>OY728122.1:1734134440-1734734440 GCA_963277665.1 Viscum album
AAGATCTCGATACATCTTTGTTCTCCCTAAGTGAATAGAGAAATTTGAACTATGTGCATCATCCAAAAGTTCCTTCTTCAGCTCCGGACTTGATGGAACACATAGTCTTTTCCCAAACCGCACAATTCCTTCTTCACTAACATTAAACTCCGAGGATTACCCTTTTTCCATAGCTTCCACTTTTTCTTGAATTCCCACATAATCATTTTGAGCATCCTTTAACCTTTCCAAAAGAGATGGTTGAGATATCATTTGTGAAATGACTGATGATGATACCTTCTCTATGATTCCCATGTCCATCTTCATCAAGTCTAAGAAGATTGGATCCTTCTCAATTCTCATCATTGATAAAATCTATGGATTCTTTATACTTAGGGCATCTGCCACCTTGTTTGGTTTCCCAGGGTGGTAATGTATTGAATAGTCATAATCCTTGATGATCTCTATCCATATTCTCCGGTGCATATTAAGCTCTTTCTATGTGAATATATATTTAAGACTCTTGTGGTCAGTATATATCTCACATTTCTCTTCATAGAGATAAGGCCGCCAGATTTTCAAGGCAATGATCACAACCTCCAACTCTAGATCATGTGTTGGATAGTTTCGCTCAAGGATTTTCAATTGCCTTGAGGCATAGGATATCACTTTATCATTCTTCATCAGCACAAATCCTAAGACCTTCTTCGAAGCATCACTTAATACCACAAACATTTCTCCACTTGTGGGTAAAGTGAGCACGGGCACAGTGATAAGCCTCCTTTTCAACTCCTTGAAGCTTTCTTCGCATTCATCACTCTAAGAAAACTTTACTCCCTTTCGAGTTATCTTGGTAAGAGGGTTGGACAATCGTGAGAAATTTCTCACAAATCGTCGATAATATCCAGCTAACCTCAAGAAGCTACGGATATCCGTTACCGATGTTGGCATCGACCATCCCTCAATTTCATCTTTTTTGGAGGGATCCACAGATATCCCATTGCTTGTGATGATATGGCCCATGAATGAGACCTCCTTCAACCAGAACTCGCACTTTCTATACTTTTCATAGAGCTTATCCTTGCGCAACGTCTCTAGTACAATTCTTAAATGCCTCTCATGATCCTCCTAGGTTTTCGAGTATATTTGAATGTCATCTATAAAGACTACCAAAAATTTGTCGAGCTAATCTTTAAAGACTCTATTCATCAAGTCCCTGAAGATTTCTAGAGCATTGATGAGTCCAAAAGGCATTACTATGAATTCATAGTGCCCGTATCTTGTGCAAAAATCAGTCTTGAGGATATCTTCCTTCTTCACCCTTAATTGATAATATCCTGACCGCAAGTCCACCTTGGAGAAGTATTGCTCTCCTCGCAGCTAATTAAACAAGTCATCGATCTGTGGAAGAGGATACTTGTTCTTTATCGTGATTTTGTTATGTTCGTGATAATTGATGCAAATCTGCATTGACCCATCCTTCTTCTTGACGGAGAGTACTGGTTCACCCCATGGTGAAGCACTTGGGCGTATAAACCCTTTATCTAGATTCTACTGTAGTTGTTTCTTCATCTCTTCAAGATCAACAACATCCATTCTATATGGAGTCTTGGATATTGGTAATGCCTTGGGTATAAGTTCAGTTGAGAACTCAACATCTCTTCTAGGAGGAAGACCAGGAAGTTCCTTTGGAATCACTTCCGCGAATTCCCTCACAATAGGAATTTCTTCAAGGTTGGTTTCTTCCTTGGACTCAATTATCTGAGAAAAATATGCGTTCTCATAGGGAAGTAATATCCATGCTTGAGATGAAGGACCTAAATGAGATTCATCTTCCTCCTGACATTTGTAAAGAATCGGGGGTCGATTCTCCATATAGAGTGTGATTTCCCTCTCCTGACAATTTATGTTGGATCTATATAAGGAAAGCCAATCCATGCCAATAATCACATCAAATTCCACCAGAGGTATTCTGACGAGGTTCGCTGGGAAATTCAATCCACAGATTAAAACAGGGGAGGACTTATATTCATGGGATGCAATGATTTCCCCATTTTCCGTACTCACCGACATCTTCACGCCCATGATTTGTGGCGGTGCTAGGATTGTTCTTCTAAAATTTTGAGATATAAAAGAATGTGTAGAACCTTAATCAAAAATTAAGTTCTCTATTCTTGAATGAATAACTAGCGTACCTGTCACCACTTAATTGTTGGGGTTCACTTCGGCAGAAGTGATGGAAAAATCTCTTCCTTGCTGCCTTGGGGGTTGTTGGTTGCCTCCAAAAGCCCTTGGATTAGGGCACTGATTTGAAAAATGACATGGTTATTTGCATTTGTAGCATTTAACAACACGTTGAGGTTAGAATGGAGCATTCCTCTCCTCTGTCGTAGCCGTGGGTCTTTCTTGCCGATAGTTAACAGCTAGGTTCCCTTCTCTTCCACACCTAAAGCATTTCCTCGTCCCCTTGAGGCAATTTCCAGGGTGCTTCTTTCCACACTTTTGGAAAGTGGGGTGCTGGATCTTCCTAGCACCGTTGGACTTATCAATCGGACCACGAATACTGAAGTCCACCTTACGCTTCTTGTCCCCATGATACCCCTGTGATTCCCCGATCTCCAATTCGACCTTGAGGGCACATCAGACAATTTCCTCATAGCTGTCGAAGTCACGGATCGCCAATGCTTTCCGCAGGCTAGGCTTCAGCCCACCAAAGAAGCAGTCAACTTTGCATTTGGGGGTAACGAAAAAGATGGAAGCATAACATGAAAGCCTTGTGAAGTTTTCCTCGTACGCTCCAACAGATTCTTCGCCTTTTTTCTTGAGTGAAAGGAAGTCCCTTTCCATCTTAAGCCAGAGGGTGCGCATAAAATATTTATCAACAAACATCTTCCGAAAACCCTTCCATTCCAATGCCTCGATCTCCTCCTCAGGCGTCGTATTTCTGATCAACATCTACCATTGATCAGATTCACCCTTCATAAGATAAGCCCTGAGGAGAACCTTCTCTTGTTCATAACATTGAAGGTTGGAGAATATCTTTTCAATGGAGTCGATCCATTGTTCAGTGATCGTGGGATCAGATGATCCACTAAAAGTAGGAGGCCTTTGTCTCATGAAGCTCTCGATAGAGACTTGTTCTTTCTTGGGGGGGGGGGGGTGAACGTTCCTCTTGACCCATGTTTCTATTCAAAACTTGAGTTATCTGGGAGAGTAGCATGACAAAGTTCACGATTCCCGCTCCCATTGGATTGGGCATCTCATTAGTACAGTCATCACACTGATCTTCACAATGGTTTTTAGCCCGAGTACTCCTATTACCGGCCATTTGCTGGAATAAAAGTAAAGTCAGGGGTAACACATAAAGGGTAATCCAAATACAAAAGTTTATGAATTATAAATAACCTTTTATTTCCTTAAATCATTAGTCTATAGGCTTCAATCTAGGCTTTTCATGATCTACTTTCTAACATATATTCTTAGGGTTTTTTTATTCTCTTAATAAGGGTTCATACTAAGCTTACGAATTTACCAAATAATATCCCCTGGGAGAGTCGTAACCAAGAGTGCAGTAAGGCCCGTTTTCGTTCACCAGTTCTTGTTCGAGTCTAGCTCAAAGCGTTGTTTTCGGGTTTTACCCCGAGGATACATCGGTGCCAGAGCCGCCTCTACCTGCTCGTATCCAGATAGGGATGTATTTGCTTGATAACCCACTTACTCAATACTCACCAAAACTTATGGATGTTTTTATTATACTTAGTCTTGTCTCTAAGGCTTTACTATGGTTTCCTAATCCTAATCCCACAAATAACTAAACCTATCCTCTGATACCAACTATGACAACCCTGCTTTTATTACAAAATTATACATGATTTATTACATAAAACTTCACTTGATACAACAAAGAATATCGAGAGGTTTAGTGTCTTTTGGGCTTAGGATAATTACATAAAAACTTAAAACATGAAATACAACATCTTTATTGAAAACATCCTTTACATGACCACTACATTCCTTCATACTTATCATTGTGTGGGATAACCTGAGGACATGCGTAAGAAAAGGGTGAGCTATAAATCCCAGTATGGGAAAACACATGGAATAACATGAGGAGTACAATACATGTTATAAATTAGGTATATCAATAGAGAATAAGAGAAACATGAACATACAGGCATGATAAAGAATGATAATCATAACATGGAAATGTGGCAACAACACTTATCATGGAATTAGGATGAGCCAAGGCTCATTGCACATGGAGCATGAGTAAATCCTCATTGCACATGAAGCACGAGTAAACCCTAATTGAAATTGAATTATCATGAGTCAACACTCAATGAACATGACGTATCATGATACTATACTTTACCCAATGCATTGGAGCGCTATAAGGGCGCACCCTTCTTAAACATTTCATTTCATGCATAAGTGTGCCACATGGATCATAAAACATTGATTCATAAAACATAATCATTTATTCCAAGATAAAGGAATGTGGAATTAATACATGAAACTTTATAATCAACAAGTAAATGTACATAAAGGTGAATACCCTTGAGGGAGAAATGGGCATGGTATTCACTACACATTGGCATTGGCTTAGAAAATCAGTGCAATTTCGGCAGCGTAACAGCGTGACAAAAGAATTCATAAAAATGGTTGATGAGAGAGAAAGGGGTGTACCAAAATATTTACATGAAATGGATATTAAGAGAGTCATGTAGATACATGTCCAAACAATTGTAATGGAATTTAGATTCATTATACAAAAGTATTGCTTGAATGTAAAATAGGAGAGAGAAGTTCCTTTCGGAATTTCGGCATAGTAACAGGTGTACATGGGAGGCATTTAATGAGAGATAAAGGGGTCTCCCATCATTAAAACATAAAGAGGGTTATGTGGGGGAGGTGAGAAACCATACCCTAACATTCATAATTGAAATTAAAAGGTAAAAACAACTTAAAGAAAATTGGACAAAAAATGATAAAGGAAGAAAAAAACCTTACTTGGAAGTGTGCTTCCTAAGGCTTGTGAGAGCCTTGAGAGAGACTTCTTTGGATCTTGGGGAAACTTGGGAGGATTATATAGAGATTAGGGCAGAGTTCGGACTAAATACAAAGGTTTTTAGTGAGGAGGAAGTGGGATCATGGGATGGTTTATATAGGAAAGGTGAGGGAATTCTTTATTTTTTAGGTTTGCGACCCCTTATATTAAATTAATCCAAAACACAAACCATACCATGGTTTTTGACCATGGTTTTTGGAAAAGGGAAGAGGAAAACAATATTTTATAAGGCCAAAGTCCGAACTTCTTAAAATAATAAGGTTGCTTATGTGGAGGTGAGTCACACTCCCATGGAAATTAATTTAAAAAGACAAGGTGTTTAATAAGTCTTGAGGGGTCAATTAATGCTTTGAAAAGTAAGTCAAACAAACCCAAAATCACATTATTTTAATGGTAAAACATATATTTGATGAACATAAAGATTATAGTATTTTATTACATCACTATTGGGTCATTATGATGTCATAAAACACATTATATATTTAAACAGTATTTAATTTTTACCAAAAAATTTTATTGTCTCAGAAAATTATGAAAAATTCTCCATTGGATAATTTCGACATCCTGATTCCATAAGTAAAATTTATTTTATCTAAATAATTTTCTAAATATGTTAATTTTAACTTTTAAAATAGAAACCGACATTTATCAAAAATTCACAGGTTTTGACAGAAATGGATTTCAAACCGTAATAAAAATTATAATTGCATTAATAAAATTATAAGATCATTTATATTTAATAAAAATTAATTTAATAATAATAATAATACTTTACTAAAATATTAATTAATTCAAAAATCCCTTAATCTAATAAAATATAATTCTTAATTAAATAATAACTAAAAACACTATTTGTACATTAAAAACTATTTACAATGTATCAAAAATGACAAGGAGGTATATTCATTATTATATAAAGAAATAATATACATGAACATAGTACTAGAGATTTGTTACATAACCCCTTAAAATAGCTGAATAAGACCTAATGGTAAGGTGTGCGATGGTGACAGACTCTTGGGGTGGCTCGGACAAGATCGCTCGAGTGGTAATTTCTATCAACTTCCACTTCTCCCGTAGACGGTCCCGTTTGAGCTTGACATGATGAAGCTCAGATTGGGCTTGTTCAAGAGAGAAGCCCAAGGATGCCACCTCTTTTCCGATCTCCAAAAAATGGTCTTCGTATGGGGAAATTCTACTGGATGAGGCCATCGCTTCCTTTGGCTGAGTAAATTTGGATTTGTTAAAGTCCTATATTTATTCTAATCATGTGATCACTGTTCAACGACTATATTAGCAACGGTAAAAATTCTTAACATAAAACCAATTAAGTTAAAATTTTATATAAACATAAAGAGATATTTAATTAGATCAAACGGATTTCCATTAATGAAACTTTGGGTCGTTACATCACGCCAATCAGACATGTCGTGTGCCCGCGGTGACCTAGAATACAGTACGGGTGTCATAAACGGTCAAAACGGGAATTTAACGGTTAAATTCATAGATTAAGACATATTATTGACATAAAATCACATGGAAAATATATAATTATTATTCTGGACGTGTACGCATAGACGGAACGGCAATCAGAAGTGCAGTGTGCGCAGTATGGCCCAAAATGTGTTTTTAAGAGTTGGGTGCGCTTCAAAAACGCTCGTGGTGGTGGGGGCGGGGGGGGGGGGGTCCAAATGGGCCGAATGAAGATAGAATGGCCTGAAATCAGAAAATATAAACAGGTGAGTTAATTGTGATGTGTTCGAGTAGAGGTCACGTCAATCGTACGTGTCGTGTGCCCGCGGTGACCGAGAATGCAGTTTTGGTGTCATAAAGGGCCAAAACGGGCGTTTAATGGTCAAATTCATATTAGAAGACATCAGATTGACCTGAAATCATAGGAAGACAATATAATTATTATTCATGATGTGTACATTGATACGACACGTCAATCAGACATGCGGTTTGCGCGGTACGGCCCAATATGCATTTTTTAAGTGTTGGGCGCGCTTCATAAACGCGCGTGGGGTGTCCAAATGGGCCGAACGAAGTCAGAATTGTCTGAAATCAGACGAGAGATATGGGTTAGATAATTTTGATGTGGTAGAGTATACAACACATCAATCGAACGTGCCGTGTGCCCGCGGTGACTGAGAACGCATTTCGGGTGTCATAAACGGCCAAAACGGGCGTTTAACGGTCAAATTCATTGCGAATGACATCGGATTGACCTGAAATCCCAGGGTAACAATCTAATTATTATTCGTGATGTGTATGAATAGATGGAACGTCAATCATATGTGTAGTTTGCGTAGTACGACCAAATATGAATTTTTTAAGTGTTGGGCGCGCTTCATAAACGCGCGTGGGGGGGGGGGGGTCCAAACGGGAAGAACGAAGTCAGAATGGCCTAAAATCAGACGAGATAAATGGGTTTGTGGATTGTGATGTGTTCAAGAAGACGACACGTCAATCAGACATGTCGTGTTCCCGCGGTGACTGAGAACGCAGTTCTGGTGCGTTAAACGGCCAAAACAGGCGTTTAACTATGAAATTCATAGCAGACGACATCATATTGACCTTAAATCACATATCAACAATATAATTATTATTCTTGATGTGTAAGCGTAGAAGTAACGTCAATCAGATGTGTGTTTTATGTGGTATGGCTCAATATGTATTTTTTAAGTGTTGGGCGTGCTTCATAAACGCGCGGGGGGGGGGGGGTCCAAATGGGCCGGAAAAAGTCAGAATGGGCTGAAATTAGATGACACAAATGGGTTTGTTAATTGTGATGTGGTCAAGCAGACGACACATCAATCGAACGTGTCGTGTGCCCGCGGTGACCGAGAACGCAGTTCTGGTGTCATAAACAGCCAAAACGGGCGTTTAACAGTCAAATTCATTGCGGACGAAATTGGATTAACCTAAAATCATAGGGAAACAATATAATTATAATTCGTGACATGTACGCGCAGACGTCACATCAATTGGATGTGCCGTTTGCGCGGTTCGGCTCAATATGCGTTTTTTAAGTGTTGGGCGCGATTCAAAAACGCGCGTGGGGGGTCCAGATGGGCCGAACAAAGTCGGAATGGCCTAAAATTTGAGGACAGAAATGGGTTAGTGAATTTTTATGTGGTCGAGTAGAAGTCACATCAATCAGACGTGCCATGTGCCTGCGGTGACCGAGAACACAGTTCAAGTTTCATAAACGGCCAAAACAGGCGTTTAACAATAACATTCATAGCGGACGACATCAGATTGACCTGAAATCATAGGGAAACAATATATTTATTATTCGTGACGTGTATGCACTAATGGAACGTAAATCTGATGTGCGGTTTGCACGGTACGGCCCAATATGCGTTTTTTAAGTGTTGGACGTGCTTCATAAACGAGCGTGGGGGGGGGGGTCCAAACAGGCCGAACGAAGTCCGAATGTCCTGAAATTAGACGAAACCAACGATTTAGTGAATTACGATGTGGTTGAGTAGACACAATGTCAATCGGAAGTGCCGTGTGCCCGCAGTGACGGAGAATACAGTTCTGGTGTCCTAAACGGCCAAAACGGGCGTTTAACTATCAAATTCATAGCAGACGACATCGGATTGACTTGAAATCAGAGGGAAACAATCTAATTATTATTCGTGACATGTACGCATAGACTACGCGTCAATCGAATGTGCCATTTTCATGGTACGTCCCAATATGCATATTTTAAGTGTTGGGCGCGCTTCATAAACGCGCGTGGGGGGGGGGGTCCAAACGGGCCGAACGAAGTCAGAATGTCCTAAAATCATATGAAAGCAATGATTTTGTGAATTTTTATGTGGTCGAGCAGAGGGTATGTCAATCAGATGTGCCGTGTGCCCGCGGTGACTGAGAACGCAGTTCCGGTGTCCTAAACGGCCAAAACGGGCGTTTAACGGTCAAATTCATAGAGGACGATATCGGATTGACCTGAAATCATAGGGAAACAATGTAATTATTATTCATGATGTGTATGCGTATACGACATATCAATCGGACGTACGGTTTGCGCTGTATGACCCCATATGCATTTTTAAGTGTTGGGCGCACTTTATAAACACGTGGGGGGGGGTCCAAACTGGATGAACGAAGTCGGAATGGACCAAAATCAGAGGACATCAACGGGTTAGTGAATTGTGATGTGGTCGAGAAGACGACATGTCAATCAAACGTGTTGTGTGCCCGCGGTGATCGAGAATGCAGCTCTGGTGTCAAAAACGGCCAAAATGGGCGTTTAACGGTCAAATTCCTAGCGAACAACATTGGATTGACCTGAAATCACAGGTCAACAATCTAATTATTATTCGTGGCATGTATGCGTAGACGGAACATCAATCGGGCGTGCTGTTTGTGCGGTACGACCCAATATGCGTTTTTTAAGTGTTCGGTGCGCTTCATAAACCCGCGTGGGGGGGTCCAAATGGGCCGAAAGAAGTCGGAATGGCCTGAAATCAGAGGACATCAAAAGGTTAGTGAATTTGGAAGTGTTCGAGTAGACAACACGTCAATCAAAAGTGATGTGTGCTCGCGGTGATCGAGAACGCTGTTCTGGTGTCAAAAATGGCCAAAACGAGCGTTTAACGGTCAAATTCATAGCGGACGAAATTTTATTGACCTAAAATCACATTGAAACAATATAATTATTATTCGTGACGTGTATGCGTAAACGACACGTTAATCAAATGTGCGGTTTGCACGGTACGACCCAATATGCATTTTTAAGTGTTGGGTGTGCTTCACAAACGCGAGTGGGGTGGTAAAAATGGGCCGAACGAAGTCGGAATGACCTAAAATCATACCAAAGCAACGAGTTAGTGAATTATGATGTGGTCGAGTAGACGGAATGTCAATCAGATGTGCCATGTGCCCGCGGTGACCGAGAACGCAGTTCTGGTGTCATAAACGGCCAAGACGGGCGTTTAACGGTCAAATTCATAGCGGACGACATCATATTGACCTGAAATCATAGTGCAACAATAAAATTATTATTCGTGATGTGTACGCTCTAACAACATGTCAATCGGATGTGTCGTTTATGCGGTATGGCCCAATATGGGTTTTTTAAGTGTTGGGCGCACTTCATAAATGCGCTTGGGGGTCCAAATGGGCCGAATGATGTCGGCATGGTCTGAAATCAGAAAAAAGCAACGATTTAGTGAATTTCGAAGTGGTCGAGTAGACAACATGTCAATCAGATGTGTTGTGTGCCCGCGGTGATCGAGAATGCAGTTCTGGTGTCATAAACAACCAAAACGGGCATTTAACGGTCAAACTCATAGAGAACGACATTGGATTGACCTAACATCACAGGGAAACAATGTAATTATTATTCGTGACGTGTACGCATAGATGGTATGTCAATCAAATGTGTGGTTTGCGCGGTACGGCTCAATAGACATTTTTTAAGTGTTTGGCGTGCTTCATAAACGCGTGTGGGGGGGGGGGGGGTCCAAATGGGCCGAACGAAGTCAGAATGGACCGAAATCAGATGATAGAAACAGGTTAGTGAATTGTGATGTTTTTGAGTAGACGACACGTCAATCGGATGTTCCGTGTGCCCGCGATGACCAAGAAAACAATTCTGGTGTCAAAAACGGAAAAAACGGCCATTTAACGTTAACATTCATAGAGGAAGACATCGGATTGACCTGAAATCACATGGAAAAAATCTAATTATTATTCGTGATGTGTACGCGTAGACAAAACATCAATTGGACATTCCGTGTGCCCGCGGTAACCGAGAACACAGTTCTGGTGTCATAAACGGCCAAAACATGCATTTAAAGGTCAAATTCGTAGAGGACGACATCAGATTGACCTGAAATCAAAGATAAACAATATAATTATTATTTGTGACGTGTACGCGTAGACGACACATCAATCAGACATGTGGTGTGCGCTGTATAGCTCAATATGTGTTTTTTAAGTGTTGGGTGCGCTTCATAAACGCGCGTTGGGGGGGGGGGGGTCCAAACGGGCCAAACGTAGTTGGAATGTCCTGAAATCAAACAAGATCAACAGGGTGAGTGAATTGTTATGTGGTCGAGTAGACGACACATCAACACGTGCCATGTGCCCGCGGTGACCAAGACGCAGTTCTGGTGTCATAAACGGCCAAAAATAGGTGTTTAATGGTCAAATTCATAGTAGACGACATCAGATTGACCTGAAATTACAGGGCAACAATCTAATTACAACCATAGAATTAATGATTTTAAAACTATAAAAAATTATTCAAAATTATGAATATATTTTGAAAATAAAATTCTTTAGATCTGTTACAGTAAGTTTGAATTGAAATATGTTAATTTGATTCAATTATTTGTTTTTTAGATTTTATTCGGTTCTAATTTTGTTATTAAATTTTGTTATGAAGTTTTATTTGATGATGGATCTGGAGCTTATAAGATGACTGATGGTATTTTCTTTGGTATATTTTATTGTGTAATTGATTTTTTTTAAAAAAAACTAAAAACCAATAGCGGCCGCCAATTGGCGGCCTCTATAGGGACACCATATAGTGGCCTCCATTTGGAGGCCATTATAGGTGTTTCCATCGCCAACTATAGAGGCCGCCGAATGGCGGCCCCTATAGGTCTAGGCTACAGCGGCTGCCAATTGGAGGCCGCTCAATCCTATTTCGACTTGCCTACAGCTTCTGCCAAATGGCGGTCGCAGATAGAAACAACGACGGGCCAAAAGTGGCCGCCGATTGGCAGATGCTAGGGGGCTGCTATAGACCTTTAGCGATGGATTTTGGCGGCCGATAAAGGTCATGATTGTAATAGTGAATATTATAAAGAATATGAGGAAAGGGGATGAAATTGAATATAATGATTCAGGAGTTTAAGGGGATATTTTTCAATAATTACATCCCTCATATTTTACATAGAAACATGGAGAATTATTTCTTTGAGCTTAAGGAGAAGGCTGATAAATCCATTAGTACCTATGATGAAAATTCTAAATGACTTTCAGGGTATTGTTCTGTTTGAATCCTTAACATTGAAACAACAATTGATTGATTATATAGTGGTTTGAAACCATGCATTCAAAATCCATTATCTATAAGTCAATTTTTAATCTATTAAGAAATAATTCTATGTGAACTAAAAGTTGAAGGGGATGTTGGCAATCTTCATGTTTTGATGATAAAAAAATGAAGAATATGTTTCATGGAAACATTTTTATAACATCACATGGAATAATGAAACCATTTCAACCTCCTACTATCCAAATGATTGTGCACACCCAAATAAATTCAAAAAATGAACAAGATGATGTTGAAAGAGTGGGAAACCTGGACATTGAGAAAAATACTATCAAATTAATGTGAATAATATAGTAAATGAATAGAATATAGGGGTCAATAGAAAACAAAAAACACACTTTAGTGGTGCAGATACAATGAAATTATGAATTTTGAAATTCAATTCCCTAACCCAATTACCAATAGGGATAATAAGCAACGAAAACCTTTCAAGGAAAAGGGAAAAAAGGAATGTTTATGAAATCATGATAGCTAATGTGAATCAGGATAATTAGGGAAGACATATACTTCACTCTAGTGTTACAAATCTAATGTTGGAGTTTAGATAATGGAGACCTATGAAAATATTATTTTTCATCCTTTTGTGAAATTATTAATGATTCTAAAAATTGATTATCCATCTCAAAATATATTCTATAATACTAAAATAAAATTTTATATTCTAAATAAACATATAATTATATATCGCTGTAAGGATGAACCTAAACATCAAATGTAAGTGTTATTTTTATGATAAAATGGGAGCTTATTTAAGGAATAAAGGGTAAATTATCTTTGGAAATGATATCTTATCTTATCATGAAACTATTTTGTTAACGATTATAGTATATATATATAATGGTATTATAATTTAAGAGTGATAAAGTTATTTCAAGATAATTTTTAAATGCTTTATGGGTGGTTGTGAGATCAAACAAGTGGGTTCTCACTGGCGAAGTGGAGATGATGGGGGAGCAGGCTAGCCAATATTTCATACTGATAGATTTGATTAGTGGTGTGTTATCTATATCATTTTGGGAATTATTGAGTTTCAGTGTCAAGGAACATGGATTGGTGTGGAATGTGGTTTAGAATCTCATTGCCTAAGGTGATTAGTTTGGGTTGGGATTGATGTGTTTCATATTTAGAAATGGGGTTTGGTTGATGATCATTTGAATTATTAATTTTAATTTTGAAATATTTGGTAGTGGTTTTGGAATTTTTGAATGTACAGTTACCACTAAACTATAAAGTGCCATTTAAAAAATATAAAAAAACATGGATTTGGAGGATAAGTTAGTATTTAGGTGTTATTGTTAAAATATTTGATCTTGAGGAATTATATTACTTATCCTAACCATTATGGTTTTAGTGAATATATAAAGATACTTGGAATAAATTTCCATAATTTTTTTATACTAGGATCCATTAAAATATAATTTTAATACATTGTGAATAAATAGTTCATCTTGAATATTAATTTCTGGTAATAAGAGATTATGTGGATATTTATCGAATCATAACCAAAGGATGTGATTTTTATTATGTAATGGAAAGAAATCATGATAGTTTATTATCAGATGTTTTATATCTTGATAGTAAACATCCCTGACAATTAGGAATAAGGATCTTGAGAAATAAAATTGAACTATTAGATTTATTTATGATGAATCTATTGTCTTTTCACCCATCACAAATTTATGAGTTTTTGGTTGTGAACATTCTCCTAACCATATAATCTATCACTATATATTTATAATTGGGTTTTATTTTTCTCCTTTATGACAATATCTTCACTTTATATGAATGATATACTATTTTTAAATCTAGTTCAGAATTATTCTATATTAACATAATATTTCCCCTTCCATATTTTACAATGATGTTTTATTATCCTTCGGTACAATGTGGGTTTTGAAAAAAGGTTGAACCTCTATTGAATGAGAAAAACTTTCATGGTTGAAATATATTTAATTAGGGTATAATGTTACAAAATGATATTTTATGATATAATTTGTAGATATATTTAATTTCTTAGATAGCTTGAATTACATGCAATACTATGTATTTATGAATCGTAATATATTATTCAGTTTTAACCTAGATGTTAAATATGTTGTTACGAATAAGATCGTCTAAGTTATGAAAATTATATTTTCAACATATGTATAATATAAATTAATTTTTTATTAATTTATTATAAATGAAAATTAAACAAATCAATTGGATGTAAATGAAATGATTTTATAAAACACATTTTTTTATGCACATATTGCGTTTTTATAGAAACAAATTAAACTACTAACATTTGATGAATGATTTTCATGAAATTTTTATATTATATATTCAATAAAATAATTATCATTCATAACTTTTTTCTAGTAATGTGATAAGAATAAATTCAGTTTTGTGTAAAAAAATTGTGTTGTTTCTAAGAAACTAATTCATTTGGTTTGGCATACATATACTAATATTATTTTTTGAACATTATTGAAAATTTATTTGAAAAATTAAAAATTATTTCTGATATGAAAATGTAAAAAAACATCGAATAGTGAATTTTTGAGCATATTCCTAAAACAATAAATTTTCAATGAATAATGAAAGATACATTTTTTAATTAAAAATTAGATTTTCATTTAATTTATTTTAAAAGATACATAAAGATTTAAAATGGTTTAATATTTAAATTAAATATATTATATTATTTTTAATCCAATTTATCTCATTGTAATCAATTTAATAATGAGATTTTTTGTTAAAACATTTTATAATTTTGAAAAGTTTTTCTTTTGAAAACCGTATTTTTGTCACACTCACAGGTTTATTTTTAAATTAAATTGTAACCCTTATGGGAATTTAATTTCGTAAGATGGATTAAATATTTTGAATCCAAATAAATAATTTTAGGTAATATGGTAAACATAAATTTGGTCATCATTAATAGTTAAAAAAATACAAAATTATTTACAATTTTTAAGGTTAAAACATGGTTTTTTCACGTTACATGAACCATTGTTAAAAGTAATTTTCCAGACACATATGTCATTTTTTTGAATAATTTTTTTAAAATAAAGAATAAATTGGTCCAAATTATCTAAAAATTATCCTTTATTTTTATTCTTAATGGATACATTACCATTGTAATATAAAAAATAGAAAACTATATAACGCGGTGAAAACTAAAATGGAAAAAGTTAGTAAAAAAATGTAAAGTAATTACATAATTGATTTATTTTTTATATGATGGAGATTATTATCGAACATATCTTCCCACAAATACACTATTTAATAAATTCTTAGGCCCTTGGGATGAGTGTGACTTCCCATTATTTAATTGTTTTGGGTATTTAGAAAAATGACACTCCTCTTTAATTACAAAAATAAAAAGTCCCCACCTTATTTATTCACAGATATTAAGACATTTTCCTTAGATAAACCCTAAAAAAATATCTCCCAAAAATCCTTATACATATTCTAGATCTACTGGTCTTACCAAAATTCCATCCCAAGGGTCCTCAACAAGAAATCCAAGGATGGGTTTTCTAAGAGAAGTTAATTTTCTTCATTCTGATATTTCTTTTTTTACTTATTATATTATGAAATTCATTAATAACTTTATAAAAAAAATTTAAAAAATATTAAAAAATATACTAAGAAATTATTATTATTATTACATAACCAATATCCATAACCTCTTCTATCAAATGGGGAATGAAACCGTCAATCGTCTATTCTGTGGACTATCACACCGCGAACCGATGCAATTTGTTTTCCATGAAAACATCTCATTACTAGATATAATGATGTATTTAAGGTATATATATGATATTTATGAGACAATTATAATTATTTAATTTTAATATCACTTATACCTTCTTACCTTCTTATCCGTTCTAAAAGGAGAGTGTTCGTTCGTACGTTTAGACGAAGCCTCTATGAAGTGATACAATTATTTTTTTCCATTTAATTTTGAAATTTATGGTAATAATGATAGATTTGATGAACATATATAATTTATATGAAATATTAATGATTTAGTAAAGTTGAATTATAATTTATATTTCTTTCATTCCATCGGTTGAAAAATTGAAAACAATGTTCTTGCGTACATACAACGTAATGTCTGTATTAACATTGTGTATCATTTTACATTTGTTACATTTATAGTTGAATATAAATATGTAAATAATTAATACATATGATATTTATATGATGATAAAAAATAATTATATGATCATACTATAATCAAAAGTAATATGACTAAATCTACTGAATGATTACCTACATCATAAATGATGTAGTTATAACCTGAAACAACGATATTAATAAAAATTGTTAACAAATGGTTGATAAAAGGTTATAATAAAATAAAATAAGGGTTGAAAGAAGTTATAATTATTCTATAATATATTTATAAAGAAAATCCGTGAATTATATATTTGTTATGAACACATACATTGTAATTTGAGAATTCAGGTAAGGTAATTCATGTCTCTCTTTTATTTTTGGGATAAATATACCATATTAACCACTGTTTATTTGGTTTTTTTCATATAATAACAGTTAGAAATTTTATATCATGAATATAATTATTTTAAATATATTTTATTTTTTATTTTATTTTTTTAATTAATGGGTCTTATGATTCAAAAGATTACAATGTGGTATGAGATTTTCATCTAACTATTATTTCTATGATGCACATGAAATATTCACCACGTGTTTGTGTGTGTGTGGTGTATATAATTACCGTGAATGTATTTTATGATAAATATTTTGAAAATTATGGGATATAAATATCAATATATAGTTCCTTCTTTCATGGATATTTTGATTCAAATTCTATCATAGTGTTTAGGGTTTATGTTATAATCTCATTATTTAAAGGGAGTATTTATGATTATTCTTCTAATGATGCAATATTTTTATATATATCTCAAGAAACTCATAAATTTTATTCTAATATGGTTATTTTGGAAGATTACATGTTTTAAATTCATTTCCCTTTCTTTATGTACCCATGATACTCAAATAATGTTTTTATGGAAGAATGACATTATTTATCCCTTGAGTTGAAAAATCGTTTTTCTTTTTTGTCCATGTAATTATTAAAATGACTTCAAGCATCTTATGAAATTACTGTTTGATTGTATAGAATAATTTTTACCCATGTTTGACTTTTTTTAAATTGTATAAAAGAAATATTCCTTTCATTTTCTAAATGAAATTTATTTTTTATTTTTACCCAAAATTTGAATGATATATTTCATTTAATATATATGGAATGAATGAAATTTACAATAATCATGATCACTAAATTATGTAAAAAAATTATAATTTTTAATGTTTATTAAAAGGAAAATTATTCCATAAATATTTATGAATCATTTAGATTGTAAAAAATTTATTTCAAATTGAAAAGGGAATTTTCTTGATGAAATGTTCCCAGTGATCTTTTAAAAGCATTGTCCATATAAGATGAAATTCCTTTATTTTTCCTAATCAATACCAGGGATATTATTCAATGATATCAGTCCTATTATAGAATTTGATGTCTTATGATTATGATGAATTTCTTTATGAAAATCATTTCTTTCCCATGGGTTATGATACCATGTAATGTTTTCAAAACATGTTTCCTTTTTATGGGTTATGAAATGATGAATGATTTTGTGGTTCTCATATGTATGAATTTTATTATGTGATGGGTGGGTCCAAAATAATATAACTAGACAATGCATTGGGTGATTATTGATAGATATTTATTAAATATGTTATGTGTTAACATGATTTCATGTTCACAATTTCAAATGTGGACCTGGTTTTCATGTCTATAAAATCATTAATGGTCATGGTTTACATGTCACTGAGTTTATGTGTGGAAGTAGTGTTTATGTATATAATATTATGTATGGACTTTTTTCAATGTTAATAAATTTATGTAAGGGGTTGATTTCATGTCCATAAGATAATGAGATTTTTTTTCTCTTTATTCATGTCCACAATGTTATATTATTATGTTTTTGACTCATTACTATGTGTATGTTATTCTTTCAGGGATCATATTAGTTGGATTCCTTTAAGATTCATGAATTATAAACTACCAAACCTTATTATAAGACTCATGATTATTATCTATTCTATTCATTGTATGGTTTTAAATGTTAAGTTCATGTTCTCATACCAATATGGTAACTATATGACTAAGTTATCATTGATATCACCTGTGTTTACCCATAATGTGTATCACATCTCCCCATTTATTTTCTTTACTTTACCAAAGGTTTGATGAAATGTTTCAGGTAGAGTTTTTCTATGAAGATTAAAAAATAAAGAGATCTTTATGGGACACAAAAAATATATTTCATTAAATAATAAGACTTTGTATGTCATCTCTAAAGGAACTATAACTATATGGTCTTCAGAAAAGTATTTTTTAAATGTGTTTCTATTTGATCATTATAGGAGAGATAGAAGAAGTAATTTTCATCTTATATTTATAAAAAATAATTCAAAATAAATATGATAAAAATATCTTTAGATGTTTCATTCCATTTTAGGAATACAAATTTATCTGGTGTCTTGCTTCTATGAAATAATAAATGAATAAGAAAAAAACCCTTGACCTAAGAACTCCTAAGTAGTCTAACTAGTGGAAGTCTCTTTAGTTTTTTACCCAAACCTATTCATTGTAAATTTTTTTAGTTCACTAACTATCTAGGATGCATATACAAAGTAAGAAGAACTAACAACAGGAATTCCAAGTATGTTACCTACTCATTATAATCCAAAGGGTGTTAATAGAGGATTATATGACCTCTTTTTCTCTATATCATACTGTGTATTATCTACTCACATTATGTAGTGAAAGTATAATTTTTTCTCCCATTATCTATGTGTACCTGTACATTTTCATTACCCAAAATCAATTCACCCTAATATTTTATAGAGTCTATTTTTGTAGAAAAAATTTAAAGTAATTAAAAATATCATTGTACACATTCATTGATATTTTGGGTATCATTTTATGGAAGTATTAGAGATTGATTCCCTTCATTGACCCACATATATTTTTAGAGGTTCATGAATTATTTATCTTTCAAATTAATGATTCATTCAAGGAGTTCATTGCCACAAATTATTGAAAATTACAACTCAATCAATTATATGTGGATTCACATGTTTAATGGGATGAATTATTATATATAGTAGGATTAAACTACTCCTTTCTAATCTATTTTTTTTGTATATTATGATGTATGTTAATGATAGTTTTACGACTATGATGAAGGTTCTCCATGGAAAAAATAAAAGGAATTTAGAGAAGGGAAGATATTATTGTATTTACTTATTTTACTATATTTATGAAAATTAATATCTAAAAGTAAAATTAACTAAAAATAAATTAGGCTTATGGGAAAAAACATTTAGAAAATGGGTCTATACCTATAGTATTCCCAAGTACTATGTGTATAGACACACCTATACGCATGGTTTTCATGAACCGTTGGAATAGTCATCAGTATATAAGCATATACCCATGGTTCCCAGAAAAAAGTGGGTATAGGATTATATATCATGGATATACCATTCGTTCATGAAAACCATGGGTATATGTTCATGTATGTTTTCATAGGAAGAAATGGAGTGAGAAAATAAATTACCATGTTTTATTACCTATACCAACGGTTTATAAAAAAATAAATATATCTATATATATAAGATAATATATATACTCATACTCATAAGAGTTACTACTATAGTGGTAGGCGACTTTATATGTATAGCATCGATTGGAGTTCGAAAGCTGGTCATGGAATTTAATTTAGTATATATTATAATATATATATATATACACAATAATAATAATAAATAGATATATAAAAATGTGCAACAGTGTAGTGATAAAGGACTTCACTATAGTGAAATGGTGATGAATCAAAAACCCCATGTCTCTCATTTATTTAATTTTTAAGGGAATAAATATATAAAATAATGTATACATTTATATATAGAATCAAAAATAGTGTAGTGGTAAAAATGTTCTGAAAAAGGAGCCTCGGTGAGGGTTCAAAACTTGCCGGCATCATTATTATTTATTATATATATGAGAATATATATATATATATATAAGATAATGTATCAATATATATATTAAAGTGAAAATAGTGTAGTGGATAAAGGTTTTGTGTGTCGAGTAATGCCCAGGGTTTGAAACCCGGGGATTGCCTTTTATTTAAAAAATAATATTCCCATGGTTATGAAACTATGGGTAGAACTCTCTTAAACTATTGGTACAGCTAATTTTTAAGCCCACATTTTTAAAACTCAAAATTTGATGAACTGTGGGTATAGTCTATACCTATGATTTTGAAACTATGGGAATAGGTTTTTCAAACTGTCAGTATATCTCAAGGTTATAAAGATTCTTTAATTGACCACAGTTTATTGAAACCACAGGTATATCCTATATCCACTATTTTTTGGTCTATACCAATTATTTTTGGGCTATACCCATGGTTTCAAATCATCTTTATAGGCTAAATTTCCAATAGTGAAACCAAAACAAATTATGAATATAATACCAAGGTGAAGAAAGACAAACTTATGATTTAAAGGCTAAAATAAAAACACCTTATGATGAAGGTTAATTATAAATTTGGTGAAGTTTTCATGATGTTCAAAAAGATATTAAGAAAGACGTTTTGGAGAGAAATTAGAAGATTAAATTATGGTGGAAAAGATACTGCACATGATTCCTGAAATATTGGATACTAATTTCTCAAACCATGAAGATATGAAAATATATACACATTATCTATATGATATATATATATATATATAATATTATCATTAACTATGATATTAGGAAGGAAAAATCAATTAAAAAAAGGATAAGTATGAGAAAGAAATCTCTTTTAAAGCCACAAAGAAAGAGAAGGGAAATAAGGAAGTTGAAAATGAAAAATCATGTTTTTCTAATTCAAAGTAATAATTGGAATAAAAAATTACAAACTAATTTCATTTTATATATAAAAGTGAAAATAGGTATAAAAAGTACATGGCGGAATTTTCCATTAAATTGTTTCAAATATGGATCTATTGTAAATATTGAATAAAACTATCCCAAAATTGAAGGACTAAATTCCAGTGATGGATAAGATGGAAAAACATAAATTTTTTCAATGATTAAGGATACCAATTTAAAATTTTCATTTGGAGGAATGTGTAATAAAACATATAAAAAAACACTATATTTCTTATTTAGGTTTAAATAATGTGAATATAGGGATGAATAAAAGGAATTTGATACCTTCAATGATGAATTAGATGAAAATATACTCACTACTAAGGTGAATCTTAATAAATTAAATTTTATATAAAGTAGTGATTCTAAATTTTTATAATGATATAAATGGATAGATATTGTTTTAAAGAGATAATTTAAATAATTTCTAAAAAATTCCAAATCTTGAAAAGCATAGTAAGTATTTTAATAAAGATGATCAATTATCAAAACACATGTAATATGATCAGGAAAAAGGAAATTCAAAGTCATTAAAGGAGAATAATGATATAAAAAATATTTTTTATAATGATATGACATTGAATATCAAGGTGGATAAAACCATTAAGGAAAATAGTTAGTCTTGAGAATATTCAATAGAAATGTGTCAATGATGAAATTAAAATATTAAAAAAAGAATTTTTATATTCATGCATATCATTCATTATGTCTTATTCATTCTGATATATATGCACTTATAGGGAAGAAATAAAAAAATAAAGATATGTCTTTAATTTCATTTATTGAGGACCTAACTTCTTTTACATGAGTTTTTATTATGAATCATATATCATATTCTCTTTATACATTTAATAAATTTATGATACATACTAGAAAGGTGTTTAGTACTCCTAGAAGTTGAGGTGGAAAATTAATGATGCCAAAAACACTAATGAAATTTTAGAATCTTATCTTGGGAATCACAAAATTCAGTATAAAAATAATTATCTATACAAACTTTGAAAATAGTGTGTTTGGATGGGAAACAAAATCATGTGGGAGATATCTTAGACCAGGTTTGAAGATCACAATACATCTTTATACCTTTTTAGAGAAAATATGGTAGAAACATTTCATATTCGAAATCATTTCAAAAACTAATGAAATTTGGACATGTGAAAATATTAGATATATTACATGAAGATTAAAATATTTAAGTACATAATGTTGTTTGGTTTCCCATGGATTATGAAATTTAACGGTGAAAACCGGGGAATATTGAGAAATGTGGTGCTGCAGGTGTTTTCTTTGGATATCATACAAATGGAAGAGGATATTGATGATATAAAAAATTAGAGTAAAATCACTATCACTAATGATGTTAATGTTTATGAACATTCCACAAAATAACACACACATGAGGTAGTTAGTTTTAGATGTAATGAATATAATATAGTTTTTGTTCAATAACAACGTATTATTCTAGAATATAATAAAAATTACGAAGTATTTGTGATTGTTGATGAGGATGTAGGTATAGTTCTAGTGAGGAATAATAAACCAAATCATAACATATATGGTTAAGAATATATATAAAGGTAAAAACAAATATTTGATATAAATAACAACACATTAAAACAATGAGAAATTTTGGGGACAACATCTCAAAACTAACTATTTCCTGAGATTGATCCATGAGATATTAATAATCATTATAGAATCTACAGTATGATGTTATTATTGATGGGGAATTGGACCAGATCAAGAATAATTAGACCTTTGAGATATTTCATAATCTTCAAGATATCAATTTGAATTGAATAAAGTGGGTGTTTTAAAATAAGATGAATAAAACTAGTAAGGATATAAGAAATAATATATATTTAATGTGTTAGGGGTATTCTAAATCTGTAGTAGTGCAAATTGATTAAAACTTTTCACTCGTTATATGGTACGTAACCATTATATTTTTTATTTCATCCCTAATATAATATATTTTCTTTAAAAGGATGTCACGTCTTCCTTCCATAATGGTGAGTTGGAAGTGGTGGTATATATTGATAAACCTTGTGGTTTCTTAATGAGAGAAGAATATAACATTGTTTTTTAAGTTAAATATGGCTTTATGTGGGACGAAACATTATCCAAAAACATTATATTCCAAGTTATACACCTATATGGAGGGGTTTAATTTCAAAAAAGGAATAGTAAATGTTGATCTCGACCAAATTTTTGAAAAAAGTGGTAGCTCTCATTAAAATTTTTTATATAGATGATATTATATTTTTGGGGAATTAAGAAGGATATTGTGATGATTTTTCATATAAAATGAATATGTTATTTGAAATTTCCATGTCTAGTGAAATGAGATATTTTATATGTTTATAAGTTTCATAATTGGGAGAATGAATTTTTATTTTTCAAGTGATGAGTGTTGAGGAACAAATTTTTTTTGGAATCAATGATTTAAAACATGTTTCAGTCCCTTTTAATTGGAAACCTTATTGTTAATGGATGTGTAAGGAATGTGTGTTGTTCATAAATAATTCTAAAATTTTATAGGGATTTTTTGTACTTGAAACTTCTAAAACTAATATTATATATGATATCACTTCATGTTCCATATTCCAAATTTCTCCCAAATGGATCATTTTATAGCTATAAATAGAATTCTTATGAATATAAATGGAAAAATATATTTTGCATTGAATCATGGTAGTAGAGGGAGGATTGATATGTTTAGTTACGTATGTATATATTGGGAAGGAAATGTTGATAATACAAGTCTATATATTTTTTTCTTTTTAATTTAGAGAATAGTGTGTATATCAGAACACAAAAAAGTAGAGTTTTATGAATTTATGAACAAATGATTTAGAGTATATGGCTTCCACCCATGTTATAACTAAACTAACATGATTGTGAAAACAGTTGGAATATGTTATTATTGAAGTGATTAAACCACTACTTTTTGGATATGATAATCATAGTTCAATTTATATTTCAAAGAATCCTATTGAGCTTTCACAATCTAAGAATATTGATTTAAAATATCACTTTATCAAATATCTAGAAGATAGAAACGAATTGAATATGGACATTTTTTAAATGTTATATAAAAAATTTGATCTATTCCTCAAACTACTTATTAATGTTTGATTTTGGAATCCAAGGTTGATTTTGGGAGATAAAACTCACCCATATTAATGTTAAGGTATAGTGATTCAGTACCCTCTCTCATCATGTCATTGTGTAATGTTGTCAATGTTGGAGAAACGAAATGAAGGAAAAAATTACTTTGTTTTTATCTTCTAATTCTTTTTTAAATGTAGAAAACAACATTTAGGGGGATTATTAAATGATATATGTCACATTCTGTGGGATTAATCTATTAGACAGCGAGTATTCCTATATATAGTTATTAAAATGGGTAAGATGTAATATCATCACTATACATAAATTAATTTTTTAATATTTTTATTAAAGTATATATAGTAATTTTTTCTTATTAGTTTACATGTATTTTTTTAAAATTTTTTAGATAAATTTTTAATTTTGAGGATGTTATGATAAATTATATATTGGGTAAATGTTGATTTTTTTTCAAGTGGTATTGTATCAAAAAAAATAAAAAAATGTTAGAAGAAATTGAATGAAAATCAAAAAATTGTTTTATAAACAACCTAAAAATATTATTTGATAATATTTTTTTATTCTTATTTTTCATCCAAGTAGTGTTATAAATATTAAGTGATTATTCATTGATATGTTTGTTGAGTTTGACTGTGATTAATGTTCATTGTATAATAATAAAATTCAAAGTGGTATATTTTTTAGACCAAGTGATTCTTTGAGAAAGGATGGGTGCTTATAGATATTACTAATGATTTGAGTATTATTTGATATAATATAATGTGGAATAGGTATTCTATATTTTTTGATATATAACTCAGGAGGAAGTTTTGTAAAGGTTTGAAACGGATATTATTTAATTTGTTGACTTTTAAATTCTACGAAAAAAGTCATATATTTACTATAAGATCCAGACATTTTCTAGGGATTTCATTAGATCATTTACAAGAAATATTTTTTTTGAGTATATATTTTTTGGGTATTACCTTGGGAATTTTTTGGTTTAAATTTGAAAATATTGGAAGGGTTTTGCGCTGAGTGGGTTGGTTCATGGTTTTTTAAAAATCAGGTGCCTAGCCTAGAAAACCATGAATCCCTAGGAAAAGAGGCATTTTATGGTTGGAACATGGTTTTGAAAACCTTCAACTCTCTTAGTAGAAACTATGTGGTCCCCTAGTTGGATGTGCATAGTTAGGGACACTGTTAGGGGAAACCATGTGACCTTAGTGGGAAACCATGCAAACAGAATTTTTTACCCAAAAAAAAAA
This sequence comes from Viscum album, assembly GCA_963277665.1. Classification (NCBI taxonomy): domain Eukaryota; kingdom Viridiplantae; phylum Streptophyta; class Magnoliopsida; order Santalales; family Viscaceae; genus Viscum; species Viscum album. The sequence goes on from OY728122.1 coordinate 1,734,159,958, forward strand.
TCCCAAACTTTGTTATTTCTTGTAACAACCTACATCAACCATAAATATATTTATCTCTTTTTTGGAGGATCTTTGATAGATTATGTGGAATTCCAAAAATCACTCATGATGAATCAGATCCTGGATTGAAGATATACACCTCTCTCAATAAGGGATTTTCATCCCAATTACTTTCCTCTCTTCCCCTCTCCCACACATCTATCATCTTTTGAAGGGATGTTTTCTAATATTGGTAATGTATATACCTTTAGGTATGATGGATCATTATTGTTTTGATATTGGATCTATGTTTCAGATATAGATCAAATTCTTCGATATGATCGTGGTTGTTCTACTAAAAATAGGGATTTCTATTGGCGAGTGTTCATCAACGATCCTAAGGTAGGTGATCTAAATTGAAAATCCCATAGTCATTTATTTAATTATGTGTATATAATTGTGATATTTTAATTTCCATGAATTCACAATTCCATTAATGATTGAATTGATTTAATTATATTTCCATGTGATAATGATTTGCGTTAAATTGGGGAAATAGAAATTGTTGGAATTAGATTAATTAATTATAAAATTAATTAAATTATTTATTGTTATTATGAATTCAATGGGAATTGGGATTATGTAATTGGTCAATTAATGGGTTTATGAATTAATTTACAATGTGGATTATGAGATTTTTGGATGATCCTAAATTGTTTAAGGGGTTATATGATTAATCGTCGATCAACAGTTTATTGGTTAATTGGATAAATTAATCCATGTGATTAAACTGATTAAACAAGATTGAATTGATAATTGATTTGGTACTCTATGATGAGAATGCTTAAAAATAAGGTTAATGATGCATATCCTTGGTGATTAAAGAATTGTGATATTTTTGATATTGTGATTCATGTGATTATTTGATAAAGAGTGAGGGGACTAGACTGCATCATCAAAAGCCCACTTGTGTGTTGCATGTGTGAACAAGTTTGGGACACAAAAGTCTACTTCAAAAGACCACTTGGGTTATTTGGTTATGTACATATTTGAGATATATAATTATTATTTAAAATACCATAGTGATAATGAGTGTGGGAAACAGACTGCCGCTTTAAAGAAAACTTGTGTAATTGTTCAAAAAATGGGTGTTGGGACATGAAATGGTGGTTTTAGTACCCATGTGGTCCAAATCGTGGTGTTCTAGGCCCAAAATGTTCTTATTGGACTATGGTTCCAATTATACATGATATGAATTTAAATTAAATAGACAATGAAATAACATGTGATAATTAAATGTTGATCCCTATGAGTTATGTTTCAAACTCCGACATGGGCCAGAGTAGGTATTAAGGGTTCGTGTTTGCCTAGGAACCCAAGAGTGTATGTGGTAAAATAAATAATAATTGAATGTATATAACTATTTAATTTATTTATTGAGTTTTATTCTTTATAACATTTCATTCAAAATTACTGACTAGGTATTTGAGTAGACACTGTTGTTGGTGGCCTAATGAATTGTACAGACATCCTACTCATGTTTCTTGATCGGTACCCAAATAGACTTCATTTTTATATAATAGTGGAAGGGAATGAGACCTATGTTTGATGGAAAATTTATATTGGAGATTGTATGAAGGAACCATATGTGATTCTAGAAACACTTATGAGTTGTCAGAGTCTTTATTTATTCATGGTTTTTTCATTTGACACTTGAAACATATTTGGAATGACATATCTAATACTTTTTTTCAGATATTTTATTTCAATGTTGTTAAGAAAGAATTAGTGGTTTGATTTGTTTATTGTTATATCATTTGGATATTGTTTATTTATTTTTCCATATTTTTTCTTCATTGAGAAAGATGTTACAGTCTCCCCGTGATTGTTATTGGATGCTCACTACCAGCTGGAATCCTCTAGTATGTAGGGATATTGGCTTGAGGTCACCTGGACAAATGTCTTGGGGAATCTCTGTGTGGAACCCAATTCGGTATGTTACAAAGTTGTATCAGATGTGGTTTATTTTTCTTTTCTTTTACCTTAGAATTTAGGAAATGTAAACAAGATAATAGGATAGGTCATTCCATGGTTAATATCTCATGAATGGGAGTAGAGAACCCTTGTACATGGGTAAAATCCAAATAACCCTTGTGGGATTATTGTTATTGATGTGTTCTGTTTCAGTTAGATTCCATTTCACCTCATGTGATGCAATAGTTTTGTGATGTGATTATTGTTTCTAATATTTTCTGAGATTTGACTCATGGACTCATACGACTTGAAATTTGAGTATGCATACATCATTTTCGGAAATCTAGAATTATTTTGACAAGCATCATTTTTAGTCATAAATCGTAAAATAGGTTTCGGGAAACTGTTAAATTAATTTTTTTTCATATCTTGTCTAACTTTGATGGAAAATAAAACTAATGTGATCTTTAATGTTGTGAAATGATGAAAAAAGTGAAAAATTGAAATGTAATTTTGAAGTCTAATGGGAAACTTAAATAATGAGATTGTGTTTACAATTTTTTACCATAGGCCAGGATAACGGATAGTTTAGGTTAATATTAACCCCCCTTTTTTGACAATGTGGTGGGGTTTTGGGAATGACTTGTTATGGACTATTGTGAGTCCATCATACAATTTTTTTAAATATAATTTGGGGAAATGAGTCATAAGATGTGCGTTTTTGATTTTAGGGATATGCCTCTACAATGAAAGTTGATGAGAGAATGATAGGTGGTTATGGATGGAAATGATCCTCCCATAGTTGAACCAGAGGCATCGATAGTGCCATGTGAGGAATTTGGAGGGTAATTTTTTGATAAAATTGCTCACTTCATGATGTTCATTGAGAGAGACTCAGAGTGGGTTGTGAAGATTATGTCCATCCATAAATTGTTGTTTTAGTTATAGAACCCTTCAAATTACACTAGATAGGGTGGAACTGAGGTAGTAGAGTTCTTTATTGAGATTATCTAGATGATACTTGACCACATAGAGAATCATACTGAGATGAGAGTCAAATTGGATGCCAATATTTAATCTTTGAAGATGAATCATTGGTGGTACATCCAGAACCTGGATAGATATATGGAAAATATGGTGTGGAATGTATTTCAAGAGAATATCTTGGAGAAAATTTAGCATGTGATTCTGAGTTTGAAGAGATCAGATGATTTTATAAGGTTGAGGCAGGGAGGAATGTTTGGGATGGACTATGACAGATGTTTCATAGACAAGCTTTGCTTTCCTCCAACAATGGAACTAGATGAATCTACTATATAGAAATGGTTACAAGATGGGATTGAATGTGGTATTAAGCCCCATGGGAATAGATTTTGGCCGAAAAGAGTTTCTGAAGTTGTGAATCAGGATTTTATTTTTGTAGGAGAACCTGAAGAAGGCTTCCAGTGGAGGATAAGTGGTTTCTGCTAGAAGATCACGAGGTACAACATCTGATGATATGCAATATTTCTTTGATAATGTTAGCCATAATAGTGGAATGAAGAATAGCTAGGGGAGGATCAGTCATATAAGACCTTTTCTGAGTGACCTATCACAAGTTTGGTTGGTCAGGTCACCTTCGTAGGCATTTTCCCTAACCACCTATTGAGTGATGATATTGGTGTAGGATGGGATATCTATATAGGTTTTTCTAGAACCCACAAAAATGAGTAATGATGGAGCATCTAGGAAGGACCAGGGCATTGGAAGAGGATATTCTACCCCAATCAGTCTGGCAGCTGAATATCTATTGGTTATGGAATAAATGATAGAAGACAAGGTTCTTCGAGAAAAGAGTGCCCATATCAGTAGTATAAGGACCCCACCTTAAACATTTCATAATATTGAATTAAATGAATAATTAAAATTGAGGATCTTTTTAGGTTTAATTTTTTTATATAAATAGGCCATAACTATTACATATCAACTTGAAAATTAAATGTAGACACTACTACTCAATATCCATTTTTTTCAAAAAATAAAAACTCATAAAAAGAAACATGCATAGTTCCAAGTTTTTAGATATCATAACTTTTCCTTGATCCCATCCTTGACCCTGTTGAGCATTAAGTCCTGAAGATTTTTTTTTCAAAAACTTGGGATGAGCATAAAAGGATTATTAAGGGTTACAAAATAAGGAAAGGAAACACTAACCCATCAATAAATACAAATAAATGAAACCATACTTTTCGATCATAACATACCTCATGAAATCATAAGAATTATGAATAACACATAGAAATCAAAAATCATAAAGGTAACTTATGGAATTCTTAAAATACTTACATTGTAGCTATCATAGCTATATAGGGAATCACATTTGGAATACCCATCATAGTATATTCCCTAAATCTCTTAGAATAAACACTAACGTCTAACTCCATCATGTTCCCCAATGCATTAGAGAGCTATCTCGGGCTCACATTCCCTAGGTTTATCATGGAATCACCCATATACGTAAACAATGCATAATAAACATAACATAATAATAACACATATCACAAGCATAAATGAAAGATAAAATTTCCACATTCCAATCAAAATATATCTAATCATGTTATTGAAATAAATAATACTTTATCAAACCATTTTAAAAACCATTTAATACATTTAATAAAGTGATTTTTGAATCAAAGTGTCACATAACACATTGAAGACTTTAAATTAATAATCATTTTAAAAAATTAATGTACATATAAATAAATCCAAAAAACCATTTTTAAAACATGGACATTAATGAGAAATATTTAGAAGAATAAATCTTTAAAACATTTAAAATGATATTTCAGTTAAAGAATTTTTAACAAAAAGAGTGATGCTTGAATACACATAATTATGGAATAACATTTAATCAGAACATTATAATATCATGAGAATAAAGGTATTCATGATATAATATTTGAAAGGATAGTATATACACCATATAAGAGTGAATTGGTGTATAACAATTATGTCTCAATGGAATGTAATTTTAGACGAAATCCATTATAAATACTGTATCCTTAGATTAAGGATAAATAAATTACATAATAATGTGTGAAAATTATAAATACACTAAATATGATTAGATGTTCAATGTAAATCAATCATAGGACATTCACACATGTTCTTTTTAAGACAAAACCAATGACTTGGTTTTTTAACTCAATGAATGGAAATTGAGTTAAAATTACTCTTATCTAGTTCATATCAATGACTTGAGAATTTATCAATGGAGTGATTATGTGTATAAAAAGTTTATACACACAAAGGGTAATGGAAATTACAACATAAATAAATAAATAGGTATTACATACATAATCATATCATGATATAATTAATAATTAGAAGACTAACCCAAGGAATGGAAATTGGGTTAAAATGTTTCCTTACCAATTTGTTAACTTATGAAACATACAACCCATGAAAGAAGGATCATAAAATGAAGATTTAAATACCCATAAATTGAAGTATATTACACAATTAATATAATAATGGGAAGTAAATACACCATACAAAAGTAAATAGTGGCAAATATAGCATGAATCTCATGGGAATAAAAAGTGAGATGAAGATCTCTTACCACGTTGTAATCAATCAAGTCGTATGAACAAAAGTTAATAACCACAAAATGATTCCCAGAATGACATGAATATAATTATAATCATGATAATATACATCAAATTTCATAAAAAAATACACCACATGCAATAAATTATTGGCGAAAAATGGAAATCTCCTGGAATTAAAAGTGAGATAAGAAACCCCTTACCTCGTGTCCGACTTCACTTTTTTGTTCCTTGTTCCTAATTAATAACAAACATAAGTTAATTTATAATTAATTAAGAACCATTTTTCAAGTTTATTATTCCTTTTATATCACTTATTACCATGTTATAAACATTATGTAATCATTTATGTTAATAATGGTCATTTTGTTGATATTTGGTACTTGAGTAAAAAATGAACACTTAATAATTACAAGTTGTCCATGTGATCAAGAGTCCATTATTTATAGAATGATATTCCTGATTTAGATATAATATATATTATATATATCTAGTATATATATTTATTTATTTATTTATATTAGTTCATAATATTTGTAGATAAGAAATTAAATGCACCGTTCATAGAGATGGTAAGATGTACGTACGCATGAACGCTACTTTCATTCCTATTTCGTATTTTTATTGATTGAAAACATAATGATACATAGTTATATTATAATTCAAGTATAATATCACATATAATTTCAATAACTCCAACCTTTATTTGTCCCACGTATGGTATGAATGAGTCATATCACTTTGAGGGGGCGGTAGTCTACACTTCCTCAAATGAAATTATCACGTTTACCCATAATGGAAACCATAAAGGTATGATATAAATGAAAAAATACAGAAAAATAAATAAAAAATAAACATAATATATTTATATATATCATATATAAATACATTCCCATCATAATGTCCACCATGAGAGGCAGTAGGAGATATTTAAACAATCATCTTTTCATGAGGCAGTAGTTCGCCGTCCACAGAAACAATATGTTCTTTACCCATTAGATAGAGGTGTGTGTAAGTGTAGTTAGAATAATTCTCATAAAAAAACCTAGAATATTGAGGATATTGGTGTTGTTATAAAATAAAATAATAAAAAGAGTTTAGGGGGTTGGAGATGTAAAATAAAACAAAAGGACTTGAGAGAAAACATTACATTTAAATTGCGTATCTCCTTTTGGATTAAACCAAACGGTTTACTTGAAGTGACTTCTTCATATGTTAATGATTCTATGTGGAAGAGAGAGATCATGAGATCTTATTTGGTCATGGGTTTAATGAGACAAAGGGATTTATAGGTGTGATAAATGGGTTAGAATTGAGGGATTTTTATAAGCGGGAGGAGGGGCTCTTTTGGAATGTTTTAAAATATTATTTTATTGTATATTTATTTTCGGTTTCAAAAGGTCCAAAACTTATTAAATTAAAATCTAAAATGATTTATGGTCGAAATGAAATCATCCAAAAAATAATGGGAAAGGTTTTTGAAATTATTTTAATCCTTATAATATTACTTTTTTAAATCATTTATTAATGAGGTAAACACAGCATCATTATTGTGTCATAAATAATTTTATTTAGATGAAGTCTAAAAATTATTAAAAAAACCATGATTTAGGAAAAATATTTATATTTCCAATAAATATTTATAGTATAATAGATAACTTATATATCCCCATGTAAAAAATTATTTACTAAAAGATATATGTTTATGTCATTTTTGTCTTTACTTTAAATAAATTAATATAAAGTTCATTATTAGTCATATGTGGCTCCATGGGGTCCCAAAATAGACCCACGGATGCCCAAGTTCGGACATGTATTAACCAATAGGATTAGGACACATGATAGTGTAATTTATGTTATTATAATAATATTTTTTTACTCTTATTTACCAGATCTACCCTTTAACCATGGTAAATAAAATTTATACTGAAGTAAATATCCATATTGTCTAAAAATTAAAGTTACATATTTAAAAAATTTGGACCTCCTGATTCCGTATATGGAATATATTTTTACAAATCCAAAACACAGAAGTGGAAGAAATTAATTTGAAATCAATTCCCGCTATAAAAACCAAAATCTTTTTTTTAAGAAATAATAACTATCAAAAGATTGATACTTATTTATGTCCTATTTCAAAGTGAAATTACTTCCAATGAACAAAATTTGATTTTATAGTAAAAACAAAATATAATTACACTTAAAATCCAATTAAAAATATAATCTAACCATATAAATAAATTATATTAAAAGGCAGTTTTGAATTAAAATACAGTTTTTTTCACTATTCATAAAAAAATGAATTTTATCCGAAAAATACTAACAATTTACCCAAATTAAATTTTGATGTCCTTATTATAAAGAGGAATATTATTTTTTCAAATAAGACATATAAAAGTGACCAAAAATAGATTTAAATAGGGTTCTCCATCAAAAGGCTGTAAATTGACTTTTTAATGAATATTAGAGTATTTATGCTTAAAATCGGATCCTTTACTATTTTAAGCCTGTGAAATTTATTGGATAAATGTAAAAACATTTAAAAAACATGTATATTCCTATTTTAGTTAGTTCTTTCTATTCCTTCCAATACAAAGACTAGGCGTTAACTACCATTTAAAATAATATTATATTACTGTTTTTCAGTATAACTCAACGTTGTGTGAAACGTAAGATTTCAAAGAAACCAGTTATTATGTATCGGGTAAGCCATAGACCATAGAATCCCTTTGAAAGTTTAATTAATAAATAATTTAAAAATATTAAAAAATATGAAAATTTTATATTCTTTATTTACTTGGGATGTTACATCCTTCACCCCTTTTAGGAATTGCATCCTCGTAATTTTAAAATTAGGCTCAGAAACATCATTGAAAGCATTACATTAGAAAAAGAGTAAATAAAACTATCACTTTAAAATAATGTAAGAGAAGTACAAAAGTTACCCGAGACAACAGATACTTGGATTCCATGAAAGCATAGATATAGAGGAGAAAAAAACCATCATGTTCTGATGGAGGGTGATAGAAAACATAATTAGGAGAATGTAACCCATGATAAAATGACAAACTTGTGATGGGTTAAAAAGTCTTTGATTCCCGAGTAGGAAAAGTTAACAGAAAATGTTTTTGTTATATGTTACTTTTTATTGAGAAATTTATTTATCATCTTAACTAAAAACATAAGGATACATTCTTACTTGTCATGTAGACTTTCATCCATTACTAAATTCCTACAACAAAATCATTTTTTCTTCAAACGATGAGTATTCAAGATGACTTTTTCACATTGAAAGTGCTATAATCAACTTCTATAGTATCACATAATCCAAAAAATATGAAATTTATATTTCCCCTATCTTTATACATCAACCAAAAAACAAATGCTTAGTAGATGATTTAATAATCCCCAAAAAGGATAATCTTTTACAAAAAAGAAAAACTACTCTTAATCTCCAAAACTTGTCAAACAATACCCAAAGTTGAACAAAGACCATTCCATAAACAACTGTCCATAATATTTTCAATGTAAACTAAAATAAGATTGAAACCCAAATCTCAGAAAGGTTTAATCACATAGTCTTACAAGATAAATATTAACATTTATCTCCAAATAACATCAATTACTCTTAAAGTATCATATTGAAAATTCATTAACCTAATCACATATTCTCCATGATAGGTTAAGAATTTCCATAGATAACACAATGTAAACATATTTTGGATTCATAAAACCATCTAACTAAAAATAATTAGTCATACTAACTAGGGACTTCACGTAGTCCTATTGTAGGAGATAAATCTCAGTCACACTTTGGTTGTGGGTTTGATTCCCGCAGATTCGTCTAACACAATGGGTTGTCACATGGCCTGTGTGTTGTCCTTTTTCAAAAGCAATATAATTTTATAAGATTACCAAAAAGAGATAAATTCACAAAAAATTACCATAACATATTTTAACCACAAATGTTATATAATAACTTTCATTTTGCATCCCAAAATATATTAACCTATAATTGCCTCAAATTCAAGGATCATATAAATCCAAATGGTTCTTTATAAATATATCCACACAAAGAAAATATAATTATTCCTTGAATAAAATTTTCATTTAACAAACTTCACATACTATGAAATGTCTTCTAATGTAATCCCATCATCAAAAGATCCTTAATACATTTAAGCATTTTGTCGTCATAAAATATTCCACAACACTTGAATCCCTTATCTGTTGACTTATTACACATTCAACGTTCTTCATAATCCATTAACCATTATTTTCTAACTTATTCTGAAATAATTATTTCCTACAAAAAAAATCATGAATCATATCCTAAGATTCAAAAATTTCTAAACATCAGCGAAGAAATAATCCATACCTTTCATTGGTCATTGTTAGTTTACTCATCCTTAATTGTAATGGCATTATGTATTAGTAAACATATATTTACATGATCTTGGTAATCATTCCGGAATTTTCTTCATAGGACATCTATTTGTATAATGACTATGCACACCCCATTTAAAACATTCAATTGATCCCTCAGAAAGAACTTAATTCCCTTTCATAGAGTCAACTGGATGCTTCCTTTTTCTATGGTAGGTTATTGCTTTATGACCTTCAATTCCACATCTATAGCATCTTCCCTTCCATTTGAAACATTTTCCTATTTGTTTCTTTCCACATCCTTGAAACATAGGTTTTTGAACATACTTACATTTTTTATTATTACCTGATCTTCTGTAGGGATTTTTTTCTCACATATAGGATGCCTTATTAAAACCACCACGGTTCAGGTGGTTAATCATGACTCCAGATAGTTGGTTGATAATAAATACAAGATTTCTCATTGCAGCTCCCATTTCCTTCAATTGTGCATTCAGAAAACCATTACAGTTTTCTTCATATCCATTGTCACTTTGGTGCCTACCTGATCCAACCATTTACTAAAACCAAAAAGGTAAGTATGAGTATATTAGTAAAATCATTATATAATATCTTATGAGGATGGTAAATACTAAGATATAATTATTCATGTCATCATAAACTCATTCACTTTATCTAAAATAACTATGATTCTTTCTAAAATCCTAACCAATATGGTAATGTCATTTATGCTTAAAGAACACACTAACCTCTAAAGTTATCTAAACCGACCTATAATACCAACTATAAGGACCCGACCTTAAACATTACATAATCTTGAATTAAATAAATAATTCACATTGAGGATCTTTTTATTTTTAGAGTTTTAAAGAAATAGGCCATAAAAATTACATATCAAATTGAAAATTACATGTAGAAAATACTACTTAGTATCCATTTTTTCATAAAATAAAAACTCTTAAAAAGAAACATGTCTACTTCCATGTTTTTAGACATCATGACTTTTCCTTGATCCCATCCCTAACCCTATTCATTTTTATGTCCTGTGGAAACAAATTTCAAAAACATGGCATGGGCATGAAAAGCTTAGTAAGGGTTAAAAAATAAGGAAAGGTAACATTAACCCATCAATAAATACAAATAAATGAAACTATACTTTTCGATCATAACATACCATATGAAATCATAAGGTTTATGAATAAAACATAGAAATCATAAATCATAATGGTAACATATGAAATTCATAACGTACTTATATTATAGCTATCACGGCTACATAGAGAGTCACATTTATATTGTCCACCACAGTATATTCCCTAAATCTCTTAGGAGAAACATTAACGTTTACCTCCTTTATGTTACCAAATGCATTGGAGAGATATCTTGGGATCACCCACCCTAGGTTTATCATGGAACCACACGTATACGTACAAAACGCCCAATTACCATAAAATAATAATAACACATAACAAAAGTACAAAGGATAGATAACATTTTCACATTCCAATCACAATATAAAAATCAAGATATTGAAATAAACAATACTTTATCAAACCATTTTCTAAACCATTTTAAACTTTTAATAAAGAGATTTTTGAATCAAAGTGTCCCATATAACATTGAATATTTTAAAATAATTATCATTTGAAAACATTATTTTCCATATAAATAAATCCAAAAAACCATTTTGAAAACATGGACATGAATGAGAAATATTTATAACAGAAATCTTTAAAACATTTAAAAGGATATTTTAGTTAAAGAGTTTTTGACAAAATGAGAGACGCTTGAATACAAATAATTTTGGAATAAAATTTAATTAGAACTTTATAATATCATGAGAATAAAGGGATTCATGATATAATATTCCAAATGATAGTATATACACTACATAAGAGTGAGTTGGTGCATAAAAATGATGTCTCAGTGGAATGTAATTTGAGAAGAAATCCCTTATAAACACTGTATCCTTAGATTAAGGATAAATAAATTACATAATAATGTGTGAAAAATATAAATACACTCAATATTATTGGATATTCAGTGTAAATAAATCATAGTACATTCACACATGTTCTTTTTAATAAATAACCAATTACTTGGATGTTTAACTCAATGAATGGAAATTGAGTTAAAATTACTCTTATCAAGTTCATATCGATGACTTAAGAATTTATCAATGGAGTGATTATGTGTATAAAAAGTATATACACACAAGGGAGAGTGGAAATTACAACATTAATAAATAAATAGTGATTCTACACATAATCATATCAAGACATAATTAAGAATTTGAATATTAACCCAAGGAATAGAAATTTTGTTAAAAGGTTCCCTTACCGATTTGGTAACTTACGAAACATACAACGCATGAAATAAGGATCATAAAATTAAGATGTAAATACCCATAAAATTAAGTATATTACAAAATTAATACTATCACGGGAAGTACATGCCCCACTCAGAAGGAAATAGTGGCAAATATAGCATGAATCTCACGAGAATAAAAAGTGAGATAAAAATCCCTTACCACGTTGTAATCAATCGAGTCGTATGACCAAAAGCTAATAACCACCAAATGATTCATATAATTACATTAATATAAATAAAATAATGATAATATATATCAAATTTCAGAACACAATACACCACATGCAATAAATTAGTGGCAAACAATGGAAATATCACAGAATTAAAAGTGAGATAAGAAACCCCTTACCTCAAGTCCGACTTGACTTGTTTGTTCCTTGTTCTTCATGAATAATAAACTTAAGTTAATTTATACTTGATTAAAACAATTTTTAAAGTTTATTAATACTTTTATATCACTTATTACCATGTTATAAATATAATGTAATCATTTATGTTAATAATGGTCGTTTTATCGATACTTGGTACTTCAGTAAAAAATGAACAACATATAATTACAAGTTGGCCATGTGGTCGAGATTCCATTATGTACAGAATTATATTCAATAATTAGATATAATATATATAATATATATCTATTATATATTTTTATTGATAAAAATACATAACATTTGGAGATAGGAAATGAAATGCACCATTCTTGGAGACGGTAAGTCGTACGTATGCATGAACGCTACTTTCATTTCTATTTCACATTTTAATTGAATGAAAATTTAATGATACATAGTTATATTATAATTCCATTATAATGTCATATATAATTTAAATAACACTATACTTTATATGTCCCATGTATGGTATGAACGAGTCGAATCACTTTGAGGGGGCGGTAGTCCGCATTTCCTCAAATGAAATTATCCTGTTAACCCATAATGGAAACCATAAAGGTTTTTTATAAATAAAATTATATAAAACATAAAAATAATATATATATATATATATATATCATATATATATATATATGGTTTCATCATAATTTCCACCAAGAGAGGCAGTAGGAGATATTTGAACAATCATCATTTCGTGAGGCAGTAGTTTGCCGTCCAGAGAAACAATATGTTCTTTACCTATTTGATGGAGGTTTGTGTAAGTGTATTTCGAATAATTTCCATAACAAAAACCTAGTGTATTAGGTATACTGGTGTTTTTATAAAATAACAGAATAAACAGATTTTAGGGATTGGAGATGTAAAATAAAACAAAAGGGCTTAAGAGAAGACGTTACCGTTAAATTGGGTATCTTCTTTTGGATTGAAGAAAAATGTTTATTGAAGTTCCTTATTCATAAGTTAAGGCTTCTAGGTTTAATATAGGGATCTTGAGAGGTTATTTGGGTATGGTTTGGATTAGCCAAATGGATTGAGAGGTGTGAGTAATGGGTTAGAAGTGAGGGATTTTTATAAGAAGGAGGAGGGGATCTTTGGGAAAGTTTAAAAATATTATTTTATTATATAATTATTTTGAGTTTCTAAAGGTCCAAAACTTATTAAAGTCCAATAAAAGATGAATCATGGTATAAATAAAATCATACAATAATAATTTTTGAGGTTTTGGATATTATTTTAATCGTTATAATCATATTTATTTAAATTATTTATTAATGAGGTAAACACTGCATAATTATTGTGTCATAAATAAATTTATTTAGTAGATGTATAAAAATTATATAAAAAAATACTATGATGTTTTAAATATTTTTTTCTTTCAAATTAATATTTATTTTTGAAAATATATCTTATATAACCCCATGTAAAAATTGATTTTCTTAAAGATATATGTTTTTTTCATTTTGGTCTTCACTTTAAATAAATTAATATAAAGTGTCATTATCACTTTTAAGTGGATACATGGGGTCCCAAAATCAACCCAAGGATTAAAAAGGTCGGACATGTATTAACCAATATGATTAGGACATATGTTAGGGTAATTTTATATTATTATAATAATATATTGTTACCTTTATTTACCAAATTTCCCCTTTAACCATGGTAAATAAATTTTATACGGAAGTAAATATCCATATTGTCTAAAAATAAAAGTTACCTATTTAAAAAATTTGGACCACATGATTACATATATGGAATACATTTTTACAAATTCAAAACACAGAATTGGAAGAAATTAATTTGAAATTAATTCTGGGTATAAAAACCAAAATTGTGTTTTAATGAAATAATAACTATCAAAAGATTGATACTTATTTATGTCCAATTTCAAAGTGAAATTACTTCCAATGAACAACATTGGAATTAATAGTAAAAAAAATAAAATTACACTTTAAATCCAATTAAAAATATAATATAACCATATAAATAAATTTTATTAAAAGGTAGTTTTGAATAAAAATATAGTTTTTTCACTATTCATAAAAATGATTTTTTTCTGAAAAATACCAAAAATTTACCCAAAGTAAAATTTGATGTCTCTATTCTAAATAAGAATTTTATTTTCTCAAATAAGACTTATAAAAGTGACTAAAACTATATTTAAGGAGGGTTCTCCATCTAAAGGCAGTAAATCGACTTTTTAATGAATATTAGAGTATTTTTGCTTAAAATCTGAATCTTTATTATTTTAAGCATCCAATATTTATTAGATAAATGTAAAAACATTGAACAAACATGTATATTCATATTTTAGTTATTTCTGTCCATTCCTTACAATACAAAGAAAATGCGTTAACTACCATTTAAAATAATATTATATTATTATTTTTCAGTATAACTCAAAGTTGTGTGAAATGTAAGATTTCAAAGAAACCAGCTGTTGTGTATCGGGTATTCCATCGAACATAGTAACCCCTTTAAAATATAATTAATAATTAATTTTCAAATGTTAAGAAATATGAAAATGTCATATTATTTATTTATTTGGGATGTTACATCCTTCCCCCCTTTTGGGAATTGCGCCCTCGTAATTTGAAAAATTAGGCTCGGAAACATCATTGAAAGACTCACATCGGAAAAAGAGTCAATAAAACTATCACTTTAAAATAAATTAAGAGAAGTAAAAAGGTTACCCGAGACAACAGATACTAGGATTCCATGAAGACGTGGATATGGAGGAGAAAACAAACCATCATGTTCTGAAAGATAGTGATAGAAAACATGATTAGGAGATAGTTACCCATGAGAAAGTCATATACTTGTGATGGGTTCAATAGTCTTTGATTCCCGAGTAGGAAAAGTTAACAGACAATGTTTTTGTTTTATCTTACTTTTCATAAGTAATTTATTTATGATCTTAAATAAAAACATAACGATACATACTTAGTTGTCATGTAGACTTTCATCCTTTACTAAATTCCTACAAAAAACAAATTTTTTCTTCAAACGATGAGTATTCAAGATGACTTATTCACATTGAAAGTGATATAATAAACTTCTAGAGTATCACATAATCCACAAAAGATGAACTATATATTTCCTCTCTCTTTAGAGATCAACCAAAACACATATGGTTAGTATAAGATCAGATAATCCCCAAAAATGATAATCTTTTACAAAAAGAAAAACTACTCTTAATATCAAAAATTTGTTAAACAATACCCAAAGTTGAACAAAGACCATTCAATAAACCACTGTCCATAAAATTATTCAAAGTAAAAAAAACTAAGATTGAAACCCAAATCTCAAAAGGATTTAATCACATAGTATTCCAAGATAAATCTTAACATTTATCTCAAAATAACATGAGTTACCCTTAAAGTATCATATTGAGAAGTCATTAACCTAATCACCTATTCTCCATGATAGGTTAATAATTTCAATAGATAACACAAAATAAACTTATTTTGGATTCATAAAATCATATAACTAAAAATAATTATCCAAACTAACTAGGGACTTCATGTAGTTCCGTGGTAGGTGATAAATCCCAGTTGCACTTTGGTTGCAGGTTCGATTCCCACAGCTTTATCTGACACAATGGGTTGTCACACGGTCTCTGTGTTGTACTTTTTCAAAGTTTATATAATTTTATAACATTCCTAAAAAGAGATAAATTCACCAAAAATTACCATAACATATTTTAACCACAAATGTTATCTAATAACTTTCATTTTGCATCCCAAAATGTATTAACCTGTAATTACCTCAAATTCAAGGATCATATAAATCCAAATGGTTCTTTATAACTATATCCACAAAAAGAAAAGGTAATTATTCCTTGAATAAAATGTTCATATATAAAACATCAGGGTTACACATACTAGAAAATGTCTTCTAATATAATCCCATCATCAAATGAGCCTTAATAAATTTAATCATTTCACCATCCTAAAATCTACCATAACACTTGAATCCCTTATATGTTGACTTATTACTCATTCAAAACTCATCATGATCCATTAACCATTACTTTCTAACTTATTCTAAAATATTTCTTTCTAAAAACAAAATCATGAATCATATCCTAAGATTCAATAGTGTCTAAACCTTAGTTAAGAAATAATCCATACCTTTCATTGGTCATTGTTAGTTTCATCATTCTCAATTTGAATGGAATTAGGTATTGGTGAACCTATATTTGCATGATCCTAGTGATCAAATTCCTAAACCTTATTCATAGGACATCTATTTGTATAGTGACCATACACACCCCATATAAAACATTCAATTGATCCCCTATAAATAAATTCTTTCCATTTCCTATAGTCAACTGGATGCTTCCGTTTTCCATGTTAGGATCTTGATCTATAACCTTCACTTCCACATCTATAGCATCTTCACATCCCATTGAAACATTTTCCTATGTGTTTCTTTCCACATCCTTGACACATCAGTTTTTGGATATTATTACCTTTATGATTATTACCTGAACTTCCGTAGGGATTTGTTTCTCCAAAATATGATGCCTCATATAAATCAACATGGTTCGGGTGGTTAATCATGACTCCAGATAGTTTGTTGAGAATAACCACAAGAGTTCTCATTGCAGCTCCCATTTCATTCAGTTGTGCATTCAGAAAACCGTCACAATTTTCTTTAGATCCACTATTACTTTGGTTCCTGCCTGATCCAACCATTCACTAAAACCAAAAAGGTAAGTGTGAGTATATCAGTAAAATCATCATATAATATCTTATGAGGATTGTAAATACAAAGATATACTTATTCATTTTATCATAAACTCATTCACTTTATCTAAAAAACAATGAATATTTCTAAAATCCTAACCATTATGGTAATGTCATTTATGCAGAAAGAACACCCTAACCTCTAAAGTTATCTAAACTGACATATTATACCAACTATAAGGACCCGACCTTAAACATTACAAAATCTTTAATTAAATGAATATTTCACATTGAGGATATTTTTAGGTTTAGAGTTTTAAATAAATAGGACATAAATATTACATATCAACATGAAATTTATATGTAGACACTACTACTCAAAATAAATTTTTTCATAAAATAAAAACTCTTAAAAAGAAACATGTCTAGTTCCAAGTTTCTAGACATCATGGCTTTTCATTGATCTCATCCTTGAACCTATTCATCATTATGTCCTATGGAAAAAATTAAAAAAACATGTGATGGGATTGAAAAACTGAGTAAGGGTTACAAAATAAGGAAAGGAAACATTAACCCATCAATAAATACAAATAAATGAAACTTTACTTTTCGATCATAACATAACTCATGAAATCATAAGATTTACGAATAACACATAGAAATCATAAATCATAAAGTTAACTTATGGAATTCATATCATACTTATATTATAGATATCACAGCTACATAGGGAGTCAAATTTAGAATGTCTATCAATGTATATTCCCTAAATCTCTTAGGAGAAACATTAACGTTTTCCTTATTCACGTTACCCAGTTAATTGGAGAGATATCTTGGGATCACCCACCCTAGGTATATCATGGAACCAGACATATACATACAAAATTCCCAATAACCATAACATAATCATAACACATAACACAACCATAAAGGAAAGATAACATTTCCATATTCCAATCACAATATATAAAATCAAGATATTGAAATAAACAATACTTTATCAAACCATTTAAAACATTTAATAAAGAGATTTTTGAATCAAAGTGTCCCATACCACTTTGAAGATTTTAAAATAATTATCATTTGAAAACATTAATGTCTATATAAATAAATCCAAAAAACCATTTTTAAAACATGGACATTATTGAGAAATATTTAAAAGGAAAAATCTTTAAAACATTTAAAATGATATTTCAGTTAAAGAGTTTTTAACAAAATGAGAGATTATTTAATACAAATAATTTTGGAATAATATTTAATCATAACTTTATAATATCATGAGAATAAAGGTATTCGTGATATAATATGCCAAAGGACAATATATACACCACATAAGTGAGAATTGGTTCATAACAATGAAGTCTGAATGGAATTTAATTGGAGACAAAATCCCTTATAAAAATTTATCCTTAGATTAAAGATAAATAAATTACATAATAATGTGTGAAAAATATAAATACACTAAATATGATTGGATATTCAGTGTAAATAAATCATATTACATTCACATGTGTTATTTTTAATACAAAACCAATGACTTGGATGTTTAACTCAAGGAATGGAAATTGAGTTAAAATTACTCTTATCAAGTTCATATCGATGACTTGAGAATTTATCAATGGAGTGATTATGTGTATCAAAATTATATACACATATAGGGGAGTGGAAATTAAAACATAAATAAATAAATAGTGATTCCACACTTAATCATATCATGACATAATTAAGAATTTTACGATTAACTCAAGGAATGGAAATTGGGTTAAAAGGTTCCCTTACTGCTTTGGTAACTTATGAAACATACAACCCATGAAAGAAGGATCATAAAATGAAGATTTAAATACCAATAAATTTATTTATATTACAAAATTAATACTATTATGGGAATTACATACCCCACATATAAGGAAATAGTGGCAAATATAGCATGAATCTCATGGGAATAAAAATTGAGATGAAAATCCCTTACCACGTTGTAATCAATCGAGTCATATGACCAAAAGTTAATAACCACAAAATGATTCACAGAATAACATGAATATATATATAATAATGATAATATATATAAAATGTCAGAAAAAAATATACCACATGCAATAAATTAGTGGCGAACAATGGAAATATCACAGAATTAAAAGTGAGATAAGAAACCCCTTACCTCGTGTCCGACTTGACTTGTTTGTTCCTTATTATTACTGAATAATAAAATTAAGCTAATTTATACTTTATTAAGAACCATTTTTATGTTTATTATTCCTTTTATATCACTTATTACCATGTTATAAACATTATGTAATCATATAAGTTAATAATGGTCGTTTTGTTGATATTTGGTACTTGAGTCAAAATTGAACACCTTATAATTACAAGTTGTTCGTGTGGTCGAGAGTCCATTATCTATATAATGATATTCATGATTTAGATATCATAACTATCATATATATCTTGTATATATATGTATTTATAATAGTACATAACATTTGGAGATAAGAAATGAAATGCACTGTTCTTGGAGACTGTAATCCATACGTACGCATGAACGCTACTTTCATTTCAATTTCATATTTTAATTGAATGAAAACTTAATGATACATAGTTATATAATAATTACAGTATAATTTCATATATAATTTAAATAACACCATCCTTTATACATCCCACATATGGTATGAATGAGTCATATCACTTTGAGGGGGTGGTAGTCTGCACTTCCTCAAATGAAATTATCGCCTTACCCACAATGGAAACCATAAAGGTATGACATAAATGAAAAAAATACAGAAGAATAAATAAAACATAAACATAATATATATCTATATATCATATATAAATACAGTTCCATTGTAATAGCCACCATGAGAGGTGGTAGGAGATATTTGAAAAACCATCATTTCGTGAGGTAGTAGTTCACCTTCCACCGAAAAAATATGTTTTTTACCCATTAGATGGAAGTGTGTGTAAGTGTAGATAAAATAATTCTCATAAAAAAACTATTATATTGAGTATACTTGTGTTTTTATAAATAAAAATAATAAAAATAGTTTTAGGGGTTGGAGATGTAAAATAAAACAAAAGGACTTAAGAGAATATGTTACCTTTAAATTTTGTATCTCCTTTTGGATTGAACCAAAAGGTTTACTTGAAGTGCCTTATGCCTAAGTTAGGGATTATAAGTTGAATATAGGGATCATGAGAACTTATTTTTTGGGGTTTAACGAGCCAAAGTTCTTGATAGGTCTGAGGAATGGGTTAGAAGTGGGGGCTTTTAATTAGGGGAGGAGGGGCTCTTTAGGAATGATTGAAAAAATTATTTTATTATATAATGATTTTCATTTTATAAAAGTAAAATACTTATAAAAGTCGACGATAAGATGACTCATGGTCGAAATAAAATCATAAAATTAGAATTGGATAGGTTTTGGATATTATTGTAATCGTTATAATCCTGTTAATTTAAATCATTTATTAATGAGGTCAATAATTCATCATTATTGTGTCATAAATAATTTTATTTTGTTGATGTCTAAAAATTATAAAAAAATACCATGATTTGAGAAATATTTTTAGATTTAAAATTAATATTTATAGTTGAAGAGATAACTTATATTACCCCATGTAAAAATTGATTTACTAAAAGATATTTGTTTATGTCATTTTAGTCTTTACTTTAAACAAATTAATATAAAGTGCCATTATCACTCCTAAATGGCTCCATGGGGTCCTAAAATTTATCCAAGGATTCCCAAGGTCGGATATGTATTAGCCAATAGGATTAGGATACATGTTAGGGTAATTTGATATTATGATAATAATATTTATTTACCCTTATTTACCAAATTTACCTTTTAACCATGGTGAATAAAATTTTTACTGAAGCAAATATTCATATTGTCTAAAAATAAAAGTTACCTATTTAAAAAATTTGGACCTATTGATTAAAAATATAGAATCCATTTTTATAAATTCAAAACAGAAGTGGTAGAAATTAATTTGAAATTCATTCCCACTATATAAACAAAAAACGTGTTTTTAAGAAATAATAACTATCCAAAGATTGATACTTATTTATGTGCAATTTCAAAGTGAAATTACTTAAAATGACCAAAATTGGATTAAATGGTAAAAACATAATCTAATTAAACTTTAAAATAAATTAAAAAGAAAATCTAACCTCATAAATAAATTAGATTAAAAGGTAGTTTTGAATTAAAATACTGGTTTTTCACTATTCCTTAAAAAATGAATTTTATCATAAAAATACAAAAAATTTACCCAAAGTAAATTTCGATGTCCCGATTATAAATAAAAATTTTATTTTGTCAAATAGAACATATAAAAGTGAAAAAACTACATTTAAATACGGCTCTCCATCAAAAGGCGGTAAATTGACTTTTTGATGAATATTAGAGTATTCATGCTTAAAATCAGATTCTTTCTTATTTTAAGCCTCCAAAATTTATTTGATAAATGTAAAAACATTTAACAAACATGTATATTAATATTTTAGTTAGTTTTAATAATTATTCTTAATACAATGACTTGATGTTAACTATCATTTAAAATGATATTATATTATTATTTTTCAGTATAACTCAACATTGTGTGTAACATAAGATTTCAAAGAAACTAGTTGTTGTGTATCCGGTACGACATCAAACAAAACATCCCCTTTAAAGTAAGAAAATAATTAATTTACAAATATTAATAAATATGAAAATGTCATATTATTTATTTAACTGGGATATTAGAAGTAGAGTGGTGCAACTTAGGGGACTCATACTAAATTATAAGAAAGAGGGGTAGGATAGTTTCATGTATTTTTTCCTACAGTGGTGGATAATGAGACTATAACATCGATAGTTAGACATACTATTCTTGTTTCTTCTACACTAGATTATGCCTTATTTTACAATGGTTCCTCTCATAATTTTCTTTTTGACAAAAATTAGGAATGGGTTGAAACTAAATTTAGTGTTTCTGAGTGGGGTGATGACAATCAATACACCATTGGGAGTACGATCGAGATGGATTTTTTGTGTGCAATGGGTGTTCTCTAGAGGTTGGGGATTATCGTTTCAGTTGGGACATTTATATCCTTGATATGTTTGGATTTAACCTAATCATGGGTATGGGATGGTTAGTGGATTACAAAGACCACATGATTGATACTAAATAATGGTGATATTCATGTATTATGAGGGTGAAAATTATATTCATAGTGGAGAGTTGGATATCAAGGTGGGCCATGCATAGCCACTTCAACAACATCTCAGTTAGCTAACCACCCACATTTCTAGTCTATTGACAGATGATGGGGGTTTTAAATAAGATATCATTACACCCTTAGTGTATATTCTCTAGTATGTGTTTCTTAACAACTTTTGAAGGATTCCCTTGATATTGATATGGGATTTACAATTTATCTCAATCTTTGAGCTGATCTAGTTTATATTCCACCATAAAAATGAAACCAACAAAGCATCAAGATACTAGGACACAACTTAAAGAGTTTATAGGTATGGGGTTTATCCATACGATTATGTCTCCTTGGGGTTCTCCATATTTTTTTTCTAATAAGGATGGTAGGAGTTTGCACTTATTTTTTGATTACCGGATGTTTAATTGATTAAAGTGAAGAACTGATATCCTCTTCCAATAATTGATCATCTCTTTTAAAAATTAAGGGGAGATTATGTATTTTCCAAAATATACATGAGATCATGGAATGATCTAATGAGATTTAGGAATTTATGAGATGTGGGTATAATCAATTTAGATTAAGAACTTTTAACATACTTTAGACTCCTTTCAAAAGAAGGTATGTCATTTTTGAGTTCATCATGATGCCATTTGGGTTGACAAATGATCATAGAGTTTTTATGGCCATGATGAATTGGATATTCCACCCGTACCTAGATAAACTTGTGGTTTTTTTATACATGATATGTTACTATACTCCAAGACTCATGTCGATGATTCCCATAATATTTACATCGACCTATGTACACTAAGAGAGCATATTCTATATTCCAATATATCTAAGTGTCAGTTTTGGATTCATCAGGTACACTTATTGGATCAAATCATCTCAAGGGAAAGCATTTTAGTGGATTGAGATAATTTTTAGTTAGTGGTTTCTTGGTAGAAAACTAAGAATATTTTCAATATCCATAGTTTTATGAAATTAACGGGCCATTATCAGAGGATAATATAGGATTTTCTCATTTTTTTAGTGTAACGACCAAATGTTTTTTCAATGGAAATACATTCTTATAATCATTCCTAATCACATTAGAAAACACAATGCCAAATTATTCTTAAATGATCTACTATGTGAACTTTAAACATTAATTTTCCACTTTTGTGTTTTCAATTTCGGAAATCTGACTTACACGGTTGCGATCAGTAAGATGTTTGGAGTCCGATTGGACAAAGAATATTTTTGGTGAATAGAAACCTACCCTTATGAATATTAATTTGACCCTTATGAAGAGAAAATCATCCAATATAATAGTAACCTCACCCATGAATTTATAAATAAAAGTTAAACATCTTATAAGTGACAATATGCCCACAATTAAAGAATTAGTATTTTAACAAGTTATAAATAAATAATTATAATTAGTTAAATAATTTAATAGAAAGTTTAATTTCCTAAATTGTCTTCATAAATTTAAAATTATATGTCTTCTTGTTTTAATATAATTTTATAAGACCTTATGTAATTTTTTAATGCATTATAAAATCTGTTTTCATTTTAAAATATGAATTTTTCAAGTAAATTATGATTTTAATTAAGAAATAAATTAATCATTTTTAGAATATAATTTTTTAAAAATGGAGATTATTTTTGGATTCTATACATCTAAAAATGGTTCGGGTGACTTTTTGTGATTTTTCGGAGATATTTAATATTTAGTGAATGGTAAAATACATTAATTTACCATAAAATTACATTATAATTTAAATCCACTATTCCTGACATCACAAGTGATGTAAGCAAAAAAATCACAAACACACATGACCTCTTTACTATTCCTGTTCATGGAATCATCACTATTTATTATCTTGGTGGAAATTAATAAACTAATAATTATAATATTAAAAAACCCGCCTCTCCTCTCCACTATAAATACCACCCCTCACACACTCATTACTTCACACCTATCAAGCTTATAGACATGACCATATTCTACCCAAATATCTTCCCTAGTACCTCCCACAAGACTAGGAGTATTTTTCTTCATCAAAAGACCAAGCCTTGGTTCCATAAGGAGGATATCAAGAGGAGGATTCAAGAGGTAATTCCTCACTTTCTTTTCTTTCAATTTCCTTTAAAATTTCATTACTTTATTCTCTTATCCTGAACTAATATTATCAAAATTTAATGATAACACTTATATGATTGATATACTAGTATGAAAACATGTTAATGAAAGATTATTCATTATACTCCTCCTTCCCTCTATTCATTAATAAAAATTAAATTGTTTCTCTTAATGTGTTAATTTACCTACATCATGGGCGATGCAATTACATTTTACTACAAATTTTTCAAGGATATCTATAAAAACATAAAATATTTGAAAACAGAATTTAAATTTTATGCTTTATACCCTTTTATGTTCTGGAACTAACTTAGTTACAAGACACTAAGTTATAAAATAAAACAAATTTGTTGTGATCCAAAAACCACCAAATTAACCAAAAACGATCATTATAAAATTTTATGTAATGATTCATCCTCACGGTACATAACCAAAATCATTATAAGAACCTTTATATCTATTAAATTTTACTAATAATATATTTAGAATTCTGGATGTTCAACCACATTTGAAACAAACAGCTATTCATGAATACAAGGGAATCTTTCATAAAATCTAATAAAATTAACACTCCCGAACAATGAATTAAAGATATATAAATCATAAAAAGGATAATAAAAGATCATGATGAAACCATAATGAACCATATTCATGTATAAAAGGTTATAAAATTTCAAATTAATTTTCATTATGTCATTATAAAAGACATTAAATTGAAGAAAGTGTTTGTATACAAGGTAAGGGGAAATTCTCGAACCCAACTTACTTTCTTCAGGTTCTCCCTCTTTCACTCCATTTTTGTTGTAGTTACTCATTAAAAATAATTTTTTCATAATTATCTTACATTTTTTGGGATATAAATGTTTTCCAATAGAGTTTATGTCATAAAGTGTTTTTCCAAAAGAACCCTTCTTTGAAAAACACACCTTTTACTTCTCACTCAATGTTGATGGTTTTTCTATCAAGTATGGAATTCCCACATTTTTTTTGGGATCCCAAAGTATGTGAATGTGTTATTATGAGATGAAACCCATTACTTTACATGGGTTATTTATGATCATTGTTTATATATGCTCTATGTTTCATGCAAGATAATTAAAATGTTATGATGTGACAAGTGCGCTTGGAAATATATAGTGCAATATTAATGTTTGAATGTGACGAGTGCAACTAGAATTATACAGAGATCTAATGAATTGGTTAAAGTGATGAATATATTGAGTTAAAGTAAAATTATTTTTGAACAAGATGCTAGCTTTGTTCACAACTCTATGTGGTATAAAACCACTAAGACATGATGTTTCATTTTTTATGCATTGCCACATTCCAAGTCTTTTATTAATGATTCCTATCATGATTATGATCCTATGAATATATTATGATGATAAAGATTATGTTCATCTCATGTTATGTTGTTTCATGTTATTATTTATATTCTTACTAGGATTTTATCTCACCCCTTTTAAATGTAGATCCTCAGTTGATTATCTATACTAAGGAGAAGTCAATAAACAGTAAGAACCTAGAGAAGATTGAATTTAATAAATATTTATGTTTGATGTTGTAAATATTATTTTTTTCCTAGTTTTCCAAAGACACTTAATCTTTTCATCCTCATGGAATAATACTATTATTTTTTATCTTTATAATGATGTAATTGTAATGTAAGAAAGGGATTAGTTTCTATATTTAGAACCCCTTTCAAGCACGACCAATAAGGGTTTAAAACATGAATGGTCTAGGGAATTTGATAATACCTTCTAGGATTTGAAGAATAATTTGACAATGTAACAATTCTTGATCCCTCCCGATCCATGTGATGAGAATACTTTAATTTGTGATGCTTCTAGAATTAGTCTTTGTGTGGTGTTAATACAGGGAGATTGAGTTGTGGAATCTGGGTCTCGAAAATTGATGCCACGTGAATGGAACTACCCTAGACACAACATTGAATTAGATACAGTGGTTTATTCCTTTATGTGTTTGTGACAATATCTATTGGGTGAGAAGTTTACTATGTATGATACTCATAAGTGCTTTAATTATATATTTTCTTAACAAAATTTGAATCTTTGAAAGAAGAGGTGAGTTGATTAGATACAATATATTGATTTTGAGATGGAATATAGTTCTAAAAATGGAAATAGTGTTGTCTATGCTTTATGAGGGAAAAATCAAACTCATGATGTTCAGAAGCCTAGTAATGAGTTGAAATTGATGACCTACTAATGGAGATACATTTTTTGGTTCAAGAGTGTCAGGATCAGATGAATATCATATCAGTTTCAATGGAGAATAGACTTATAAGTTGGATCAAGGAATGAAAATATATGTATTCATAATTTCTATCCTTGAGGGAGACACTTTAAGGTTGGGAGTCACCTTCAGATTGGGCCATATATGAGTATGAGATCATCTATTTCAAGAATCGGGTTGTTGTGCCAACAAGAATGTGTATAGAGTTGATGTGTTAATTTCATGCCTCATAGTGGGTGGTATATCTAGGTTTGACCAAAATATATCATGACCTATGAAAGTGTTATTGGTGTCCAGGAATAAAAAAAGAGATTGCATGGTTCATGAAAAGATGCTACACCTGTCAACAGGTGTAGGTTGAGCATCAACTACCTTGTGATTTACTAAATTCATTTCCTATTATGGAATTAAAGTGGGATGATGTTATTATTGAAATTACAGTGGGTCTGCTAAGGATTCTTCAGAATAATGATGTTCTTTGTGTTATTGTGGAACGAATAATTAATGTTCAATATTTCATGCCTATAAGGGATAATTTTTAGTTGGATCAGTAGGGTTACTTATACTTTTAAGATATATTACATCTTCAGGGGTTTCCAGGGAGTATAGTTTCATACCATGAATCACACATTACATAGTGATTCTGGAAGGGATTTTTGAAGGCACTGGGTAAATAGGTTTTATGGTGTATTAATTGCCACCCACAAACATATGGACATTCAGAATGTGATATACAGTGGCTTGAGGATATGCTTCGAGCATGTTTTATAGACTTTGGTGGGATTGGGAAAGAACCTATCATTTTTGGAGTTTTCTAATAAAAAAATTTATCAAATGATATTTTATATGGATCCATATGATGATCTTTACGATAGTCCATGAAGATCACTACTACGTTGGATGGAGGAAGGAGAGATAGAGTTGTTGGGACAGAGTGTCATACATAAGATTCCATAGTGGGTTCAACTAGTTTAGTTTTGTATGGATACATATAAAAGTAGAATGAAGTTGTATGATGATTGAAAATGATTCCTTCTATAGTTTAGTGTGGGTAAAGATGTGCTCCTTTGGTTGTCGCCTAGATTGGGTCACCGTAGGATTCAGAGACACGGAACGTTTGTGCCTAGGTTTGTTGGACCGTTTGAGGTAGTAGAGAGAATCAGCATGATGGTATACTAATTATCTCTTCAAAATTGGTATATTTGTATTCGTTATTTTTTTCATGTGTCACAACTTCCATAGTATCACCCTGACCCTTATCATGTAATCTATGTGGATAATATTGAGCTTGGGATTAATGTTTCCTTTAAGGATCATTCAATTTGTGTGTTGGATCATAGGTAGAAAGTGTTTTTTGGAAATCCAATATAGTTTGTTCATGTATTGTGGTAACATGTGGGTGTTTAGGAGGAAAAATGGATATATTATTAGATATGTTGGCTTAGTGGCCCGATCTTTTGGACTCTGAATCATAGAGATGCTTGGGAGTAAAGCTTGAGGATGAGCTGTTATAAGGTGGGGGAGATTTTTGGATACTAGAATTTTCTATAGATGTATCAGGGTTGATTAAAGGTAATATTTTTTATCTTTTTTTTAGTGTATCTTGTTTGGGTATTACCTTGGGTAGTTTTTGGGTGAAATTGGAAAATATTGTAAGGGTTTTGGGAAGTGCATAATTGGCGCACAATTTTTCCAAATTGTGCGCCCAACCCTAGAAAACTATGCAGCCCCAATAAGAGGGGAATTTCATTGTTTTTTAACGGTTTGAAAAACAATGAACCCTCTTAGTAGAAACTATGATGACCACTTGGAGTAGGTGAACAGTTAGGCGCATGACTAGGGGAAACTGTGTGCCTCGAGCAAGAATCCAAGAATGCAGAATTTTAAACACCTAAAAATTAATTATAAATTCCACGAAAGAAATATTAAATCATGTAACACCCTATCTAGACCCTAAATTGATTTCCACCATTTTTTTATACTCTTGGATGGATTAATTGTCATTATAACCACTATTCTTGATTAATTGGAGCACGTTTTGTAGATATACACCTCTCACGTTAAGGGATTCTCATCCCGATTTTTTACTCTCTCTCCCACACTTCTCTCACTTATTGAAAGTATTTTTTAGAATTTAGGTAACTTATCTAGATATATTATTATGTAATTTAATTTTTTTTGTCTTGGATCTAATTTTCAGATAAAAAACACATTCTTCATCATTATCTTAGTTTTTCTTATTTAATTGGGTATTCCCATTGTTGAGCATCCGTCAATTATCTTGAAGTATGTGGTCTAAATTTCAAACCCTATAGTAATTTATATAATTAATTTTATGTAATTGTGAAATTTTAATTTCTAATATTGGTAAATTTCATTTATAATTTAATTATTTTTATTAAATTTCCATGTGATATTGATTTGGGTTAAATTGGGTAAAGTGATATTGGTGTAATTGGATTAATTAATTAATGGAATTAATGTGATTCTTGAATCAATATGATATTGGGATTTTTTAATTAATCAATTAATGAGTTTATGAATTTGAAAATGTGGACTATGCTATTGATGGATGAACCTAAATGGGTTAATGGGTTGTTTGATTAAATTTTGATCAATGGTTTAATGATGAATTTGTTAAAATAATCCATGTGATTCAAGTGATTAACAAGGATTGAATTGATAATTTATTTGGAACCCTATGATGAGAATGTTTTAATATAATGTTAATGATGTTTAACCTTGATGATTTTAAAATTATGATATGTGTGATATTGTGATACATGTGATTGTGTGATAATGAGTGTGGGACACAGACTCCTCCAAAATCTCACTTTTGTGATGCATGTGATAAATAGTGTGAGACAAAAACTGGTGCTTCAAAAGCCCACTTTTTTATTCATATGATAATTATTTTGGGAGATTTACTACTACATAAAAATCCCACTTGTGTGAATTTTTTATATACATATGTGGGACATATACTGATGCTTCCAAATCCTACAGTGATAATGAGTGTGGGACATGGGCTGCTACTTCAAAATCCCACATGTGTGATTGTTTGATAAAGGGGTTTTGGGACATGGACTGATGGTTCAAATACCCATGGGGTCCTATCCATGGAATAATAGGCCCAAAATTTTGGAATTGGGCTATAGTTCCAATTAGTCATGATTTGAATTGAGATTAAATAGAAAATAAATGACAATTTGATAAATAACTATGAATCCCTTGGAGTTATGGTTTACACTCCGAAATGGGATGAAGTAGATATTGAGGGTTTGAGTGTCCTCGAGAAGCTATGACGTTATGTGGTATAATAAATAATAATTTATTATATATAAATTGGTTACTCTATTTTTTGTGTTTTATTATTTATAAAACATTATTCACCTTTATTTAATGGATATTATTATGGACATCGTTGGTGGGGCCCAACTAAGTTGTAATCAAACCATACATGGGCTGCCTATTTGGAACCCAAATTGACTTCATGTTTGTTGTAAAGGATAAGGGAAAGAGTCATATGTTAAACATATATGTTGGGATGGGGAATGGATGAGGGAGCCAAACATGATTTGGGACCCATAGAGGGGTTTTCATTCTTTAATTATTTTTTGGTTTTTCATATTGACATTTGACACATATTTGTAATGACATATCTACTTCTTCATAATTAGATATTTTATTCTTGTTTTGGTCATCATGTATTAAAAGTATGTTTTGGTTATATTTATATCATTTTTATTTTTTATTTTTTATTTCCCACTATTTATCTTCTTTGATAAGGAGGGTATAGTCTCCCCATGACTGATATGGGATCCTCACTACTACTCAGAAACCTCTGGCGTACGGGGAGGCGTGCCTAAGGTAACTTGACCAACTAGATCAGGGCACCGATGTGTGGAACCAATGTTGGGATGATACATATGCTGACTTGAATTAATATTTTTCATGCGTGATGAAATATTTGTGTAATTTTGATTATTCTAGTGTTTTTTAAGTTGTTTTAAATTAGACTGAAGTAGTTTGTAACAAATATGAAATTATTTGTTTTTGAAATGGTTTTCTAGAATTTAAGGCTGAAAAATATCTAAGCCTATCTCAAAAGGATAATGTTAGTCCTAATGGAAAACCCAGTGACTCCGATGGATAACTTCCACCTTCAAAGGATGACTTATATACTCAAAAGGATATATTAATGACTCTAAAGGATAACATCCACCTCATAAGGAAAACTTCAAAATTTTGATGAATATAAATTTCATAATGACATTATATTTCCCTATACTATTATGGATAACTAGATTAAAGGGATAATCTACCGTAGATGGTTATCTGACCTAGAAAGTCATCATTCTTAGAGGGATGAGTGTAAAAGGAATGGAAATATGGTATCACAGAAGGATAATCTTCAATCATAGAGAGAATATTTTGAGGTTCATCAAGAATGTAAGAATTTATAAATTTAATGTTTGGAACATTGACAGTGTGACACCAATGACTCATATTATATTAAAATTATTTTTAAGGATCATAAAATAAAATCATTTGATGCAAAATGTTCAATTGTTCTTGGAAATAATTATCATAATTTAAGGTCAAGATTAAATCTTGTAAAAATGGAATTACCTTATATGATGCAATTTAGAAATTATTAACACCAATATTGTGAGTAAATATGAGAAGATGATGAAAGGTGATGGGTTGAAATAAAAATTATGTGTGGATCAAATGGAATATTATCAATAATAGTTTAAAATAAAATGTTTGAGTTGTATATGATGCTCGCTAAATAGGTATAAGTGGGAGAAGTTTTTGTTACCATTTTTTTGGATATCATCATTCATGTATTGAATAAGAAAATTAGGGTAGTATTTTCTTGTTATAATATGAATGAAAATTGAACTGGATAATTTCTACATTGTAAAAAATAGAAAATATTAATAAAAGGAAATTCTAAAATAATTGAGATCACTCTTACTGGAAGAATCCTATTTGATTACCAAACTCATTACATTGTCAAACAATGGGATGTAATAACGGTGTGGGATGAATAAAAACATTTGTTATGACATGTAATGTGAGTTCAAATGATATTCCATGATAAATATAATCTATTAGGTTTTACTAGTGGAATATGTGATCTCGAATCAATCTAGAATATGAAAAGGATTAGCTACTTGTGCTTAGTTGTAAACCTTTTAAACGTGTCATTCCTTTTTCTATATGGGAACATGTATATTAATTTATGAATTGGTAATAATTATATCTTTAAGACCTATTAAATTATAATAAATTATTGTTTTGATATATTTTTTAGATGTATTATTGAATGAAAAATTAACCAACTTATAATTAAAATAAAACCAGTAAAACATAACCATTTAATTGGAACATGTAAATAGAATTCACTATATTATGAAATAAATATAGAAAACATAATTAATGGAATAAATTTTCATAATTCCTCCTTATGATTCTCATTTTAATAGTCTTGGATGGGTGGTAACCTTATTATTTTCTATAAACCAAGCACAATTTGAACTCTGACAAGTGTGGCTTGAGAAAAATCAAATGCGATATAAGTTCAAGAACTTGAAAATATATATGAGGACTATGATAGTTTAATCACAACCCATGAAAACAATGTATTATTAACATATCCTTAAGTATTATTCAATTATATTGAGGTATTATGTAAGTATAAGTAGGGATATATAAATATCTACTTCTCAATGTATGAAATTATATATATATTTTCCTATTACATGTATTTTTATCCATTTCATATTTATACATTTAAAATACAATAATGGAGATTTTAATACAACTTTATTTAGAACCATCCAATAGTATTTTTTATGAAGGTAATAATCATATGTTTATTTTATTCTAGAGATATATTTTTCCCTAAATTAATTTTTATATGACATACAGACCTATATTAAAAATAATTTACTATAAACTCTAGAAATTGAGAATAACATAATTATTTTTAAAATTTAATTAGAATAGTTAATTGTTTTACTAAAACTAGTTTAGATTTTATCATAAAAATAAGTTACGAAAGTAAAGTCATTGAAACAAAATTATTTTTTAAAGAAATATTTTTTAAAGTTTGTGTAATTCCTATTTAAATAAAGAAAACATATATATTTAAAATGAAAAACATAATATGATTTTAAAAAATATAATATATATTAACAATAAATTATTTAATAATTATTGGGAAATAATAATAAAAATCACATTATATAAAATTTGTTATAGACACAAAAAATTTTTCTATATTATATTTTCTAATTCTGAAGATAATATTATCATATTTAGAAATTGATTTTAATTTAATGGAGAATTTTTTTTGAATAATCATGTCAAAATATTTTAGGTAAGGTCATATAATATTTCTAGAATGAAAATAATTACAATGGTAATAATTTATTCAGGGTTAATATGGGTAAAAATAGGAATCATAAACTGGTTTGAATTATATCAAATTAACATGAATCTTAGTCTTTATAAAAGACCTTTAGGTTTTAAATTCTCATATACATGTCACACCAACCTCCCCCCCACCCCTCAATAAAATTTATCTCTTGTGATTTCCTCTTCTCCTAACATATTTTTCAATTTAATGTAAAGTTCTCTATTTATCACCAATAAAAGGATCTCACTAATAACCATTTTACCTTATACATAACCTTAAAATTTTTCTTAGCAAATCAACCATTTTATCTCTAATATAACCCCCTTAAATTTTTTTATCCATTATAAATAAGAAACCATATCATGTCCTCCATTATGAATAGGTCCTCCAGGAGAGGAATCAAGTCATCAATGTGAGTATTCTCTACTCCCTAATATTTAATTAAATAATTTTTCCTCCAACTATTTTCTAAAAACACTAATATAATTAAATCAATATCATTATTATACTAAAATTTTATTACTTTTATGGAAGAACTACTATCTATCTATATGAACAGAAACATTAGTAACCTATAGTTGGTGTCTACTTTATTACATAGGTATAACATACAATGGATGTCATCTAGAACGACCTATATGTTTAGTAATCATGAAAAAACGAGATATATACATGATTCCCAAGTCACATTGGAAATATAAAATCCATAGCATAAATAAATTCATACATTATTTTTATTATTTATAATATCCTTCATAATATCATTAAGTGAGGAAAAAAAATAAAGGGTGAGCTCAGATGCTCAATAATAGTTACTTATAGAAGAAACCATCATGATAAAATATGTAATAATCTAAATAGAAAGTTAAATAATTAAAAACAACATAATTTATATCAATAACATAATCATTAAATGCATACATGGATAATAATAATGTTCTAATAAAATGGAAGATAATAACTTAATTATCCATGAAAGAAATTATTAATATTGGATTCCATGATCTTAAACAACTTTATATATTTGCCATCAAATCCTTGATCCAAATAAGATTAATCTATGGGTAGGTATATACCCAAAACCCATTTAAATAAGTTTATCCAGCTAGTTATTCTCATGAGACATTTCGATGCATCGAGGGGATATCTATTACCGTCCCCCAACCATCACAATATGTCCAATTCATTCCTAACATATAGAATAATTAATTTGAAACATAAAAAATATTAATTATGTAAAAACTTCAATAATAACTAAATAATGTGTATTATCATTATTTCCCAAATAAAAAATACTTCAATGTAAATCATTGAATATAGAAATGGTATATAGCTATTTAAATAATCATATCCATGATAAAAATAATATTTATATTTAAGATAAATTTAATGCCTAATTATCACAAGAATGTATATATTTGAATATAAAGTTGATGACCATAAAATTAATAATAGATAAAAGAGAACCATCTATTCATCCAAAATTGAGGATTCATAATAAAACCATATTATTTTGAAAAATGTAATTGAAATTCTAAAATATCTTTTATTTAATATTTCTATTTGTAAAATCATTGAAAACGTAGAGATCAATCTGAATTATGTAAAATGGTTATAGTGGAGGGAAAATATGTTAACGTCAAATATGCTAAAAAAGCCTTATTTTTGACCTTTTTTAAAGAGATTCAATAATAAACCATTCAAAACACACTAAAAATGTTCCATTAAAAACATTTAGAACTAAACAATAACATCTCATTATATTTTTGTTAACATTCCCATATTATTTTCATTGTTTTTAGTGTTAAGAGATTCATTTTTCCTATTTTTTATAATTTAGTAGCTCAAATTCGTGTACATTGATTATGGATCCATTATCTCAAGAATTTTAATCATGATAAAAATATAATATATTATACATATCCACACTTAGAAAAAACAATAAAATCTATAGATAAAAACTATTTCCATTCGGAGACAGAGATTAATTATATCAAGGAAAAAATTAATTTTTGTTTCTAGTTTATGTATATAGTTAGAATAATTCCTAGTTAATATCATAAGTTATCCTCATAATCTGATCATGTTTTTTAATTTTCAATTTAATTGTAATAACTTTCTCTCTATTTTATCTTCTTGTTATTGGTGTAAGTATTTCTAGACTAAAATCACTTTAACGGTTCTCCATTGAATTCATTCTATCTCTTCAACCTCTTAAATGTCTCAGATAAATTAACACCATTAATAGAAATCTCATTTCAAATGATATACTTCTAGAATAACCTTATAATGTTAAGTAAATACCATATCACAGAATATATATTCAATAAATATAAACCGTCACTCAGTTATATATTAATTAGTAGTTCCATTAAAATATGGAGGACTATATGACATGAATTGACACAACATAGTTGAATCATGTAATGGAATTCTAGGTTTCTCTATTCAAGAAAATTTATTAATCATACTCAATGTAATAATCCCTATATACCAATAATCTAGTCAATTCCAACAACAACTATATTGGATTGATCAATAGGGAAATCCCTATAATATCTATGAGTGCTAATTCCATTTTTTCATTAGGTAATATCAACGAATAATGGAGCAAATATATTTCACTTATATCCATCATTGATGTTGATCCATAATATAAAAAATAGTATAATGTTAAAATTTATCAAATACTATAAGTTTTTATCATAATTATCATGTTAAATATGTTACCTTTAATATCTAGTTTCCAAGGTTTCTACTAAACTTCCCCTAATAGAAAATACTGAAAACAAATATCTAATAACCCAAAGATAGATTCTACTTTATTACATTGGTATATGTTACATTGTATCTCATCCTAGTGTACTGATCTGGTGTGAAGTCTTAGTGAAATAGATACATATATTATTCCCATATTATATTGAAAATATAATTTAGATAGACTAAAAACATTATTTTAAACTTGATATTGTTCATAATATCCTTATTTGTATCTTAAAAAAAGGGAAAATATAATGGGTGAGATAAGATGCTCTAAAATAGTAACATATATTACAAGTTATCATCTATAAATAAGGAATAATCAATATGGTTAGGTAAATAACTCAAAATACATTCCATTTAATCAATTACATGAGAATAAAATGAATCCCTCGACTATGATAATAGATTAATTTCATGGATAATAATATCAAAATTATCAATGTCTAAAATGATAAATATTTGACATCATTATCTCAAAAATCATGATATATTTACTAACAAATACATATTCCAAGACAGTTTAATCAATGGTCAGGTAAATACCAAAAACACATTTAAATTATATTTACCAACTATTTTGTCTCATGAGACCTCTCAATGCATCAAGGGGTTATATATAATTGTACCTCACCTATCACTTCATGTAAAATTTATTCATCATATATTGAATGATCAATATATTTCATAAATATTTTTCTTTGGTCAACAAATGTCCATATTTAGTAAAGAAATAGAAGTATCAATATTTCCCTAGTGAAATATAATTCAATTTAAAACATCATATATAGAAATGTTACATGATTTAGGAAATAATAATATATAAGATAATAATAATATGTATATTTAAGTGAAATATAATTTCCAATGATATAAAGAAAGGGATTGTTTCAAGATAATGTTATTAACCAAAAAATTAATAAGATATAAAAGATAACCACAAATTAATCAGAAATATTGGTTTCATAATAAAATATTTCCTTTTTGTGATAAGAAATTAAAATATTAAAATATATTTAATTATACATATTTTAATGAAAACCCATTTATAACTTGTAGATATTGCTAAATTAAGTAAAAAAATTATAGTGGTGGAAAAATTTGTTAACAAAGAACACGTCAAAAACAATCATACTGATTTTTTGTAAACAAATTAAAAAAACAGACCATTCCAAAAAAATATAAAGATTACGTGAATACATTTAAAATTTCATGGGTAACATATAATTTCCTTAATATATCATTTGAATAAATATAAAGGGATTTTTCAAAACAAATTTGAGAAAATATGGATATTGAAGAAAAACATAACCGATCCAAAGAGAAATAATATTTAGTTTTCTTTTAAACATTAATTTTTAGGATTAATGTTCAAAATAAAGGATATATTGGTAGAAAAATATATAAACTCATTAAATATTTTTCATATTAGAAAATATATGGAGTTTATTAAGATTTCATCAATGAATATAATTACAATCCCAAAAAAATAAATTGTTACCTCTTTGGTAATATTAATTTTATTATCCATTGAAAGATTAAAAATTAATTTAAAATTAAATAATAATGAATAAATATATATTCATTTTAATTACATAATAGTTTTATTTTATAATCTACACAACAATAAATAGGTGGATAATACCAAATATGTCTCAATGGAGTAGAAATTGATATGAAATCCCTTACCTCAACATTGACTTGCCTTATAAGTTTGTTTTTCCCTGTATAAAAAATTTATATCTATTATAAATAAAAAAAATAATATATATATTTTATCATATATGATCTATTTATAACATCTTATCAACCATTTGATAACAATATTTTGTTATTATCATTGTTTCGGGTGTGAACATCTTTGATTTTCATGTTTGTTTTATTTTAGTGGTTCTGGTCCTAATACATTTATTAAAGATCCATCATATTGAAAATTTTATTTATGATATATATTTAATATATTTTTTTTAAAATATATAATTTTAGTCATCCAAAAAATTCAGAGAAAAAAAATTAATTACAACCTTCATGGAGATGGTAGGTCATTCGTATACATGAACGTTGTATTCAAATTTTGAATGATGTAATAAAAGAGAGGTAAATATTAATTAATGTTTCATGAGTCATTAATATATTATATATAAAATATATATTAATTAAGTTCATCCTTATTACCATATATGTTAATCAAAAATAAAAAAAGAATCACATCACATTGGAGAAGTGGTAGTCCACATGTATAGTGGAACAAAATTGCTGTTTTCTAATAGATTTTAAAGTAAGAAGGTGTGTATGAAATTATAATTATAGAAGAAAAGTTATTTAATAAATATTATTATAACTCCCCAAACCCAGTTACCTAGATTCAATGCATTATTTTAATACATTTGCATGATTACAAGGAATCAAGTCCCGAATGACCGATTAGTTCAGCAGTCTTGGAAAATAGATTACATACATGAACATTACATTACATTATAAAATAAAAAACGACAAAAACATTGTCTCCATTTACCACATTCATATCCCTTAGACTATCCCTGCACGTTAGTTATGATATACTTCTCCACATCCTGGGAAAAATAAAACATAGAAAGGGGTGAACTTAGATGCTCAGTAAGGATAACAATATAACAAAAACTTTTATAAATAAGCATAAATATTTAAGGCAATGTATAAAAGTAAAAAAATCATTTTAAACTTAAACTTCAGAATAATATAGAAAAGTTAAATCAAATAATTTCATTAACATATTCACATGGATATTCTGCTAGTTGAATAATCACATGTAATATCAATATTAAATTTCATAATGATGGAATGCATAATTCCAGACTTCATAATAACATAGTTAAGACCTTGTGAAAAGACTACAAATAAGATTTTGTCAAGGCCTTGTGCCAAGACACTATTTTGTCTCATGAGACCTAACGATGCATCGAGGAGCTATAGCGGGCTCCACGTATCACTTACTAAGTCCAATGCATTCCACATATGAAATTGTTTAAACATAACATAAACATTTATATTATAACTGGCATAAGAAATGTAAATATTTTATCCATAAACCATGAATGGTATAAAAATAACTCACCCACAGTCTAACATATCACAAAAACTTCTATACAATATAGAATATTTTTATGATAATAAATCAAACTAGATCAAGAATAATATCCCATAAATGATGTGGACATAGTTGAAAATGATCAATAAAAATCTTTGAGAGAAATATCCCGTTTTTATGAAATCATTTAAAAGTAATAAAAAGGAAGTCATTTAAAATATATTTTTGAATAAAAGTGTCCCATACCACTTTTAAACTTTTGA
Organism: Viscum album; assembly: GCA_963277665.1. Taxonomy (NCBI): domain Eukaryota; kingdom Viridiplantae; phylum Streptophyta; class Magnoliopsida; order Santalales; family Viscaceae; genus Viscum; species Viscum album. Next base: position 1,734,199,435 of record OY728122.1, read on the forward strand.
AAAGAATTAAAATTTAAAAACATTCATGTCCATATAAATAAATCCTTAAAACCATTTTGAAAACATGGACATTAATGAGAAAGGTTTAGAAGAATAAATCTTTAAAACATTTAAAAAGATTTTTTAGTAAAAGTTACCTTAAAAATAATACCTTTGAAAACAATTTTATGAAACATGTACATAGATAATAAATATTTCCTAGTAGATACTTACGTAAAAACAACCTCAGATAATAAAGAGATTGTGAAATTAACCCTTACCTTGCACTTTCCTTTGGTCAAGGGTACCTTTAACCTCCTATATAATGACCATAGTATGTTATTAAATTATAAAATAACAGTATTCATATTTATTATATCATAAAATATTCATTTATTACTTTATACTACCCTTTTAATAATGATTTCCTTGTTAAATTAACATTTTGGGTAATAATCACTTCCTTTATCGTACATGTTTTAGCTTGTTATTTTTGATCGTATCATTTATACCATTATTTAAATACTTCCAGAATAAAAAAAATGATTTATATATGATATATATTTAGAATATAAATATTTTTAATAGATATATATAAGAAATGTAATCCACCGTTTATGGAGACGGTAGGTCATACAAATGCATAAACGATGTTTTCGTTTTCATATCATATTGAACGGAAGTAATTGAATAAGATATATATAAGTATACACATATACATATATATATATATCCAGTAGAATTATTATGTCATATATTACATACTTATTAATAATATATATTTTTATAATCATCGTTGAATGGTGAACGTGGGAAATAATCTCATCGCGTCGTGGAGACGGTGATCCGTACATATGCACGAGTGACAATATCGTTATATTGATGGTGAAATATTATTTAATTCGATGGTATATCATATATAAAGAATCATTAACATGTTATATTTATTATTTACATTTTTTATACTCATTATTATACCCATAAAAATACTGAAGCGTTTGAATACCAAACTACACCACCACGTGGAGACGGTATGTCGTACGTACGCACGTATGATGACTTTGTCATTTAGAGGATGGATAGAATAAAGAATACGGTTGTACCATATTTATAATAACATCATAGTATTTAGTAGGTACTGAAGTTATTATTTTGGTATGGAAACAACAAATAAAGAGGTAGTGGAATATGAAAAGAACTTGAAAGAGGGTGGTGAAATTATTACCTCTTGTTCGGGTGTTTCCTTTTGAGTTGATCAAAAGGGCTCCGTAGGTTGGATTTATGATCAAAGTATGGACTCTTGGTTGATGTGAGGGAATTTGGGAGGATATTTTGGTAGGGGTGGGCCGAGACAATTGGCTTTGGTGGTGTGATTTTGAGAGGAGGGGAAGTGTCCTTTTATAAGAGGCATGAGGGTCTCTTTTGGAAAAGATTAAATTATCAATTTATTATACAATAATATTCGGTTTATAATGGATAAAAATGAATTTATTTCGATACTTAGGTGTTTATGGGTCGTAATAATCTCATCCAACAGGTTTTAGACATGTTTAGGTTACCATTTAAACCTTATCTTATATATTTAACTCTTAGATAAATAGTTTAACTTTTACCGTGTCTTCTTGTATTCTTACACTATATGGTTAATAAACTTACTCTAAACTTCCTAGAGAACCTAAATTGGTTCATTAATGAAATATATAATATTATTTTATCCCTTTGGTATAACCTTAGATTATTTAGAATATTATATCAACCAATATTACAGTATTTGTTTTAAAAATTAATTTATGTCAATTTGGATACTATTTGGTATTTTGTTTTTATGAAAGTCATAAAAACCTTATCACTTAAAAAAAATCTTATATAATCGACACTAACATGTCATATTAACCTAAAAAATTAGTGTAATTCATCAGAAGTATCAATTTAAATTTATTTGGATATTTATATTATCAATTATTTTAATATTTTATTAATAAGGTAATTACTACATTATCATTGTGTCATATATAAATTAACTTATTTACTGTCTAAACATTACAAATAAAATACCATTATGTAGGAAATCTTTTTATATTTCTAATGAATATTTTTATTCAAATTTATATTGTGTGTAGCCATATATTAATAATGGTTTAGTTATTAAACTTTGAATTTTACACTTTTAACTCTTATTTAAATAAAATAATAATAAATGACCTAAACTAATCCAAGTGGACCAAAGAGTGTCATATTTTATTCATAATCTTGTTTTTGGTCAAATTACACTTATCCGATAGAATTAGGACATGTGTTAGCGTAATTATAATATCATTTTTACATTTAATTACCCTATTTACTTTTATCCACGGTAAATAAAAGTTAAAAGTTACCATTCACCAAATATTATTTTCATCTTATTGAATATAATTTTACTTACTAATGTCAACTGTGTCTCTCATATTTTTGAAATTAAACTCATAGAAGCGGTAAAATTATGTTTTATGAAAATTTGATAACGTTCCTCGAAGATGGGTAAAAGAGGTTAAAAAGTTCAATAAAATTTTATACATCTAATTTTATAATAAAATGACTCCAATGAATTACATTGAACTTATATAGGTATTATATATCTATTTTTACATAAAATAAATTTAAATAAAATACATAATTATATAAATAAAAAGTTACTTTTAAATAATAAATCAGTGTTTTTCACTATTCATAAAAAATTGAATGTTTTCATAAAAATACCAAAAAATCACTCTAAGATAATTTTGATATTCCAAATTCAAAAATGAAGTCTATTTTACCAAATTTAAAACATAGAATTTAACTCCGTGACCCTAGTTACCCAGAGTCGGTGCATTATTACATAACATTGGCATGATCACTAGGAAATCATTTCTCAAAAGATCGATCAGTTTAGTATTACTGGGAACAAGATTCATACATAAGTTCAACTTTAAAATTTCAAAAGAAATTAAACATGAATTTATTCCATTAGAAACATCCAATCCTCCTATATTATGCTTTAAAGTCACTCATACTAACATCCTCATATCCTGGGAAAATGAAACATAAGAAAGGGGTGAGCTCAAACGCTAAGTAAGGGTAATCAATACAATGGAAGATTACATAAATATTAATCATGGTGAATAATTTAAATCACATGACTTTACCATTAATAAACAAGAATACTTTTTATGGTAGGAATATGAGTTGAGTAAATAATTCCATAATAAAATATAATCATGGGTATTCTACTAGTCGAATGACCACATTAACCATCAATATTATGTTCATAATGAGGGAATGTATAATGCTAGACATTCTAAAACATTTTTTCTAGGCCTCAGCCAAGATGTCTAAAAATGATTAAGGCCTCTTCCAAAACCATAAATCAAATTGAGAAATGCCTTGTCCAATTCCACGTCTAGTTGTCTCATGAGTCCTACCGATGCATCGAGGAGCAATAGAGGGCTCCACCCGCCACTTACTAAGTCCAATACTTTCCTCATACGAAAAGGATGAAATATAACATAATCATTCGTATTAAAACTAGCATACGAAATGTAAATATTTTCACCATAAACCATGAATGGTATAAAAATAGCACATCCACAGTAAAAAATATAACAAAACCTTCAATGAAATATAGATGTTTTGTATCATAATAAATCAACATCAAATTAACTTAAAATCCATCAAAGGATGTTGACATAGATGAAATCAAAACTTTTTTTAGATAAATATCTATTTATATTTTTAAATCATTTATGGGTCACATAATTATATAAAAACTTTTATTTTGAAAATAGTCGCACCCTCTATATAAGTTAAAAAAGACATTCTTACCTTAATTCTGTTGAAAAGGTTATAAAGTACCTTCTTTGGAAGAAGACAGAAAGATTCCTTTCAAAAACATATAAGGTCAAATAAGGTTATAAATGACTTTAACCCATTTTCTATTAAATAGTAAAAGTGTTTTGAAATACATTTTAAGAAACATGGATGTGGATGATAAAGAGGTCCCGGTAGATAATTACGTATAAACAACCTCAGATAATGAAGAGATTGTAGAATTAACCCTTACCTTGTAATTTTCCTTGGTTGAGGTTAGGTTAAACTCTTATATAATGGTGAAATAATTGTCATTAATTTATATAAGAATCATATGCACTAATATGATAACATATATGATCTTTTAACATTTCTTTGTTAATAATATCTTATTATTATCGTCATTTTTGGTGTTAAATGATTTGTTTTCCTTTATATTCTCTATTATGTAAGTAATGTTTGTTATGGATAGGATGTATCTTATTCATATTCAGAATTATATTGAGTATTTAAATATTATTATTAATGATCTAATGAAAATTGTTCTTGAATAGATACGATGGGGAACGAATCTCATCGCGTTCGTGGAGACAGTAATCCGTACGTACGCATGAGCAACAATATCATTCTTTTGATATTAAAATAATATATAATTGGATGGTATATCATATATACAGAATAATTATCATGTTATATTTATTATTAACATCAATTACACATCATTATTATATGAATCCAAATAATAATGTATTGAATAACAATTACACCACGACGTGGAGACGGTAAGTCGTACGTTCGCACGTATGGTGACATGTCATTCAAAGGGTGGATAGAATAATGAATATAGTTATACAATATTTATAATAACATCACAGTATATATAAGATACTGGAGTTATTATTTTATAATGGAAACAACAATGAAAGGGGAAGTGGAAGAAGAAAGGAACTTGAAAGTGGTGAGGAAATATTTACACCTTCTTCGGGTTCTTCCTATTGATTTGATCAAAAGTGCTCCTTAGGATGAATTTATGAATAAAGGAATTCCTCTAGGATTAATGGAGGATAGTTTTGAGGGTTTTTAGATAGATTTTGTCTGAGAAAAATGGCGTTGAAGGTGTGAATTAGATAGAAGGGGGAGTGCCCTTTTATAAGAGCGGTGATGGGCACATTAGGAAAAGCTCGAAATATTATTTTATAATAAAATAATTTTCTGTTTCTAATGGCACCAAAATAAATTATTTTAAGGATAAGGTGGGTATGGGTCGAAACCCACTCAACCAATAGGTTTTAGTTAGGTTTGGGTCACTATATTAACCTTATCATTTAGATTTATCTCTTAGTTAAATAGTTTGACATTTACCACGCCTCTTTGTATTTTTATATTATATGGTTAATAAACTTACTATATACTTCCAAGAAAACTCCAAGTAGTTTATTAATGATACACCTATCATTATATAAGTATTTAGGATGAACCTTAGATTTTTAGGTATAGAATATCAATTAATAATATACTATTTGTTTTAAAAACTCTTTTATGTCAATTTTAACACTATTTGGTATTTTGTTCTTGCTGAATTCATAACAGCATTATTACTTTGAAAAAAATTAATCTAACCAACCCTAATATATCATATTAACCTATAAAATTAGTGGAATTCATAAAAAGTCTCAAATTACATTAATTTGGATATTTATAATATCAATTTTTTTAATATTTCATTAATTAGTTAATTACTGCATCATCATTGTGTCATAAATAAATTAAATTATTTAATGTCTAAAAAATATAAATAAAATACCATTATGTAGGAAATTCTTTTATATTTCTAGTTAATATCTATAGTGGAATTTATCTTATGTGTACCCCTATATTAAAAATGTTTTAGTTATTAAACTTTATTTTTAACACGTTTAACTCTTCTTTGAATTAAATAATAATAAATGTCCAAATCTAATCCAATTGGACCAAAGAGGTTCATATTTTTTTCCTAAGATTGTTTTTGGTCAAATTATACCTATCCAATATAATTAAGACATTAGTTAGGGTAATAATAATATCATTTTTACCCTTAATTACCCTATTTACCTTTAACCATGGTAAATAAAAGTAAAAAAGTTACTATTCAACAAAAATTATTTTCATCTTATTGAACCACATTTTACTTACTAATATCATCCATGTCTCTTGGATTTTTGAAATTCAACTCACATAAGTGGTAAAATTATGTTTTTTGTAAATTTTCAAATACTCCTTGGAGGTGGGTAAAATACAGTAAAAAGTTCAATAAAATTTATATATATCTAAAGTTATTATAAACTGACTCCAATTAATTACATTGAACTTATATTGGTATTATGTATCTATTTTAACCTAAAATAAATTTAAATAAAATAAATAATTTTTTAAATAAAAATTCGGTTTTAAATTATAACTCAGTGTTTTTCATTATTCATCAAGAATTGAAGGTTTTTTTGAAAAATACCAAAAATTCACCCTAAGATAATTTTGATATTCTGAATTCCAAAATTAATTCTATTTTACCAATTTCAAAACATATATGTTTCATTAATTAATTTAAAATTAATTCTCGTTGTCAAAACCAAAAAAGCGTTTTTTAAGAAATAATAACTATCAAAAGATTGACACTTGTTTGTGTCCAATTTCAAAGTGAAATTACTTACAATGCCCATCATTGAATTAAATGGTAAAAATATAATTTAATTATACACCCAAACCATTAAAATTTATTATTTATCACTAAAAATCATTTTTATTAAAAAAGTAGTTTTCAATTAAAATATAGTATTTTTCACTACTCACCCAAATATGAAAGTGATCAGAAAAACACAAAAAATGTATTAAAACTAAATTATTATGTCCCAATTCTAAAGAATAAGTTTATTTTGTCAGATTGAATATATAAAACTTTTAAATATTCGATTTATAAAAGGGTTTGCCATTAATAGGCGGTAAAATTTCATTTATTTAAAAAAACTTCTTTTATCTGAAAAAATGAATTTGTTCTTACATTATGTCTAAGAAACTCAAAATATGGATTCTAAAATTATAAGGATTATATAAAATTCAAAATTCAGTTAATACTATTCATAACCGCTTTGGAATGACTAGTTTGGTAAGTCATGGTGCGCTTGAAATCAGTGTTGCGTGTTATGAAAGTTATTGAATTACTTTGAAGAAATAACGTACTATGAAATCTTTGGGTGTTATATAGAAGTTTCATTTATTAATTTAAAATTAATTCCCATTGTCAAAATAAAAAAGCGGGTTTTTAAATAGTAAAAGCTATCAAAAGATTAACATGTTTTTATGTCAAATTTAAATATGAAATTACTTATAATGACCTATATTGAATTAAATGATAAAAAGATAATTTAATTGTACTTTAAAACCTTTAAAATGCATAATTTAACAATATAAATTATTTCGATTAATAAAGTTGTTTTCAATTAAAACATAGTATTTTTCACTATTTTTCAAAATATGAAAGTTATCAGAGAATCACCAAAAATTTATCCAAATTAAATTATTATTTTCCGCTTCTAAAGAATACTTTAATTTCATTAAATTGAATATATAAGAGTGTCAAATATTGGTTTTAAAAAGAGTTCACCATTAAAAGGCGGCAAAAATTCATTTTTAAAAAATAATTATTTTATCTGAAAAATTAATTTGTTCTTATATTATGTCTATGAAACACATAATATGGTTGTTAAAATTATATAGAGTACATAAGATTCACAATGCAGTTAATACTATTCATAACTGCTTTTTGAATGGCTAGTTTGGTAAGTTTTGGTGCGCTCGAACTCGATGTTGCGTGTAGCGCAAGCTATTGAATTAATTTAATGATATAACTTATTATGAAATCATGTAGTGTTACATTCTCCACTCCTTCAATAAATTCAATCCTTGCAATTTGAAATTGTTCTAAAAAAATAAAAGGTTAAAAAAAGAAAAATACCTTTGTGGAAAACCCACATCGAAAATTGGGTTAATAAAATTTAGTCTCAATAAAAGGGAAATGGAATGAAAAAGTCACCACCAAATTATGATCTCTATTAGGAGAACATTTTTGGCTATTAGAGACACATAATTTTACGGAAAACGTAAATATTTATATGGATTGATTGAGGTCATCAATCACAAACATGTGTAAAATTGAGGGTCTCAAAGTCATCAATCTATGTTGATTTAAAATAACATATGTTCAGAAAAATATAAGGTATTTGGATAACAAATTTTGGGTTTTAAGATCCCTTAATTAATGTTTAATAATTAATTTATTCATAGAATAAGAGGAACAAAATATACTTGACAAGTAGAGTTTCATCCTTCAACTAATTCCTACCCAAAATTCATCTTTCACTCCAAAAGATAATAGAATTCAAAAATATTCTATTTTTCCTAATCGAATAGGATTCCAAAAATAATGAATTTATAATGAATTTTTCATTTTAATTAAAAAAACTACATTATAAAACCAACACATCACATAGGCCATTGGTAGGTGATGCACCTTTGTCGCCCTTTGGTTGCAGGTTCAAGTCTCACGACCTTATCGGATGTGACGGGTTGTCGCCAGACCTCTAGGTTGTCCTATTTATGACAATCCAAAAATAATCTCAAGAAATTATTTAACCTTAAAAATAGTATCCAATGTGAAACTTAATCGATTCCAACCTTTAGACTTATCCAAAATATATCTGTCCAAACTCACAGTCCAAAATTTATAAGGAATGTAAACACAATAAAGATCCTTTTTTCCACGTAATAACATGTGAATACCTTCATCATATATTCTTTTAAAACACTATAACACCCTGAATTACCATAAAACCTTATTTATTACATTCATGCTACCTTATTCCTTATAGAATACCGAATATTATCCTTCTATCCAAAAATGTTTTAAACTTCAATAATGATGGAATATACAAATCATTAATCAGTTTCAAGGTAGTCAAGAATGACCAATATAATTTATCAAAATCAATCATATATTATTCCAAAATCACTACCTCGGTATCAGAATCATATTATGGTTTATCTTTCTCTCAACCATATATTTTCAAAAAAACATTAACCTGCTATTGGGTCACTTTTCTTAGTTCCACACAATCTCAAGTCCTTAATGAAATAGTACTACAGTACAATCCTTATATACTCTATAATTCTTATAACATGTACATCATTAATACAATAATTAAATGACATAATACTTTAATAAAAACATAAGAACTCTGATCATTCCTCTTCATCTAAGGTGGTATCATAACTTTATTATTGTCTAATAGTAGCATTTGGGGTATACTCTGATGTTTTGGACATTGATTCGTGTAGTGTCCCAACTAATTGCAGATGAAGCATTGTACATTTGAAACCTTCTTCTAACCCTTGGAATCACGTACAAGGTGTCATTTTTCTCCACACTTATAACAAACTCCCATTCCTTTCAAGCATTTACGAAGGTGATTCTCTCCATATTTATCATATATGGGAAAATCCTTCATTCCCCTGTCCCCTTTATCCATCTTTTTCTATACCGTCCTTTTCTTCTCTTACTTCCCTTCAAATCCATAGGACTCAGATAATTATTTACTTATCTTATTAACACATGATACTATTTCTTCATAAGATAAGAATACATGGGAGACTATTTCCTTTTTAAATGATTTGTTAATACCATGAAATATATGATCCTTCATAATCTTTCGATCAGGCGTATTGCTGGAATTCTCATTCCTTCTACTAGGCACCATATCTAAACAATGACATACACCAAGTTAGTTTATGAATCACAATGAATAATTCCGAACCTGTAAAATACCTAATATAAATTGAAATGATTATGCATATAATCTATAATAATAAATTGTTTTCTTTGAGGATGTATTTACTCATAAATACTTCATTATGTTTAGTAAAGAAAATGTGAATTATCCTAAGCATATCTCCCGAGAGTGTCATAACCAAGAGTGCAGCAAGGCCTATTGTCACGTACCAGGATAACCCAGGTCAAGCTCGAAACTCCTTGTCGGAGTTTTCACTCCTAGGTACATTTGTGTCAGAGCTACCTCTATCGTCTCGTATCCCGAAAGGGATGTATTACATGGAAAACACACAAAATCTATACATTAGAAAAATTCTAAAACAGTTCTTCTATAATAATCCTGAAAGTCTATCTTAGGGTAATGTTCTCTAATCAGAGTTTATCTAAATCTATTCTCAAGGTTGCTGATAAACTTCCTCTAATACCAACTATAATGCCCCGACCCCAGTTACCCAGAGTCGGTGCATTATTTTAATACATTGGCATGATTACAAGGAATCAAGTCCCGAAGGACTGATCCGTTTATAAGTCTTAGAAAATAGATTAAATACATGAGAATTACATTACATTATAAAATTAAAAACAACAACAACATTGTCTCCATTGACCACATTCATATCCCTTATAATATCCCTGTAGGTCATTCATAATATACTTCTTCGCATCCTGGGAAAAATAAAACATAGAAAGGGGTGAACTTAGATGCTCAGTAAGGATAAAAGTATAGTGAAAACATTCATAAATAAGTATAAATATTTAACGGAATGTATAAAACTTAAACGAAATATTTTTAAACATAAACTTCAGCATAATATGTCAAAGATAAATCAAATAATTTCATTTAATTATTCACATAGATATTCTACTAGTTGAATAATCACATGTAATTTCAATATATAAATTTATAATGATGGAATGCATAATGCCAGACTTCATAACCACATAGTCAAGGCCTTGTGCCAAGACTATAAATAAGATTTTGTCAAGGCCTTATGCCAAGACACTAGTTTGTCTCATGCGACCTACCGATGCATTGAGGAGTTATAGTAGGCTCCAACCATCACTTACTAAGTCCAATTCATTCCTCATATGAAAAGGTTTAAACAAATCATAATCATTTATATTAAAACTAGCATACAAAATGTCAATACTTTACCCATAACCCATGAATGGTATTAAAATAACACATCCACAGTCAAAAATATCACAAAACCTAAAATACAATATGGAATATTTTTATCATAATAAATAAACCTTGATCAAGAATAATATCCTGTAAAGGATGTTTACACAATTGAAAATGATCAGTAAAAATATTTGAGAGAAATATACATTTTTTATGAAATCATTTAAAAGTCATACAAATAAAGTCATTTAATAGTTATTTTTCAATCAAAGTGTCCCATACCACTTTGAAACTCTTAAAAGGAATTATCATTTTAAAACATTCATGTGAATATAAATAAATACTTAAAACCATTTGGAAAACATGGACATTAATGAGAAAGGTTTAGAAGAATAAATCATTAAAACATTTAAAATGATGTTTTAGTAAAAAGTACCTTAAAAATAATCCCTTTGAAAACACTTTTATGAAACATGGACATGGATAATAAATATTTCCCTGTAGATACTTATGTAAATACAACCTCAGATAATAAAGAGATAGTGAAATTAACCCTTACCTTAAACTTTCTTTTGGACGAAGGTACATTTAACCTCCTGTATAATGAGCACAGTATGTTATTAAATTATACCAAAACCATATTCATATTTATTATTTCATTCATTATTCATTTATGACTTTATACTACCCATTTAATAATGATTCCCATGTTAAATTAACATTTTGGGTAATAATCGCTTTCTTTATCATACGTATTTTAACTTGTTATTCTTGATCATATCAGTCATATCATGATTTAAATACTTCAAAAATATAAAAATTAATTTATATATCATATATATTTAGATTGTAAATATTTATAATAGATAGATATATGAAATGGAAGGCACCGTTTATGGAGACGGTAGGCCGTACGTATGCATAAACGCAATTTCTGTTTTCATATCATATTGAATGGAAGTAAGTGAATAAGATATATGTAAGTATATATATATATATCCAGTAAAATTATTATTTCATATTTTACATACTTATTAATAATATATATTTTTATAATCATCATTGAATGGTGAAGGTGGGAATGAATCTCATCACGTCATGGAGACGGTAATCCGAACATACGCACGAGCGACAATGTCATTATATTGATGGTGAAATCCTATGTAATTTGTTGGTATATCATATATACAGAATCATTAACATGTTATATTTATTATTTACATCAGTTATACTCATTATTATACTCGTCTGAACAATAGGGTGCTTGAATAAAAAACTACACCACATCGTGGAGACGATATGCCGTATGTATGCAACGTTTGATGAAATTTTCATTTAGAGGATGGATAGAGTAATTAATATGGTTGTACCATATTTATAAAAAAATCATAGTATGTAGGAGGTACTGGAGTTATTATTTTGGTATGGAAACAACAATGAAAGAGGATGTGGAATATGAAAAGAACTTGAAAGAGGGTGGTGAAATTGTTTCCTCTTCTATGGGTGTTTCCTTTTGAGTTGATCAAAAGGGCTCCTTTGGTTGGATTTATAATCAATGTAAGGACTCTAGGTTGATTTGATGGATGTTGGGAGGATATCGGAGAAGGTTTTGTCCAATCAAAATGGCTTTGGAGGTGTGATTTTGAGAGAAGGGGAAGTACCCCTTTATAAGAGGGGTGAAATTCACTTTAGGAAAAGATTAACATATTTATTTATTATACAATTATATTCGGTTTATAATGGCACCAAATGAATTTATTTAGAGCCTTAGTTGGATATGGGTCTAAATACTTTCCACTAATATGTTTTAGACAAGTTTATGTTACCATTTTAACCTTATCTTTTAGATTTAACTCTTAGTTAAATAATTTATCTTTTACTGTGCCTTCTTGTATTCTTACACTATATGGTTAATAAAATTACTCTAAACTTTGAAGAGAACCTCAAGTGGTTCATTAATGAAATATATAATTTTATTTAATCCCTTTGGCCTAACCTTAGATTTTTGGGAATATTATATCAATCAATAATATAGTATTTGTTTTAAAAATTAATTTATGTCAATTTTGACACTATTTGGTATTTTGTTTTTGTGAAAGTCATAAAAATGTTATCACTTTGAAAAAAACTTATCTAATCAATCATAACATGTAATATTAACCAATAAAATTAGTTTAATTCATCATAATTCTCAATTTATATTTATTTGGATATTTATAATATCAATTATTTTAATATTTTATTAATAAGGAATTACTGCATCATCATTGTATCCTAAATATATTAAATTATTTAATGTCTAAAAATTATAAATAAAATCACATTATGTAGGAAATATTATTATCTTTATAATGAATATTTATAGTCTAATTTATATTGTTTGTAACCCTATATTAAAATTTTTTTAGTTGTTAAACATCGAATTTAACACTTTTAACTCTTCTTTAAATAAAATAATAATAAATTTCCTAATCTAATCCAAGCTGACCAAAGAGGATAATATTTTATTCCTAAGGTTGTTTTTTGTATAATTAAACTTATCCAATGTAATTGGGACATGTGTTAGGGTAATTATAATATCATTTTTACCTTTAATTACCCTAGTTACTTTTAACCGTGGTAAATATAAGTCAAAATTTACTATTCCCAAAAAATTATTTTCATCTTATTAAATAAAATTTTATTTACTGTTGTCAACTTTATCTCTCATATTTTTGAAATTCAACTCACAGAAGCATAAAATGTATGTTTTATGCAAATTTCTAACGTGCCTAGAAGGTGGGTAAACGAGGTTAAAAAGTTCAAAAAAAATTTATACATCTAATTTTATTATATAATGAACCCAATGAATTAAATTTAACTTATATAGGTTTTATATATCTATTTTTAATTAAAATAAATTAAAATAAAATAAATAATTATTTAAATAAAAAGTCGGTTTTAAATAATAACTCAGTGTTTTTCACTATTCATCAAAAATTGAAATTTTTCAGAAAAATACCAAAATTTCACCCTAATATAATATTGATATTCCGAATTCAAAAATTATGTCTATTTTACTAAATTCAAAATATAAAAGTTTCATTTACTAATTTAAAATTAATTTCCGTTGTCAAAATAAAAAATCTGGTTTTTAAAGAGTAAAAACTATCAAAAGATTGACATGTGTTTATGTCAAATTCAAATGTTAAATTACTTATAATGACATAAATTGTATTAAATGATTAAAATATAATCTAATTATACTTAAAAACCTTTCAAATAAAAAATTTAACATTATAAATTATTTCGATTAAAAAAGTTGTTTTCAATTAAAATATAGTATTTTTCACTATTCGTCAAAATATGAAAGTTATCAGAAAAGTACCAAAAATTTATCCAAAATAAATTATTGCATCCCTATTCTAAAGAAGAATTTATTTTCATTAAATTTAATATATAAGAGTGTCCAATATTGGTTTTTAAAGAGGGTTCACCATTAAAAGGATGTAAAATTTCATTTTTGAAAAATACTTCTACTATCTGAAAAAAAGAATTTGTTCCTATATTATGTATAAGAAATACATAATATGGTTCTTAAAATTATATAGAGTATATAAGATTAAAAATTCAGTTAATACTATTCATAACTGCTTTTTGAACGGCTAGTTTGGTAAGTTTTGGTGCGTTCGAACTTAGTGTTGCATGTAGCCCAAGCTATTGAATTAATTTAATGAGATAACATACTATAAAATATTGGGGTGTTACAATTATATAGAGATTTATAAGTTCCATTATTAAAAAAATCCATGTAATGTTGTATTGGAAAATAAATTATAATTCCTCGTGAGGCGATAGTCTTCTATACACACGAGTGGTGGTTTTATTTCTCATCTGATGGAGATGAAGATGAATAAATATTTTTCAATAAAACTAACAGCATATTAATATATTGGTGATAATTTTTTTATATTTGGTTATTTTTAGGATATGATATATGTTGGTAAAATAAAAATAAGAATTAATGTCCTTAGTGAGGATGATTATCTCTTCTTTAGAAGAGCACCTTTTTATATTCTCTTAACGAATTTATGGATGGTATTTTAGGAAGAAAGATAGTAGAATAACATAGATTAGTATGTTGAGAAGTGTATTGGGAAGGTTTTTGTTTACCTATATGGCTCAATGTGGTTAAATTAAATGATATAATGTGTTCCCTTTTGAAAATTTGGGGAGGGTACCATTTTGAAATTCTAGAAATATTATAATATAATATGTGTCTAACACATGTAAAATAAATAGAGAAAAATATAGGGAAAATTTGGCCTTTATATAATCATCCAATCAATTTATTAATATTTTATAATTAATTTAAAATCTTATCTATTTGATTTACCCTCTGGTTAACAATTTTTAACCTCATTCATGGTAATGAAATTTTAAAATTCTAAAGGGTTATAATTTTACTAATATGGTGAGAATTAACTCATAAATATAAAAGGTATAAAATTATAGACTATATATCATCTCTATCTTCCATATTAAACATTTTTATGTGTAATAAATATGATTTTTTTATTTATTATTCAGAATATTATATGAATTATTTTTTAGAGATTGAAGCTGAGATGGAGTGACATTCTTGGGCCCGGTGTCCCTGAAAATATATTTTAAAATATTGTAAATATATTAAATATAAAGAAAGCATAGTTTTCTAAAAAATTGAACTAAAATATAAATGGTGGATCATATTAGAAATTTGAGGTCTCTATTAACCTCCTAGTGGTGATATACAATAGGTGAAACATAATCACTGTCAGTGTCAAACATTTGGTTAAAAGTTGTAGCATGTGTAAATAAGAAAATAAATTAGTAGATTAAATTATTTTGATATATTTTCATGCTGAGATAATTTTATTCTATAAATACATGGTTTTTAGCAGATATCTGGTTGTCCACTTAACCCTAGAGCACTATATGAATGTTGGAGGAGAGCATTCTTGGAAGATGATATTAGATCACATCATGATCGAGGATGGTTAAGCCATTAGGGTTTGATAATATCACTAATGAAAACCTTGTGGAATTTTTTTTATCAGTCACCAATCCATCTCGAGGTTGGATGTATATTTTTTATGGACTTATCACTGTTTGAATGTTCCTAAGACATACATGAATCAATTAGCAAACAAATTGATATGCCAATTAAACATATTGTGGGTACATGTTTGATTCAACTAGGAATGGGGGTTTCTATTATTGTATATGTCATATCTCTTCCTTAATCATTATATTGTAAACATATCGTGGTCAAAAATGAACATTGTATGAGGTCTGTTCCTCACATTTGTATTTTTTAAATTTTCCCCCATTCTTCATTCATTATGGGAAATTCCTTTGGGCATTAGTTTTATGAATACCTATAAATAAAATGTTGTGAACCCATTTCTTAGTGAAATGGTTTGATATCCTATATTAGGGTTTATATTGGTGATGAGATCAAGTGAATATGTCATATCTAGAGACTATAACTACAATTTGTGTGTGAGTCACCGATGAGGTGTGATAGCGGGGGTTCTCGAGTGCCAGATATGACCAAAATCATGCCAAAGAAGTTAATGAAGGTTTGGTCAACCTCATATCTATAAAAATTGGAATATTAGACAATAAAATCAAGGGGATTTTATAAATAGATTAAGATGTGGGAAGAATTCTTCAGGTTATATGAAAAACCTCACTACACGACACAGACTCCCATGAACACACAACATGTTGTACCATTTTATGTGACGTTAGGGTTCTAGAACATAGATAAATATCACACACTATGTGACTCCATTCACACACTTCATGACCCTTTCTAAATAGATTAGCGTGTATACGGTGTATACTCCCATGAGCATGGGTGGTGATACATGTCAAGTGCACTATGACACATTCCATGTACACCCTAGAAAGTAGATTATCATGTACATTGGATAAAATCCGAAGTGTTCATGTGTCCCAACATGCCATTTATGGAATTCCACACATCATTTCATCATACATGGACATGGGAACTAGTTGGGATACATGGGTAAAACCTTGTGCTAAAGGGACACACTATGTTATCATAATATATTCCATATATACTCTCAAATAAGGCTTGGTTCCCTTTTCCTCCTAATATTGGAGAAGTTTCATTTGGGTGCATTACCTTGATCCATTCCATGAGGGTTGTTATATAATATCTTCCTATTCATAGGATAATGATACACTCTAAGGAAATATAGTATCTGATAGGTTTTTTGGAATCTCTTCACACTACTGGAAAACAAACCTATATCAACGGTTTGGAGAACCATTGGAAAGTAAGCCTTTGGGATAGGTCTTTACCAACTGTTTTTGGAAAACCGTTGGTATAGACCTATACCAACGGTTTTGAAAAAATTTGGTATAAGTAATATGAAATTCTATACCAACGGTTCCATAAAACTGTTGGTATATGTATTTCAAAAAAAACACATTCGGTGGGATTTGATCCGAAGACCACTAGTTTATCATTGAACGACCTAAAAAACCAACCTAACATGACTTTTTTGAACCTAATATCCTAAATATATATGAGTATTATCATAATTATTTTAATTTTTGATTTTTATAATGTTCTCAGTAAGAATATTCGATGAAAAATCAAAGGACCTATACCAACGACTGTCAAAACTGTTGGTATAGGTCCTTTGTTTTTTGGAGTAACGTTGGTATATGGGGGACATTTCCCAATGTTTTGGCCAAACCATTGGGATAGGTACCCACCCTTTCCCAAAAGTTTGGCCAAATCGTTGTGAAAGTGGCCTCAAATTATACTTTTCCCAACGGTTTGACCAAACCGTTGGGAAAAGTAACCTCAAAGTGGGCTTTCCCAACGGTTTGGCTAAACGGTTGGGAAAGGGGACCTATACCATTGGTTTTTACAAACTATTGGTATAGAAAAATTGGGAAAGGTCATATTTCCAATAGTTTCATGAGGCCTGAAGTGAGATCCTGAGTTATCATCATTTCCCTAGGTGGGGGTTTCGGCATTGTCAAGACCAACACTACATGGGAATATATCCCACACATAGTAGGTTAATCCATTTTCAGGTGTTGGTATACCCCATCTACGTATCGAACTCTTCAGACTTCCAGTGTGTACTTATTGTTATGAGAACTAATGTGCAATATATCTAGGATAGATTCCATCAATTCTATTTGATTCATGGATTGTGTTCTCCCTGATGAGTATTATACAAAACCTTTGAGTAAGAATCCTAGGATTGAATTATAGTTGTGGTATTACTTTGAGACTGTGTGTCTACATTGAATATATCTAGATATTCTTATAATGCATGCTGCTGACATATCTATCTGATGAGTTGACTATAATTCTTTATGTTGTATGCATAGTGATTTCAGAGTGACTTATTGGGTATTGTTATAATCACCATTGTTTGGGTTTTTTATTAATGTTTCATGAATTATGAAGACAAAAAACCTTTTTATAGAGCCCTATAAGTATGAACACTTGCCAAAGAGTAGTGATCCAACTAGACGGAGGTGTGTTCTGATGGTTTCATTTTCAACAGACTTGTCCTACTTCACAAGTTGGACTTGTTTCCATTTATTTTGGTTGGATTTTATTTGGCCCGTGATTTCTAGTACTTTATTATCCTACTCTGATGGTGTTATTTTAGATGTATGCAAGAAAGTTTATCAATTTATTTAAATTTTTGAATTTTTTAGGGTTTGAGAGTTGTGAGTGAGTACAAGTACATTAGGCTAAGATATCCCATGTGTTTGATATGCATATTCGGTGATGGTTTTCATCCCCTGGCCAATTGAAGACGGGCTTGGGGTATATAAGGATCATGATCCCTTAGGTTGGATTGTGAAAAAGTGGCATCAGAGGTAGCTAGTACATCCATAGGATCAAAGTCTGTGAGATAATATTGGGTTTTATGGAAACAATGTTTAGTGTTTTGGGTTTGTTTTTTAGGATAGAGACTCTAGTGTTTGTGTAGAGGTTTATATATCCATTCATCGTGACTGTAACAACTTTCTTGTTGACTTGTTACATGTAGGCATCTATTAAAGGAAAACATTTGTACACAAATTTTATAGGAATCAGTTTTGGTTACCAGGTCCTTCTTGAGTCATATCTCTCATGGAACATCTTATCAACTTTAGGATGCCTGAATGTGGTTTTCCATTTTGGATTTAGTAATAGGATCCCGAGGATGATCCCATTAGGGATCAGATCTCGATACAGGGACATGCTCCTGAGGGGTTGCATCCATTTGGTTCACTAGTCTTAGCACCATCTTTCAAGAAGAAGGTGTTACCATAACTACTAGTAGATGAGGTGCACAAGATGGGAACACTTCATGAGATTAATGAAAATGACCCATTAGGATCCAAGGGGATCTAGACGCACATGGGTTTGGGGATTTTCCTGAGGAAGTGATATGAGTCTTCAAACTCATCATGGGACCTATACAGTAGATGGTGGTCCTAGAATCAATCTAGGTCCATGGATCTGCATGACGATGGTGGGGATTATTAACCCCAATCATTTGATGTAGACACTCTTTCATGGTTAGAGTTTGATCTTCTTTTTATAAAATAGTTTTCGCCATCTACATTTGGGAATATTCACATACACGTGATTTTGTAGAAATAGTAGTGTAGTATAACTATTTTTGTTTATTATTTGAGTTTCACCAACCTCCCTTGCTACTTAATGGATATAGTGCATGACCATTTCTTTCAATATCATACCATAAAATGATGTCTATTAAAATAAATCTATGATACCATGATACCTATGTGAGGTGCTATCTATTATGGGGTGATAGAGAGTTATTTTATGATTTAGATTTTCCTTGATGAGTGGATGTAGAAAATTTGTACTGGTAGTGGGCACATGGAATTTGAGAATTCGACAATAGGGAGTCGATGACAGACATATGGGCCTGGGCAATTGAGACATTTTAGGAGTTGATTAAAGGATTGGGGGACTTTTTTTAGGGCTTAGAGGATGGATCTAGTTATCTTAGAGAGACGTGGGGCTACCCTGGTGATGGCTGGGAACATTTCTCATGACATTTCTAGGATCTATTGGGATACTATGAGGTTTTTTTTTCTTATCAAATTTTGATGTAGTATTGATAGAAACAGGTGTGAGACACTTCTTTCTTACCATTTTTATGTTTCAAGACATAGATTTTGGTTGTGCCCATGGATCGATCCTTGTGCTTAGGTATTGCTTATAATGGTAACTCAATGATCACACACATCTTCTGATGGTGGGTACTAACAATTTTGGGAAAGAGTTTATATTGATATATATTTATATATTTACGTATTCCATATAGTTTTATCATAGGTATGAACTGATTATCTACATATCATTTATAGAGATACTATTTTTGGCATAAGATGTGGTATTTCTGTAGTGATGGGATGAGGTTTTCCTTTATGGGTGAAAAGGAAACACATGAAGTGTATGATAGACTCATACATATGAGGGTGAGGCTGATTACACACTAATATACTATAATGACCATTGTTTTAGTGGATTCATGGAGTTTTTAGTTTCTTTTAGTGGTGGAAGAGTATGAGGAAATGTTTCATGAGGATGCTCAACTCTAACCTCTCCACAGGTAGATATAATTCATATTGATCTACACTATAGGAGGACCCCAAAATCTGTACCTAAATATCAGCTTTCTCCTACATATATTCACAAGTTTAGGGTGTAGTTAGAGGTCTTATAAAGGAGGGGATTTGTCAAACCATGTGTTTTACCCCATACAGCCCCAGTATTTTTCTCCAAGAAGGTAGATGAGATATTGAGGTTGTCTATGGATTACCATCTCCTAAAATAGTGGATATTTATGAAAAATTATGAACTACCAACGATTGATGACCTATTTGATCAGTTTAGAGAGTTACAGTGGTTCTCGATGATTGAAATCAGATCAGGCTATCACCAGCTACGATTACTGGATGAGGATATACTGAAGAGATCTCTATGATGTCTTTACAGTCATTATGAGTGTATGGTGAGGATGATCAGTGTGGAAAAATATCCAAAAATGTCCATGGGACTCCTGAACAATATCTTTTAGACATTCTTAAACATTTTTGGTATTGTTCTTTGATTATAATCTAGTTTACTCGAGGTCTGATGAGGAGTATGTGAGACACTTGAGAATAGTAATGGACACACACTAATGGAACAAGATTTATGGGATGCCATCAAAGTTACTACTCAAGATTCATGAGGTTGACATTCTGGGACATTTTATCATAGGATTAAAGTAGAAGTGGACCTTGAAAATGATTAGGTAGTGTTATATTATGATCCAACCAAGATAATGATGGGGGTGTAGAGCTTCCTTAGGTTTTAAATATAATATCATAGATTCATACATGATTTATTTAGGATATCATCTCCCTTGAGATATTCGACCTGAAAGGGGAATAATTTCATATATAAAGATTCATTCCAACATGATTTCTATGTTTTCTTGTAGATATTAACAACCTCTCCCAACTAGAGATTTCTTGAAGGGGGTTTTTTTAGAATGTAGTTTTATATGATGCATCATGGATTAGACTTGGTGGTGTTTTTATTACGAATAGGGTGGTGACTATCTACGGTTCACGTTAGTTGATATCATATAAGTAGAACTACACAACCTACGATCTTGAGATACTAGTGGTATTCTATGCACTAAAGGTGTGGAGAAACTACCTTGTCGGTGATAAATTTATTTTCTATTCTGATCAGAAGAGTATCAAGTATATATTATCTCATATAGATCTTAACTTGTGATAGAGGCGATGGCTAGAGTTCCTCCAAGATTATTACATCAATATTTTCAATATTACAGATAAGGGGAATATGGGAGAATATTCAATTAGAAGTAGATCTTGTTCATCGATGTTGAAAGGGGAATTGGAGAAGTTTTCCTAATTAAATTTCTCTTTTGTGGATGGGAATGGATAATCACACCATCACTCAATGATTTTGACTATTTCACTTTTAAAATTTTTTGGGGATTAATAGCTTGGAGGTAAAAAAATATGAGACCTTGTATACTAAGATATCCACAGGACATGTTCGTGATGGATTTTATGAAGGTGGGGAGAAACCTATCATTTTTAGAGGATGAATTAGGGTTCTATTGATGTTGTGGGGTGAGGTTATAAGGGTGGTTCATGTATCTCCCGTTGATGTATATATTTCGGGGAAGAAGACGTACCAGGAACTCTGATGTTTGTTTTTGTGTCCTAATATGAAGAAAAGAGTTACATATGTTGTCTCTCAATGACTCACGTGTCAACAGGTGAAGGATGAGCACTAGGTTCCAGTGGATTTAGATCATCCCCTTGAGGTGTTAGAGTGGATGTGGGATGGGATATCTATATAATTCAGGATAGGAGTACCACATATATCTAGTGGACATGATTCCAATTGGGTGATCATATAAAACTCACAATGTCAGCTCCTTTTTAGAAACTCGAGAGAAGAGTTTAGAAGTGATCCTAGAATGCCTCTAAATTTAGGATATATTATTGACCCCTATATTTACCTCGAAAATAATTTATTTTCTTGACCCTCGCTTCCCATATAGGCTATGGAATGGATTTTCATGGGCCTTTGGGATTTAGTTTCATTTAATCATTATGTTTCACACCCATACTGGTTTTGAGATTTAGAAGACCATTCAAGACTAGGAGGAAATGTTTCATGCTTATATGTAATAATTTTACTATAATTGGGAGGATCACTTACCATTGTCAGTTTTTGAGTAAAAAAACATACATTCCTCTATCTCTATGATGACATTAGAGGGATTGTATGGGTGAAACTTCAGGTCACCACTATATTGGACCAACCGAAGAGAGTCTTCACTTAAGGTCTTATTGTTGGAAAGTGCCACTAAATAAAAAGGAGAAGATCATCCAGGAGTGGATGAGTACTACACAAATCCTTCATAATTCTTATGAAAACTGACGAATTATACCTTTGGAGCTCGATAAGGTAGACCATGTGTTCGTGTGGGTATCACCTAAATGTGTGTTGCGATTATTTGGTCCGGGGGATGAACTATATCAGAGATTCACATGCCCTTTCTAGATACTATGAAGATCTCGTGTGGTTTCTTACTACTTAGATCTATAACCGTAGTTTGACTAGGTACACAACTTCTTCCACGTGTTGTAACCAAAGATGTACAAGCACGAACCATCACATGTAATCAACTAGGGAGATATAGACATCAAGGATAGATATATTTTTTCAGTATAACTGGAATATATTGAGGATCAGTAGGATAGAATCCACCTTGGGAGAGGAAATCCATTAGTGTGTTTCTGATGGAAGCATGGGAATCTTGTAGATAATACCTAATATAGAGAGATCTATATTCATACACAGTACCCACATTTCATTGAGTACTCTATTTTTCGATATAGAGGATGTAAATCCCTAATGTGGGGAAAATTTAACTACTTTTATTTCTCCATGTATTACTTTAGAATATTATATAGATTATTTATGGATCTATGAGCTTATATGGAGTGATATTCTAACACAAAGTGAGTTTGGAAAAATTGTTTTGTAATATATTAATTATATTAAATATCACGCATGCATAGTTTTCCTAAAAAATTGGAACAAATTTTAAATGTTGGAAACATAAGAATTATTAGGTCTTCATTTTCCTAAGAACATGGTCTTTACCCTATGTGTAACATAATCTTTTTCTGCATATAATGTTTGGTGAAAATTTATAGCGTGCATAAATAATAAAATTTATTTATTTATTTATTTATTTTATCATGATGACATAGTGATACGTTTTTACTTTATAAATAAATAGTTTCGATTATATCACAGGGTTTGATTATTAACCCTGATAACCTATAGGAAAATTGGAGGAGAGATTTATTAGGATACGATATCAGATTGGATTGAGATCGAGGATCATTATGCCATTGTATCTTTAGGGTCTCACCAATGACAATGATATATATTTGTTCTTAATTTGTGATTGATCTATATCAAGTTAAGATTTTTTGTGTGAATTTTCTCCATATTAATATTCCTATGTGTAACGTAAATCAATTAAATAAAATATTGACTCACTATTAAAGTGTATTGTAGGAACATGTTATAAGAATACTTGAAAATAAATTGTTGGACACCAATTTCTCATCGTAGTGGATTGATACTACCAATATGGGTTTCGATTGGTGTTGAGATCAAGATACAATGATGAATCAAGAGAATATGACCATGTATTGGGCGTGGTACACAACTGAGGTTCGATGGTGGTTGTTCTCGGGCATTTGATACAGTAAGAATCTAGCCAACGATGGAAAAGGAGGTTAATTCAACCTCAATCCCATGAAAAACAACATAATCCACGGTGCTATCGAAGGGATTGGAGGTGAAGAGTAAGACGTGCAAGTAATTATTTGGGTTCAATGAAAAACAAGACTACAAAGTGTTTAGTCTTATGATCACATGGTGTGCGGTCCCTTTTTATGAAACACTAGGGTTTTGGTGCAGAGATATGTATCGCACACCCTATGACCCATTAAAACATGTACAACATGTATAGGGTGTACAAGCCTAGGAGTATGGGTGGAATTACATGTTGTGGGGGCCATGCTAGATGCCACGTACACCATTATAGGTAGATCATAGTGCACAGGGGGTACACACCTAGGAGATCATGTGGCCCCACATATCATGTTTGGAAGGCCACATGTTGTGTGCATGGCCATGGATGCGGGCATATGCCAAGATACATAGGTAGAACCCATTGTCCAAGGGACACAAGATATACTCATAGTACACATTGTATGACCTATTAATGAAGGCTTGGAGTGTGAGTAACTATCTTAAGGGTCCCATGCTAGGACTCCCCCAAGCCAACCTCCCAAAGGCCAGGGGTTGACGACTAGCGTTGAAGGCATCAACTTGAAAGTGGGAGCATTTTTCTGAGTACCTCTATTCCTACACACACACAACCATGTCCCAAAAAATGGAAAGGAAAACATGAATTCCAATAAAGAACCACTGAGTAAAGTTACAATTGGTGGGTCAAATGGGCCATAATAAAAACCCAATAAAGGACAAACTGAACACAGGAAAGTACAAATGATCTATTGAAATTCATACACTGAAAAACCCACCTTATGGATAAGTATAGAGTTGATCTTGGAAGTCATAGAAATATGCCATGCCTGCCTAATCTCACTAGGCACCACCAGGTCCTAGGCTTGTAAGTCCTCTACCAAGGTCTTGGTCACCTGCACCAGACACAACATGTGCAGACAAAGCCTGTGCAAGTGTGAGTAAAAAAATACTTAGTGGGGACCCCAAACCACAAAGGAAAGGAAACCAAGAAAAACACATATAAAACCACAAATCATGATCACGAAGTAATACAACTCACATAGGTATAATATAAAGAAAAAAATCAATACTATCTATCGTAACACCGAACATGTTGGACTGCTGAGGCACTTAACCATGATTAGTATCGTGGGTCTATAGGGTCACACAATGCCAATTCCCACTTAGGACATCATAGCTGGTCCACAAGGGGCCACTTGTAGCTGATCCACATAGGGAAACTTGTAGCTGATCAACATAGGGTCGCTTGTAGCAGATCCACATAGGGTCACGTGGAGATGATCCACAGAGGATCACTTGGATCTTATCCAAACAGGGTATTTTGGAGCTGATCCACACATGTTCTCTTAGAGATGATCCACATAAGGTTTCTTATCATCTAGACCTATAGGGTCACTTGGGTCCGCTCTTCAACAGTCTTTGAGTCTCATCCAGCCATATGATTCTCATACTTAGCACACTTGATTCCAAGAGAATACAATACTCAATCCATTCTTCGTATATCAACTTTCATTAAATCATCCTCATATTATTCCAAAAGTATGTTCTTGTCCTTAGGGTTCCAATGCCACAAACAGATCATCAAATGGATGTCTACTCTGAATGATATTGATGTTTTAGTGAACAGGGGTCGGTCCTGTCTGGGCCCATACCGACCCTACCACCCCGGCCTGGTTCGACTAACCCGACCCAATCCAGTTCAAGTCAGGGTCAGCCTAGTCAGGCATGGACATTGGTGCAGGCCAATTACACCTTGTTGGCCCCAACCCGGTTCAACCAGGGGAGCAACCCGCCGGGTCGCCTAGCAACCCAGTTCCATACGGCCCGACCTCCAACAGGAAGACTGATTTGTTCACACAGTCCAAGCCTCCTAGCGGCCTAGTTTTATTCCACCATCCTAGCCCCCAATATTGGGCCAGATTAATTCTATCCCGAGCTACTCATCTACTCGGTTCGCGCCTATCAGCCCGACCCAATGTGTTGGATGATCTCCTCCATCCCAAATACCAAGTGTCGTCTGGTTCGTTCATGCCACGACCAGTTATGCCGACCATCCCATCATCTTGCACGTGGTCCCCACGAGACCGCATGGCACGATGCAGGCCCAGTTGGGTCCTGCTCCACCGACGAGGCTGGATGGTCACATCCTTGTATGCCAGCCACCGACCCACGATCGGTGTCTCCTGTTGCACTGCTACGGGCCGACCCAGCCATGTCCTAACTCATCACACCATCGTGGTGCACCGCCACCCACCTGCAGATACCGTCAGCATCGAGAGGTTGTTCCGCGAACCATCAGGTCTTCTCCGATGGTCCGTTCATCAGACCATCTATGCCTCCAACCTTCATGGGGAGACATATTCTATGCTACGACCTCTAAAATTTCTTTCCATAAATCCAATGTTGCAGCCACAAAGAACATAGAAGAACACATAAATGGGTAGGGGCTTAGGCCTTGTTCATGTCAGCCCATACCATCCGTGTTATGGTTTCATTACAAGATGTTGTGATAGGATTATAATTCTATCAAAATTAAATCTGAGGAAAAATCCCAAGAATAAGCTCCCTCCTACAGGAACAAGCGATCTATGGATCATCCTCTTCCTGGGTTGATATGCATTCATTTTTTTAGAATGATGAATGGGGAATTTAAATTACAAAAATTAACCCCTATCTGGGATAAATTTTATGGTTGGGAAAGAGCGGTGTCACATGCCTTCATTATCCATTCTTGACTAGACACCCACGTTGCTAGAATTCCTTCGAAGGGTTGAAGGAAAATTCTTTCATCATTTTTCAGTCCCACTCTTCGAGGTGAGTCATTGTCACTATTGATTCTCAAGGGTTCTTCATTGGAGAGAATTTACTCTCCATCTATCTGAGATATTATAGTTATGATTCTCCAACCCATTATCTCATTAATAGAGAAACATGTCACAACATTTATGTTACGCTACGTCATCACATCGTTAGGTTGATTCATTAATGAAACTACTTATTAGTTATGATTCAATTAATAAGTTGATTCAATGAAAATTTAAGAACAAAATTAATGGGTTTCATTTAATTCGACACATCTTTGTCTCATCTCCACTACCATAGGGATGATGTGCCACTGCTCAATAGTGAATAGAAACAAATAAAATAACATTTTAAGTTGTTTTATTTTTCTTCTAAAAAGTCTGAAAACTATCTTTTCTGGTCGACCCTCACCAGTAAATGATAGGTTATTTCTAGGAAAATCCCATCGTTCTGAGTTCAATGGTTCCATCAGATTTTTAATATGAGCACCAGTTTAAATGTTTGAAAAATCTGATCAAATGTTTATTTAAATGAACATTAAAAAAGTTCAAAATTCTATTATGGGATCCCTAGGCCTTTGAATCAGGTCCATCTGAGCATATGGTCTTTAAATAATAATATATAATTAAAAAAAATTACATGTAATTTCCAATAAATTATATTACCCCCAACTAAATGGCTTCACATCCCTGTAAGCAAAAGCAAAGGCGAAACCAATAAATGGGGCTACTGAGCATGAATCCGGGCCTCCTGCTCCCATGTTCTCTACTAGAGATTCTCATTCTTCCATATAACACACACCAAGGGAATCGACCACCCATGAAGGAACTTCTCCTATCAATCCTCTCTCTCCACAAAAAACTCCACAAACATCACCCCAACATCAATGTATAGCTCACCCCAGTCGATGACGTGTGATAGATCATGAAAGTAACCCCTCAACTATGAAACATGGAAAAAAATTTGCACCTGGTGCATCTGGGGGGTGGAGGGAAAGGTGGTATGCCACCTCGCTAACTCTGCTCAAAATCTAGAAAGGGTTGATGAACCTCAGAGATAAATTTACAACTCGAAGAAATCTTAGAAATCCCAATCATGGTGAGACCTAAAGGAAAACTTTGTCTCCCTCCTTGAACTCCAATGGAATCCGTATCGAAAAAACATAAGATATTTTCCTACTCTATATAGTTCTCATCCATTCCCAGATGATCTACACCTTCTTAGTGGTAGCATGTACCAACTCTGGACCCATTAGTGCTAACTCCCCTAGGTCTGTCTAGCATAGAGGTTATCTTTTAGTCCACCTATAAAAACCCTTGAATGGTGCCATGCTAATGGTGGAGTGATAGATGTCGTTGTATGAAAACTCCGCTAGTGGTAGATGGTCATTCAAAATATGACCAAAATAAAGAATGTCGGCACAAAGCATATCCTCTATGGCCAGTATGGTCTGCTCTGTCTGACCAGCACTCTATGAGTGAAAGGTTGTTCTCAAGCGTAGCTGAGTCTTGTATACCTCCTATAATCTCTTCCACATCAGGGAAGTGAATATAGAATCATGGTATAAGACCATCGTTTAGGTAACATTGTGAAGCTGCACTATCTCCTATATGTAGAGGTTCCCCAATCCCTTTACTGAATCCTACTCCCATATGGGTAGAAAGTGATCAGACTCGGTGAGTCAGTATATGACCACCCATATAAAATTGTGACCCATATAAATGAGTGGTAATATTATAACGAAGTCCATAGAGATACCATCCCACTACCACTTAGGTACCTCAAGTGGTTGTGCCAAGACTGCTAGAACCGAATGCTCAACCATCACTTGCAGACAAGTGAGGCATCATGAAATGAACTCAACCACTACTTTCTTCATCCCTGGACACCAATAATGATGTCAGAGATCTTGTTACATCTTCACCACACCAGGATGTACCACCAAATGGGACGTATGTAAATCCATCAACACCTCCTCCTCCAAATCCACTGGTACTATTATGTGCCCTGTAAAAATAATGACATGCTCCCTACCTATCTAAAATCGATTTGGATCCTACCCTGATCATAATTAGGTGTGGTTGGACTCGTATTCAACATCCAACAATTGTGAATACCTAACTGGATTTAAGGGTTGGGGACTGACATTCATCAACTGAAGGTAAGCTGCTCCATCATCATCCACAAAGGATTTCGGCGTCGTGGCTAGCTACTTGATCGCCCCACTCAGCAGCTGCAAACCAAACCTTCTGCTGAGTTCTTCTACCACCATGTTACCCTGATTAGGGTTATAGACTTTCTCGATGTCATTGTCCTGAGGGAACACTATCCATCACCACTACCTCAAGTTCAGGTCCTTCTGGGAGAAGATATACCTGAGACTCTTGTAGTGAGAGTAGACTATAAAATGCTCACCCATCAAGTAGTGTTGACACATCTTCAATGAAAAGACCACTGATGTTAAATCCAGGTAATGGTTCACATAATTCTCCTCATTCTTTCTCAACCTTCTAGAACCTTAGGTGATCACTTCTCGCTCCTTCATCAGGACACAACCTAGTTTGGTACCTAATGATTCGTAGAAAAATAAAAACCCAATGACCTCCTTTGTTAGTCTCAAGATGGGGGCACTCATAAGTCTCCACCCAAACTCCTATAAACCCTTCTAGAACATCATCATCCACACAAAGGGTTTTCAATTAAATGTAAAAACCGATAAGGGTGCTTCTACGCATGAAAAGTAAGGCACGAACCTTTGGTAGTATCCTGTGAAACCCAATAAACTCTACACCTCAGTCACTCTCATGAGTGGCTCTCAAGAAAGGACTGCCTCTATCATCACCAGATCCTCTATAACTCTAGTCTCAAATATGACATTTCCTAGAAATTGGAGCTCTCGGATCCATAACTAGCACCTTGGGAGCTTCCCATAAAGCTGGTTCTATCAAAGTGTCTCCAAGACTATATGCAGGTGTGTAGCATAATCCTCTTGTAACGCTGGGTACACCAAGATTTAATCAATTAATACCACCAGAAAACAATCAAGGTATGGCTAGAAGATATTATTCATGAGTCCCATGGACACTACTGGGGCATTGGTCATGCCGAAGGGAATCACCAAGAACTTGTAGTGTCCATACTAACTCTTGAAGGCAGTATTTTGTAAATCTTCATCCCGTACCCAAAGATGGTGATATCTTGATCTAAGGTCTATCTATGAGAACCACCTTACTCCCTTAAGATGACCAAAAAGATCATCTATCCATAGTAGTGGATATTTTTTCTTCTTAGAAACCTGGTTCAGGTGCTGGAATTCCATGCATAGCCTCAAGCTTCCATCTTACATCTTGGAAAACAACACTTGGGCTGACCATGGTGAATCACTCGGAACCATGAATCCATTCTCCTACAAGTCCTCCAATTGTACCCTAATCTCATAAAGCTCCATGGGAACCAATCGATATATCAGTGTGGATATCAGTGTCATCCCAAAGTACATGTCGATGCCTAAGTATACCTCCCAGCGAGGAGGTAGACCTGAAAAATCCTCATGATAAATGTCTTCATACTAATCCAACACTACCCTAAGGTGTGTACTCCTCTTTTCCACAACACTGAGGGTGAGTCTAGCCAACTAGTGAGTGATCGGTTTCACCCTCCTCCAAGAAAGTCTTTCCTATTCTGCAAGAGTTCACTTCTCACTGGTTAAGGAAAACCTAGTCCCATACTCCCAGAAACACTACAATATACACCTAATATAGTCAATTTGATCATGAAATCTGGGTAACTAGTCCATGGCCAGGATTACATTGTATGGCCATGCCACCGCTACTAGGAGATCCCAACTAAAGCACTCACCTCCAAGAGTCAGTTAGCACTGCCAGAACCAGTGGGTAATCATCGGATCCCATCCTGTATCGGTCTCTAATCATAAGGATCATGCCAATGGATCCACTAGAATCCCTAAGACATGAATGAGGTCAATGAAAAGGAAAGACTGACTGACACATGTGTATATAAGAACTATAGCTAAGTTGGAGAAGACACAAATCGTACTTCTAATCATCTTCATAGAGTCATGGTCAATGGATGCCACTTTCTGAAGCTAACCTTTCCCCTATCCACTTGCTCTCTGAGGCCATGGTTGACCACCTCAGGGTGGTGGTGGTAGCACCTCAAACCATCTCCCACTACTTGCTTCTCGGCCAGCTCCTCTTCCATGATCGTAGCCCTACGTACCTCCTCCCTCAAACTTATCATCTGCCTCAAAGGTCCCACGATTTTCCACTGATGGTCAGTGTGGTAGGTCGGGCAGTCATGAGCCATGTAACCTGACCCACCACATGAGTGGCACAACCTGCTTCTCTGATGACCCCCACTTCCCCGGTGGCCTCGCACCACTGATCCTGTGTCCTATGGTTTCCCTCTAGAAGGTATGGCCTGCTTAGACCACTAAATCATCTGTCAGCTGCCTTCCATGGATGACTCAGCCAGCTGTCGCCTAGTGGTAGCTATCACAGTCTGTGCCTTCTCTACAAGGAAGGTCTATACTAATAGAGACCACTCTAGAACTTCGATCTGAGTGGGGATGCTGACAGGAATCATCGATTCCTTGATCTCCTGTCAGATTCCCTGCTCAATGGTCTGGGCCCTGAGGAAATGGTCTCCAACCATATCCGCAGATTATTGGTAGAGGTTTGTAAGCCTCACAGAGTACTCAACCACTGACATGCTTCCCTACTATAGGTGAAGCAGCACCAGTATGTGCTCTGAGCGCAAGGTCACAGGGAAGAACTCATCCTGGAAAATCTGGTCGAAGTCATCCAAGGAGAGGACCACCTCATCATGAGTCTGACTCGTCAAGATCCACAATCTCCCTGTTCATCCTTGAAGAAGGCTCGCAACTCATACTTCCATCTAGTCAAGCGGTTTCCACACTAAGAAGAAGACCCGCATAACCACCACCAGCTAGTCCTCAGTGGCCTTAGGATCTATCTCTACCCTGAACCTGATAATTCTATGTCTCTAAAACTCATAAAAGGGACTGAGTCTTCATTTTTCATCCACTGGTAGTGCCGGAAGAAACTACTGATCAACGGGTGGTGGTAACACTGGAGCACCACCTAGTATGGCCATCTCTAGAACTGGTCACTGAACCGACACCTCATTGCTAAGCGGTCTATCCTAAAGTTCGCGTATCATAATTTTAGTTGGTTGTCTATGTAGAGGCATCCTAAAATAGATCAATATATACCACAGTTATTAGATTATACCTGGTGAGTAGACTCTACTTCAAGAAGATTCTCATTAAACACTGAATTTTTATATGATACATGCAACCAATATTTTTATGCATAGATCCGGAAAGTAAAATTCAAGGTCTCGGTGTATGTATACGTCATCCACCACACCAACACTGGACACCCAAAATCTAAAAGCCAGACTGAAAAAATATAACACTTTTTCCCAAAAAACAATAGACTCCCGATCATTGAGGTAGAATTGACCACCTATGATACCACTTTTTCACGACTCATCCCTGGGGGCGTGTGATGTGACTCCCCTAAACCTGCCTCCCAAAGGCCAGGGGTTGGCGACTAACATTGAAGGCATCAAGCTGGAAGTGGGAGGCATTTTCCTAAGTACCTGAATGCACACACAGACAACCACGTCAAAAACAAAAAGAAATGAAACATTAAAGCAATTACACAACCACTAAGTAAAGGTACAAGATGTAGGTCAAATAGGAAAAAAAATATAATTCAAATAAAAGACAAACAGGAAAAAAGAATGTGAAAAATATCTCTCAAAGACGTCCATTGAAGACCCCACTTGATGTGTAAGTATATAGTAGGTTCCGAAAGTCGTAGAAGTATTCCTTTCCTACCTAATCTCCCTATAAATGACTGGGTCCAAGGAAATGAATTCCTCCGTTATGGTGTCAGTTGTCTGCACCCGACAAAACATGTTCGGGTGAAGCTGGTGTAGGGGTGAGTAAAAAATACTCACTAGGGGCCACAAGCCAAAAAAACGAACCAAAAGATATTTACATGGAAAACCATGAAGCATGATCATAAAGCAAGATAACTCACATAGGTATAATCTAATGTACAGAAAGCAAGACTATCAGTCGTAACACTGAACACCTTTGTTTGTTGAGGTACTCATCCATGTTGAGTACCATAGGTCTTTTGGGTCACATGGATCCACTTCCTATATAGCCCATCATAAATGGTCCTCACAAGGCCACTTATATCTAATTTACATAGGGTCTCTTGTAGCTGATCCACCGAGGGTAGCTTGTACCTGATCTACACAGGGTCCCTTGGAGCCGATCCACACAGGGTCGTTTGGAGATGATCCACATAGGGTTGCTTGGATTTGATCCACACATGGTCTCTTAGAGCTGATCCACATAGTTTATCTTGTCTTCTAGGCCTATAGGGTCACTTGGGTTGGCCCGTCAATATTATTCGGGTCCCAGCTTGCCACAAGATTCCTGCACGTAGAACACTTGATTCTTGGAGAATCCACTCCCCAATCCATTCGTCATATTTCAACAACCATGAAATACTCCTAAGAGCAGTCCAAAAGAACCACCTCATCATTAGGGTTCCAATGATGCAAAAGTCTCATCAAACGGACACCCTGTATAAAAGATATTGTCATTTTAGTGGACAGGGGCTTGTTGTGTCTGGGCCTGGTCCAACCCAGTTGGACTGAGCCAACAAACCTATCCTGGGGGCCCCTCATGGACTTACCTAGTTTGACAAACCTGACCCAACCCAGTTCGGGTCTGGGCCGACCTGGTCAGGACTGGCCACTTGGATAGGCCCATTGGGCCTTGCTGGACTGGGCCCGGTTCGACCAGGGTTCAATCCCCCCATGTTTCCCAGCAACCAGGTTCCATCTGGTCTGACCCACTACTGGCATGCTAGTTTTTTCACAGCCCGAGCCTCCTAGTGGCTTTGTTTTATTCTGCTGGCATAGCCTACATTATTGGGCCAAATAAATTCTATCCCAGGCATCTTAGCAGCCCGGTTCAGGCCCCTAGGGCTGACCCATTGTGGAGAGAAATCTCCTACATCCCGAACGCCAGGTGGTGTCCCGTTCGTGCATGCCACGATTGGCTATGTCAGTCAGCCCCTTGTCCAACACGTGGTCCCCACAAGACAACATGCCAGGGTGTCATGCCGTGGCCACACCTACTAGACCAAGCCGGTTGCAGCCTACCTCAACGCATCATCGCGAGGAATTGCCACCCGCCTATGGCCACCACACCCAGTACGAGTACGTTGGCGGGATGTTCTACGGACCACTGGGTCCACTCTACTTGTCCGTTCTTTGGACCTTTTATGCCTCCTGTCTCGATGGGTTTCATCTTTCCTGTTATGGCCACAAAAATTCATTTTCATCAATTTGGAGTTATAGACACAAAGAACACACATGAATGCACAAGGGTGGAGGGGCTCTAGCCTTGTTCATTTCGTCCCTCACCCTTCATGTTAGACTTTCTTTAAAATTCGGGGGAATAAGATTATGATTCTATCAAAATTAATCCCAATGAAAACCCCAGAGAATAAGCTCCTTCCAGAAAGAACAAGTGATTGACCAATCCACCTGTTCGTGGGTTGATCCATGTTTGTTGTTTTAGAATGGAGAATAGTGAATTAAAATTAAAAAAAGTAACCCATGTCTGGGATAGATTTTTCAGTCAGGGAAGAGTGGAGAAGTTCGCCTTTGTTCTCCATTCTTGATCTTCCTCCCACATTTCAAGCAATCCTTCAAAGGGTGAAAGAAGAATGCATTCATAGTTCATCAGTCCCATTCATTTAGGGTCGTCATTTACACTAGTGATTCACCGGTGTTCTTCGTTGGATATAATTTCCTCATCTTATATTAGAGAAATTCTTGCTCTGATTCTCCAACCCATTATCTCATTAAAATAGAAACAAGTTGCAGCATTTCTATTATGTTTCATCATTGCGTCGTTACGCTGTTTCATTAATGAAACAATATATCTATTACGCTTCAATTAATGAGTTGTTACATTGTACATTTAAGAGCCTCATTAATGGGCTTTATTTAAGTCAACTCATCATCACCTTGTCATTACCGCCATAGTGTTGATGTTCCACCTCAAAATGGTGATGCAAAAGAAATAAAATTACTTTTTATCTTATTTTATTTTTCTTCCAAAAATTCCAAAAACTATCTCTTCTGGTCGACCCTCTCCGGGCGAAGTTATGTCCTTTCTAGGAGAATCCCATCGTTTTGATGTCAACGGTTCCCTTAGATTTTTTATCCAAGAATCGATTTAAAAGTTTGAGAATCCCACTAGAATGTTTATTTAAATGAACATAGAAATGGTTCAAAAAAATTTTTACAGGCTCACCGAGCCTCAAAATTAGGTTTTTTCTGACTGTCTGGTCTTGAAATAATCCCATAAAAATAAAAAAATAATTACATGCAATTTTTGGGACATTACATGGCTCCATTTTCCTATTAATCTTAGATAAGTTTCATTAGGGTGTGTTCCCTTGATCCTTTCACTAATAGTTGTTATGGAATAACATCCTATGAATAAGATAGTGATCCCTATAATGAAATATATTATCATATAGGGTTTTTTGTATCCCTCCATGTGCTTAAAAGTGATATCCTAAATCATCATCATTTCTTTAGGTGGGGATCTTAGAATCATTGTGGCCAACACTATGGGAGTGTTGATCCACTATATAGACGGTGGATCTAGACTGGTTTCCTAAGACACCGCATGGCCTTGGGTGTTTTACCCATATGTGTATCAATCTCTTTAGTCTTCTATTATGTACATATTGTGGTGATACCTAATGAGCACGATATCTTGGATGGACGACAATAGTGTTATCTAACTAATGGAGTGTGTTCTTCTTGACAAGTTCTATATAGAGCCGTCTTGTAAGAATCCATGGCTATCATTATGGTTTTAATATTATTTTGAGACTATGTGTCTACTTTGAGTTTTTCTAGATATTCTTGTAATGTATAATATTGACACATCCCTATAACGAGCTAACTACAATTCTTAATTATATATGCATAGTGATTTCTGGGTTTTTTACTAGGTATTGTTATAGTCACCCCTACTTGGGATTTTCCCGCATGTGTCATGTATTTTGTAGATGACCGACCTTATGATGGCGTCCATGAGGGATTTAGACGAGGTAGATCTTACTAAGACAGAAAGACCAATTGTGTTCCTATGGTTTCATTTATAGTAGTCCTTTCATACTTCATAGGTTGTACTTGTTTTATTTTCTCTTGGTGGGAATGTATTTATCCATTACATTCTAGTTTTTTGTTATCATTCCCTAATGATAGGATTTTAGATATACGCATTCATGGTTATCAGTTTCTCAAAATTTCATCATTGTATGGGTGTTGATATACATGTGTGTGTATAGATACATTAGGCTAAGGCCTCCCATGTGCGTGATATGATTTCTTGGAGACTCTCTCTATCCCCATGCCAATTGAAGGGTGACAAAGGGTAGTCGTGGTTGGGTCCCATTGGGTTGAGTCATTAAATTATGATTTTTAAATAATTTAATAAAATTTTAATTCCTTAATATATTATTAATGTAATTTTTGACACTATACATTTAATTTTATTTAAAATACCTCAAGATAAGGTAGAGTTTGAATATAATCCTTTCAATCATTTATAATATAATATAATCATATATGAATTTTTTGGAACATAATAATTCCTCCAAATTGTATCACAATAATTAGTTTTAACATCATTTATTTAATTATTCTATTAATTGAATAAATATTATGTCAGTGTTGCATAAAAATTTAGGGTAATTATTCAATCAAAATTAATTTTATATAACTCACCATGAAAAAAAAATTAATTCAAAATTCAAATAAACATTTAAAAATTATAATAAGAAATTTTTTTCCTTATATAATAATATTGTTGATATTAAATTTAGTAGTGTGAATTTATTTTCTAAAAATAATGTAAAGGTGAATATCAATGAAAAAGGGAACCAATTGGACATATTTTTGATAATTGGATGAGAACGGTCTAACTCCACTGATCTAATTAGAGAAAGGAAAGAATTATGGAAATTTAAAATCCTTACCACATTAGTTTTCAACTATAATTATCTAATTCATCATTAACTAAGGTTATAAATTTTACCACTGTTATTATTCAAAATGAAAAAAATGGGACCTATTTAATAAATTTGTGCCTCCCAATTCCAAATTTTAAAAACATTTTATTAAATTGAATTTAGAAAATTCAATTAAATTAAATTATTATTAGAAAACACATAGTAATGAAATATAATTTTCAAATAAAAATGTGTTTTGAGTCCAAAAATGATCTTATACCAAAATCATGTTTCAATAATTTTTATTTAAAAGTAGTTATATAGATTATATATTAACTAAAGTATGATTATATTAAATTAGGATTAAATTGATATAATTATGGGGATTTTCAAATTAAAATAAATGACAGTGTTTTAAAAATCTGTATTTTCCACTATTAAAAAACCAACCCTTTCATAAAAAATAGCTAAATATCAACTTACAATAATATTGATATAATGAATTAAAAAATTATTTAATTTCCTCATAATAATATTTTAATATGATTTCAAGGTTAATTTAAAATATATATTATGTGTTGTGCAAGAAATCATATAAATTTATTTAAATAGAAATATATCCAAAATTATAAGGATGGTACACTATCTCCCACTCATCTATTGAAAAAAGTGAAAATATCGATCATGTAATGTCTAGACAACCAACCCTATAAATAATATATTTAATTTAATGTCATATCCATTTATTTTTGGGTCTAATAATGCATTTAATGGATAAAAAGTATGATAATTACATGATTAATGTTTAGGAAATATAAATTATTCATTCTGTTAGTAATATTATCAAAAATTCATTATTTTTAATTAAATCGCGAACAATTAGCATAAAAAGTGGAAAACTGATTTATTCTTTATAACTAATAACATATTATCTTACATTGTTAATCCCCTTATCCACTATTATAATTTATATAATTAGTATAACATAAATAATATTATTATTCTTATGAAATTATGCTATAATAAGAAAATAACTTTGATACTCATCTATTGGTTATAAAAAGTAATTTTTTGGGTCAGTTTGACCACCAAAAAGAATTAGGGAATAGATTTTTATAATGGATTATTATGGAAACATTATTAATGGTACTATTGGGTATCAATATAGATATAATTATTTGATTTTTTGATACAGAATGTTAATATTTATATTTATCTGATTATTTGGATACCCCGATTCATTAATTAAAAATTACCGAAATCCCCTTTACTCCTTTCTTATTCATGAATCATAACAAAAAACCTCATGGAATGAAATTAGAAATTTATAAATAATATTGGAACATATATTCCATTCACATAAATTATATAGGAATTATTAACTATGAATCAAGGAATGAATCCAAATCACAATTATAAAAATCATATGAAACAATCAAAGTTATTGACATCTGATGAAAAAAATAAAAATAAACAACTAAAAAATAAAAAATTATTATAATTAAATTTTATAAAATTTATTAGATATTAATATGTATGTAAAATATTTTATTAACCGGGTTATATATTTATATATATATATATATTAAAAAAAATAAATAACATTCATGAATGTTGAGAGTAATGGAATGGGTTTGCAATCTAAATTTTCCTTCTTCAAGGCATATTCCATATTCACCACATGACTAATTTTTTATGGTTTTATATAATCCACTATAAATATTTTTAATCAAAAAATTAATTCAATTAAACGTATGTATAATTCCATCTATGTTCTCACTTTCATAATCTGCTGATTCCAATGTTACAAAAGTTGTAATGGTTTTTCAAAACCCAATTTCCTTTATTAAAGTTATAATTTTTCTCATTATGATCCATTATTATAAGTTTAATTTACACCATGATCTGATTATGAGAAAGTTTATGTCAAAATTAGTTTCTTTTGATTTAAATTTCTTTTATACAAACTCATTTTCGATGGACTATTACTTCATAGAGTATTTTATCCATAAGGGTTATGTCGACTCAACCTCGTCTTTATTGACTCATAGTCATAGTCCCTTGTCTATATTCTTATATGTTACGTATATTATTTGATTATTTAATTTTTATGATGCATTATATTTCTATCAATAATATTTACATTTTTTCATAAAAATTCCATTCATTGATGAATTTGTGTATTTAATGAAAAATTTCATAATTTAGAATAATTCAGATCCTCTCTAAAAAGCTATTTACCTACCATATACATACTCTTTATTTAAATAATTCTTTTCCACTATTATTTTGAAATCCAAATATGTAATATAACACTTGATCATTAAATTTATAATCATATTTTTCTAAATGTATGCTTTATTAAACTTTTATTGATGTGAGTTTCAAAAAACCAATGTCAAAATATTAGAAATAAATTTCATACCATGTTCATGTATTTTATCTTTCACCTAAAATCAAATATCATTTACAATATATAATTTAATACTATCATTATTTTATTTTATTTTAAATTATGGTTTTCAATATACTATTTTAAAAACATTCATGTTGAGGTTTATGTTACTTAGAATTTTGTTTTTAGAACTATATTATAAAATCATTACCAAAATAATCTTTATAATTTTACTTCCAATTTATTCTCATTGTATAAATTATAAATCACATTTGTTGTTATTTATTTTTTTATTACCATTTTAATGTTGTTATCAATTTATTTTTCTTTCCAGAAAATATTAATAAGGGTTATGTTTTCTATTAATATATATCACCCTCTTTTCATGAGATTTCTTATTCATGTATATATCATTTAATCTCATGAATTCATGCCATATCATTTCAATTATTGAACTAATCATAAAACTAGTAATCTATAAAGTGTTAGTTTGAATGATATGTATTGTGATATATATTCCATTTATTGAATGAGGAAATATTGAAAATCCATAAGATGGTTGTTTTAAGAGGGATGTTTTTTATTACCAAGTCATGTTCATTATGAATTTTATTACTTATACATTCCTTTTATATGATGAATGTAGTGTAATTAATGAGTCATGGGTGGTTCCTAAAATTATATAGACCCTCCATACATTAGAAAGTATCATTATAAACACAATTGGGTATTGTATGTATGTATACCCATTTTCTTATAGTTTCTTGGTATGAGGCCATGATAGTATGAACTCTTTATGATTTATTGTTACAAGGCCTTGGATGTTTGAATTAAATATCTGGCATTTTGCATTCCACAAATATGAAATTATTTTCTAATATCCATGAGTTTAATTGCATTCCTATGTTACCCATGTATATGTTACATGATCATTATTTAGTTATATAAAATAATTTTATTATTATTTATTCCTTTATATTATTAATTCATTTTTTTCCATGATTACTTATGTTGTATGATACTACTTATAGAGAAGTTAATCTCACACTTAGTATGTTCTTATTTTTTCTAAATTATGAATAATATTATTCATTATGAAGTTTCCAGATGTGTATCTTGTACAGATAATTTTCTATGTGATGTTGAATAATTACTTAAAAAGCATAAATCTTTGGTTTTTCTGGAAAATTCTCATTTAAAGGGAAAGAAATGGGTTTTTTTAGTTAACATTTTTTCATATCTCTCTACAAAAAATAAACCAAAAAATAAATTAGTGTTTAAGTGAATAAATATATATTTTTGATATTATAATAATGGATGTTTATGTTTGGGTTGTTTTAGTTAGTGTCATATTTGATAGGTGGTGTAATATATTTACTAGAACCAGATTTGTGAGTGAGTTTATAGGGCATCACAGTAGGTTTCAAAGTGAGGTTTTAATGTTTTAGTGGTTAGGATGCATTTAGTTGAGTATAATTTACGTGTTGTGGATATAATTATCTGTTAATAAGTATAGGGTTTATCATAAGTTTAAATTCATATATTCTAATTTTTTGTCTTATGAGATTTTATTTTTAAGTGTTTAATAATATTTTAGAGGATTTATGTTTTGTTTTTGGAAGAATATATGATTTTTGTATAGAGAGACCCTAGGATTGTTATGAGAGTTGACATTGACATACTCATTCTTAATTAATATAATTGTAAATTTGCTCTTTATTAGTTATTTATGGGGATTACATTTAGAAAACATTAGTAAAAACCCTATAAATATATTTAAATATTAGGAAGATTTAAAATATTTTGGTAAAGTTGAGATCATATAGTTTCCTAGAAATTAAAACCCATTATTGACAATAAAAAGTTGATATATGAGTTAGAAAAAATAAACTAGTGTATAATAACCATATAAATGGTTGTTTTAGTACAAAATTAAACTTTAATCGATGCACAACTGGTGGGCATAACTATAAAAATAGTTTGACCCTCTGGGGGATTATGCTTTAGATGATTCCAATACACTTTATAAAACATTATTATTGATTTAAGTGTATTTTTAAGATATAATATATAACTATTCATGTTAGGTATTCTAATTGGAAGAGTATTGTGGACACCTAAGGATAAATAGAAGGAGTTATTGGATGATATAATTATGTCATAGTTCATCAAAAAAATTAAATGGTTGAAATACAGGTATCACAGTAGAAGGATTATTAGGATAAAGTTTTCACTTAACAAGATCACTTAAAATTATTTTGTTGGATATTAGCATAACCATTTTGGTTTTAGTCTTTGGTTTGAAACATGGTCATGAAAAATGATTTTGTGAAATCATTTTCACTAGAAACATGAAATACTCATTTTCAGCTACAAAGGAAAGTTTGAAACAAATGGTTGATAATCTCAATATATTAATATAATAAATGAAACAACACTTCTTATTATCTTACCCATGATTATGAGTTAGAAATTAAAACTTGAGTGTTACCCTAAATTATTTGTAATTATATGAATATTGTGAAGGCATAATATATTTTTTTGCGGGGGGATTTTACACCGTATTAATAATAGTACATTAAATTTATTATATATTATTTAACACACATCACTCAATTAAAAATAAACCATTACATAATTCCGTAGGTTTTGGCTCCCCCCTCCTAATCGGAGGGGGGAGACTTGCGATTTTGTCCCCCGGAGGAGAATCTGTTGGATATTGGCTCCATAGTGTCCTTCCCTAGAATCACCATTTCGCTGAAGGTCCCCGCTCTCTTCCAAGAGGCTCCCCAGCTGTATTTTCTTCCAGCGAAGCTTAATGGTGCTTCTGATCTTTTCAAGCTTAAAATGGTGGCCCGCTTCCGTCTCCAGCGGCCTTCGATCGAATCCTTTGATCGATTCGTCTCTGAGTCTTGGAAGCTACAGTGGCGTGCGGTCGTCATATTTCTTGACCGAAATCACTTCATGATCCATTTGGATCGGAAAAGGATTTAATCTACGCCTAGTCCCAGGCCCCTCGAAGATGCAATGGATCGTCTTTCTACTTATTCCGCTGGAGTTTTGAATTTCACATGCGGCGTGACCCTTCGACGTTTGCGGTCTGGGTAATTCATACGGGGTTGCCTCTCTCGTTTTAGAATCCTTCTATCTTGTGTTCAATTGGGAACATGATTGGTAGGTATCTTTGCTCTGATTGGCGTACTGAGTCTGTTTTTCATCCTATCTGCCTGAGAATTTGCGTCGAAGTTGATGCTACGTGGCTGCCGGTCTGATGCGTTTGGATCATAGATGAGAAGGAGTTTCGCTGGAATCAAGAGGGGATTTTTGATTCGTGGATGCATTATTGAGTATCTTGCAACCGGTGTGGTCATTTGGCGATGAATTATCGCAGCGGGAGGGTGAATGGCTACTCAAAAGTGATGGGGATGAATCATAGAGGAGGGTGCGCTGCTACTGGTATGGTGAATTACTTGAGAGTGGGTCATTTCGGGGATGGTTTTACCACATGAGGGGGTGAGGAAGGAGATATAATGACTACTGCGGAGGGTGTGGGGTGTGTCGGGCGTGAAGTTTCTGCTGAGCAGGCTGCTGGGATGGGAGAGCCTACAAATGGTAGTGCAGATATGGAGGAGACAGTGGAATCCTCTCTCATTAAGAGGATGGTTCGAGAACATGTGGCTGGGAATGCAGTGGGAGATGAGCCAACGTCAAGAGTGCTGGGGAAGGGGATGACACAGAATGGTGCCGAGGTGATTATTTTTTCCCTTTTGAAGAAATGTTGGGCATCCAGGTGGGAGAACATGTTACTGATGCAGCTAGGGTTGCCAATTCTGGTATTGAGAATACAGTGAAGGGTAATTTCATGAAGACGGTGGAGCATAGGCCCCAGGACCCGACGGTTAAGCAGGTCTTTCATCATTTGAAGTGTGATCTTGGCCTTGAAAATGCAGACACTGTGGATGGGCAGGAAGTGGATGCTAGAGGAAGGAGATTCATGGTCTCTACTGGAAATAGATTTCTGGAACTATAAAATGAGGAAGAACTGCATGACAATGAGGATGATGCAATGGAGGAAGGTTGCCTCATACAGCTTGTGGCAGCTGAGGAAGAGGTGCATGAACTTGTGGATCAGCCACAATGTCTTGCCTTAGTGGATGATAACAGTCAAGTCTAGCAGGAGGCTGGTAATGGCATTGCAGTAGTGGGGGAGCAGCAGGATCCAGCTCCTTTGCAGGGGGTGAGCCGTGAAGCTACTGTTATGGTGAGTTCTGGGTAGTCTGTGGTGGAGGATGTGGGGCATACTGGCCATGAGACCAAATTACAGGATATGGACTGCAATTCCTTGCAATCAGTGTTGGTGACTGAATCTTTGGTGGAGCATGGTTATCAAGATGTGAAAATATTGGGAAAGTGGGGTGA
Source organism: Viscum album (assembly GCA_963277665.1). NCBI lineage: Eukaryota > Viridiplantae > Streptophyta > Magnoliopsida > Santalales > Viscaceae > Viscum > Viscum album. Next base: position 1,734,243,382 of record OY728122.1, read on the forward strand.
TATCTCGGATAGTGACAAGGAAACACATAGTGGTGTGGTACGACCATCTTACAGTGACGTTGCTCAGGGTGCACAGTTGAATCAGCAAGGGGAGGAAAGTGCTTAGACTGTCCCACCACGGCGTAGAGCAATGAAAGATTATTCTTATCTTCCAAAGACAATTTCCACTAGATCTTCTGTGGGGAGGGAAAGCTGGGTGATGCAATCCTCAATGGAATTTATGCCCTTGGAGAAGCTAAATCTCGGAAGGAAATATGACAAGGTTCTTAAACAATATGAAAGCTCAGAGTGGGAAACGGATAACACAGAGGAAGTAGTTTCAAAAGGGGGTGATGATGAGTATGATCTCTATGGTATGTAGTTGTTCTGAACTTTCTGTACCTGCTATGCTTTTCTTTTATTAACATATGGTCAGAGGCTTGCCTCTGGCTGAGCGTTTCGGGTATATTTCCAAATCAATAAAAAAATAAATATATAATGAAATCATGTATGAGAAGTATTCCTTATTAATATCATCTTTTTAATCTTTTATAGGAGGTGGTTTATTTTTGATTTCCCCTAGAAAAGTTCAAGAAAAATAAAAAAATTGTGTGGTTTGATCGAATTAGATTACATGAGACATTCAAGATCATAAAGATTACTTCCAAGTCTATGATAAATAAATCACCACCAATGAATACCACATTTATTTAACTTATCTATAGCTTTTTGTAAGAGATATTGAGGGGAAATTTAGGTTGATGTTACTATTATATAAACATGTAATTATCAACTGTTATAATATATATATATACAACACATTTAATTTTGAAAATTTTATTTTTATTCTTCTAAGTAAAAATGAATTTTTTTTGATAAAACATTATTTATATCCATTCAATAATTATTACTAGGAATGTAATTGGAATAAATTCATTTTATTCATAAAAGAAACCATTTTCATAAATTGTTTTATTCAGTATGCACACCTATATTAATTTTTTTATCAACATAAGAAAGTGAGTTTAATGAATTTTATGTCATATTTTATTCATAATATCCAAATATGGAAATAATTTAATTTTCATTTTTAAAATAAAAATAAATTATCGAAGTAGATATTTGAAACTATGGTAAGACATTTATTTTTAAATGTGTTGTTTTTATATACATTATTAAATTTTTATGTAATTAAATCAAAACTACATATTTAATATTATGGATGTAATATTAATTTTAAATATAATAACAAATATCTTGATAGTCATATGATAAATAATTTAATAGAAATATGAATAAAAAACACTTAATTTATAAACCATATTTTTCCACAAAACTCTTTTCCTGTATAATATGTTTTTCTAGATAAATATTTTCTAATATTTATAAATCTAATTATAGTATTTGGAGTATAAATTTAAAATATTTTTTCCTACATTTGGAAATGACATTTATTCTATATTTTTAATAGAAAATAAATACTAATGGTAAAAATTTAATCAATAATAATAAGGGTAAAAAGTGAAAAAATAAAGAGATTAACAATTTTATAAATTAACATGATCCTTATACCTTCAAGAAGAAATTTGTTAGGTTAAAAATTAATACCAACAAATCTCACCAACCTAACATCACTTAACTCAACTATCTCCAATGTGATTCCATCATTACTATTCACTTAAATTATAATTCATTGGTTAAGGTTCTCTTTTTCACCTGTATATGATGCTCTCTTACACCCACATCAATCAAAACATATCCTATTAATTTAGATTGAAACCAAATCCATTTAAACTACACTATAACCCTCTTAATCATTTGTAATCTCATGTAACCATAAGTGTTTCCCATGTCCCCCATTTTCAAGAGGTTATCTAAGAGAAGAATCAAGTACTCAATGTGGGTATTATCTACTATCGAGCCATTTATAATTGATATTTCCCATTATATCCCATTCAAATCATATTCATGTATTTTCATTAGTATCAGTAGTATATAAAAGGTTATTTTTTAATGAAACTGTCATTATCAATTTCCCTCTCAAATGTTTAAAAAATGAATATGTTTGTACGTGTGACTGATCGGGTATGTACTTCCTAAAAATAGAAATATAGAACACATTGTTCACTTGAGACAGGTATATAGGGATTGATAATTTATAGGCTACGAACCCTACATGATTAATTATTTTGAATGGACTGTGGCATCATGGGACCAACTTCCCCTTCTTCCCAAATATAAAAAATTTATTCCAAGGATATGCTCAATAAAACACCTTGTTACAAACTTCAAACACTAGATCTCATTGATGATTATATGAATAATTATTATATCAACATTTCACCACATTTATATTCATATAAATGGTCTCTACCTTCTTTATAATTTCTTGGAAATGTTTAGGACCTATCATCTTCCCCTATATATATTCACTTTAGCATGTTATGGTCATATCTCTTCCGATAAAATGCATAGTGGAACATCAAATAGAATCAAAAACTACCTTATGTGTATCCTAAAGAGTTTGTGTTTGGGATAAATATTCTATGATGATAATAAAATGAGATTACTTTAATGGAGATTAACTGCAAAACAAATATTGTTTTAGCCTTTAGGATTTTTTGGTGTCCTATGACAAAATCCATGGTGATGTTCTCCATTTAGATACTACTATGGGAAATAGTTTCATTATACCTATATAATTTTATCATTCAATGATAAATTATTGATATAAAAGCATCAAGATATATACTACATGTTTTCCCTATTTATTTAATCCCATAATAAGTTTTAATAGAATCTATATACATATTTCTACTTCCTAGATGGATAGAGATGTGTGAGCTATGGGTGTCATCCAAAATTTCTTCTTTAACTCCGACTTTGGGGGGGGGAATATCTGGGTTCCAAAACATTTAACTCCATCATTATAAAAGTTTAACTCTACAATATTCATTACATTTTTACCTATATCCACATCATCTTTCTAATATTCTATGATCTTTATGTGAATGTAAGGTTAGATAGTAAATTGGGAAAAATATGATTCATCTCTTCCCATTATGAATTCAAAATTAAAAATCTATAAATAAATTATTATTGGGTCTTTTTCAATCCTTCTTATGGATTTATTTGGATGTAATTTATATCTGATAACATCAATCACAATATTTTTTTTCCCTAGGTGGTAATGTATTCAGTAGTTATAATCATTATCAATTCCAACCATATCTTTTGGCACATATTCAATTCCTTATGTTTGAATATAAATTCCAATATCTTGATATTAATATATATATATATATCACACTTTTATCTATAGATATAATTTCCCAAAATTTTTAAATAAATGATCTCTACTACCAACTATGAATTATACATTAGGTATTTTTATCATGAGTCTTTAATTTACATGAATTATAGGAAATTTACTTATCATTCTAAAAAAGAAAGCAACCCAAAATATTTTTTAAACCATTACACTATATTATAAACTCTTCCCACTATAGGGTAACATAACCACTAGATTAGTGGCCAAACTATTCTTCAGTTTCATTAAACATTATTAATATTCCTCTATTAAAATAATATTTTAACTCTTCTAGGTTGACATTGTTAGTGGATTTTATATCCATGATAGATTTCTATAAAATAATTAGAAATATATTCATAAGAAAACATTATTTATCATTATTACATGGGTCAGTCTCAGCCATTCATCAATAAATTACATCATTGATGGATCCACTAATATGAACTTACTTATTATTAAATGAACCATGTGTGGTAAAGTTGTCATCCCAAATTAACTTTTTCTAAATATGGAATATAGTTTCTCTATTCATAACGACTTTAACAAAAAAATTCAATGATCTTCATGATCTTCTATACTCTTCCTAGCTATTTTTATATATGATAATATCATTTGTGAATAAAACCCCCAGTTGATCAGCGTAGTAAACACTATACTATTTAAATTCAAGATGATAGAAAAATATTTCATTAGTCCAAAGTGAATCACTAAAACTTCAAATTTTCAGTACCACGTATAAAATATTCTCATCAAAATACAATTCCTTTTGACCTTCAACTCACGGTATCCACATAGAAGGGTAATATTTAATAAGTATTAATATAAATAATTATTATTGAATATATCATCGATACATAGTATATTATATTTGTTTCTGAATGAGATTTTATTATTATCATGATAATAAAAGAAAGTATGCATTGAGCCATAATTATTTTTGATAAAGAGAAATAATGCATACCTTGGTGAAGCATTATGTTCAATAAAACCCTTTTCAAAATTTTCTATTAGTTGTATCTTTAAATATTATAATTTCATGTGAGTTTTACTATATATAAACATTGAAATAGGAATGGATTAAGGAAAGATTTTGATTAAAAACTCAACCTCACAATATCCATAAATTTTCTTTTATGAAAATAAAAAATATTTGGAGGTACTCTCATACAATAGAATTTTCATCAAGGTTGAATTTATCCTAAATCATTTGATCCAAGTGAACCTCATTGTTATGTATCATTACCCATACTATAGAAAATTAATATTAATAGAGTTCATAATCTACAACGTATTCATACGTGACAATAAGATGATCTGGGATATGAAATGAGACTTACTTATCCTGATAGATGATATGTGGTTTATGCAGGGAATGCTAGTAAATACAAAATATTACAGAAAATTAACATGGATGATGAAAAATTAATTCTCAATAGAATAAAATTTATAAATAATAGATTCGATAATTATTTCTCTAGTTGTTTTCACTAATATTATGATATTCATCCGTTGTTGTGGTGAATCAACATTTCTAGAAATCTTATGTGAAATAAAATAATTTGATGAACCAAAATAAAAAAATGCATTAGAAGAACTAAAAGGAGATCAAGTGTACCTCGCATCACCTAATTATCATATTCTACCTCAATTTTCATGATGTTTAATTCCCTTGTTTGTTCCATTAGTTTAAGATATTTTTGGGGCATATTTTTATTATTAACATGAGCTTTGGGAATTGTATTGGATAATTTATGAACTAATTTCACTTGAATCATTATAGTATGAAATTATTATTATAATAGAACATCATCTATTCTAGTTTATTAATTAACCTCTTGGACTTAGGTCAATATTTAGGGCCAAGTGTTATACTCTACCACACTTAAATCACTACCATAATCCCTTTAGACAATAACCTGAGTACTATGTACCATATTTATAGCATGTAGGAAATTAGAATTTCTTCCCACAAGGTTTCTAATAAATAGTTATTATATTATACCCCACCTCTTTTCTATTTTCCATAAAATTTCGAGCAGTTCGAACATCCACATCTATCACAAGATATCATCAAACAATCACTTTCAAGCTACCAATGTCTCTTCAAGATAATACACTTCATAGATTACCCTATAAACTAGTAATGAATCCACCAATTTTTATCTCAATATCTAAGAAAAAATAATAGGCATACCACAATAGTATTTTTAATTTTTAATCATACAATCAAATAGATTCATCCTATTTTTTATTTAATTCTGAAATTTCATTTATTTTTTATATGAAGAGTTTTATGAAAAAACATAGTGACAAATGTATTATTTATCTATTTCCATTCCATAGTGTCAACTTACTAATTTTATATAGAATTTTTAATGGGACTCCACTACTTGTAAAAAACATCTTCTATATAATATTGTCAAAATGAGTTTCTCATGGTCTAAGTACTCGATAATGGAATATGTCTTTTTGATTTCATTCACCTACTTCTAAAAAACCATTGGGTTATAATACCTTTGAAATGTGGTTGGATGTTGTTTCCTAAATGACTTGATAGAATGTTCTTACATCCTTAGTATTTTTGGGATCTCAAAATAATTTAAATTGTATCTCATAGCTTGATATAGGTTCGTTTATCATTTTCATGAATTTTTACATTCTAGTACCAATCTCATTTGGTTTCTAATTAGGATAATATACACATTTTCCATTGTACAAATTTTTTACTCAATTATTTCAGGTTACTTCCATTAGCATGATTAATGAGATATTGTGAATTAGTATTCTTTTATTAATTAATGTAAATAAAATGAAACTATAAAATTATATTTATGATTTTATAAATGGAATGGATATGTTATCCTCGGAATATCTATATCTTAATATAGGTTATCCATAGTAACATTTCTTACTGAACTATTCATATATATTCAAAATATTTATAATGTTTTGTAAAGATAAAATAGTGACCAAAATTATATTCCTTGGGAGTTTCCAAATAGTTTTTTAATTAGGCCACTTTTTTATACACCAAGTCAAGGTTCAGTTAACACCCAACATGAGCTCTTTAGGGTTATTACCAACAGATGAAACTATTCCAGATCCTATATCCACTTGTACTATCCAAAAACATATATAATTTCTTGGATAACCAAAAAAGATTCTATCTTATACTTAGAATAAGCTATTATATTTATTAATATGGTTCTAATAATGTTTTTTAAAAGATTATCTAAACATATCTGAACCTTATTTTTAATACCATATAAAGTTACCCAAGGTAAAAATAAATAAAATATTATAACAGTATCATGATTTAGATTACTCAACTCATAATAAGTCTCGAAACCAATTGAACTAAAGTTTTTGTGTCATTGATATTAGATACATTTTTTAATATTAAAACAAATGTAAAAATTTCTCCATTATCAATCCTCTATAGAAACTTTATAAAAATATAATTTGATATAATGATTCTAATAACTTATGAAATTTAAATTTAATAAATGGGTTAGTTGAGATAATCTTTAAGTGAAATCTTATTATAATGATTTAGATCTTAAACATAAATGATAACTTGAGGAAAACATTATTATATTAGTAAATTATTGAAGTAACATTGATGATAATCATATAACATTATATATTAACATATTATTATAAATTTTACATTAAAAAGACATAAAATATATGACATGTGTCAAAATAAATCATAAAACATGGGAGCATCATATATGGGTGAAGAATAATTTTACATCAAAGTTAAATAATGAAAATGTTGAGTTTTATGAAAATTAAATACTTCTAGAAGGTTTTCATAATATTATAAACTACTAGAAAATGTTTCATAACCATAAAAAATGGAAAACATATGTGAGAAAACCCATTATTCACATACCTTTGTAAATAACCTCATTATAGCCGCACCTAAAAATATGAGCAAACCCATCATGCCCATGCCTATGAGAAACAAACATTATATCCAGGCCTGACTATCCCACAAGAGATAAACATACTCTAATTAATCATAGTGTGATATTTTTCGCCACCTATTATCATCCATACAAATGTGAACCACCAAAAATAAATCATAACCATTTACTAATAAACTCACAAAAAAATAATGTGCTAATTAACTTTCCAAGACTGCTGAAAACATAAAATTTAATGTTTATAAGATCTAGAAAATATCATTTCCCAATGGAATCATATTATATTAAAATAGTGGGGTTGATCAAAACATCATTTTGTGAGATAGAAACCTTGGAGTAAAAATAGAAGTTAAAATTATTTTTTAAAACAAAACCTTTTAAACATTTTTATATAATACGAAATGCTAACTGATTTCAATGAAAATTTGAAGAGGGGAATAGAAGAATTTTTAAAACATTATTATAAGGAGTTTTAAACAATGTATCCTTGAAAATACATAAAGGTTATAAAAAATGTGGGGGGAAAGATAAAATATTTTATTTTAAAAATTCTGAAATACCATTAACCACATTGTAAAAATAGTATTAAGAATTAATTTTCAAAAGTGGGAAATATTATTACGAGAATAAAATAAAATAATAAATTTTAGATTTCCCAAAAATAGAATTAAACATTTTAGGTATGCAAAATATGGTCACAGATAAAAATATTTCTTGGTAATAATGAGAGTTATTCTTACCATGGAAATATTTTTATGTTGGAAAATATTTTATTAAATAATGGGATATTTAAAGTGAGAAGTAATTTTACCAAATAAAAATAGAAAAAACATAATAAAATAGTGCAAGTTTTGAATTAAATAATTTGTGTAAATTATATTTATGTAAGAAATGATATGGAATAATGAATCAAAAATTTAGTCGATGAGACCCAATTGTTTAATCTTTTACATATTTGATCATACCTTAACATCATATGTAACAAAACTAAAAATCTTAGTTAACTATATTATAAGATTTTTAATATACATAAAACTTTATAAAATTCATTTAAATGGATACCCAAGAGTGATATTAGAGTTTGGTATTCACAACATGAATGCAGAAATTCTAGGAATGATTGTGGGGTCATGGGGACTATAGAAATGGTATTATAAAATGGATTCATGAGAGAGAAAGATAATATATCATAAATAGGAAATAATTAAGATTTTAAAATATTTATTATGAATATATGAAACTAATTAATTGAAACTCAAAGGTATTATCACAAAAAATCAGTTTACAAATCAAAAAGAGTAAGAAAGCCCTTTACTTTGTAGATTGCTTAAAAAGAATAGGAGGACTCCATAGAACCTAATAAACTCCATGGAAATTATTTAGAAGGGGGGATGGAAATTCATGATTACTTATTTTTTGGTGGATAGGTATGAGATAATGGTTGGGATTGGGCACCTTTTATATTTAAAAAAAGAGTCTTCTCTTTAGAAACTAAAGTTAGACAAGGGGTAATAATTTAAACACATGGAATGTTTGGTGTTTTGGTGTTTTGGTGAGTTAGGTGAATTAGGCAGATAAATTATAGTTTATAGTTTTGGGGTATGAATATAATTACAAAAATTCCTTTTTATATGGGTTAAATATAACTTTAATTATTAAAAAGTTGATATACTTCACTTTCCCATTTCTAAACTTATTAATAATGATTAAAAATTAATCATCGTAATTATTTATTTAATAAAAAAATATAAGATGACCCCTCTTACATAATTTTTAAATTCAAAATATTAATTTGAGCTACATTTAATCTATAATAATTTATAGATAATGGAAAATTCACTTTTAAATTAAAACATATAATGTGTTGAAGAACAATTTTTTATATAAAAACATTCTTGTTATTAAGTGTTTCTAACAATAATTAAAAACTAAATGAGGGTTAAATATATTTTACATAAGAATAAATATCATATTAGTGAGTTAATTTAAAAAATAATAGAAAAATAAACACTATTTGTATAAGTTATGGTTATATGAAAAAAAATCATTTTACTGCAATAATTAATATTTAGCGTGAAAAATCATATAAAAAATTGATTTACCACATTAATTAATTTTAACATGATTATTAATAAAATATAGAACATTCTATCAGATATAATTTCTAAAAGTGTTAAAATTAATTTTCAAATAATCACACATAGAACAGTTTTACGAAATATTTATTTTCGGAACATAAAATGAACTATTTTTTAGAATAAAATTTTATATACTTTTTATAATTTTTTTACTTTTAGTGAAACATGAAAATTTAATGGATAAAATATAATAGTAATATTGAATATCCTAATTATGAAAATATGTGTATTCATTTTAGTTTAGTTTATCATTTAAGACAAGCTACCAAAACTATATACAAATTTGGAAGAGAAATTAAAAAAATCATGAGTTATTACATTTTTCAGCTAAATTGTCCCATGTTTTCCAGACTATTTGTCATCTTCTAAGATTGTTGTAAAAAATGAACAATTTTTCCCATCGTCTTACAAACCATTCATAGATAACTCTAAACTTTCCACAGTTACGACATCTCTTGTTTTAGTCTGATCAAATGAAACCTTATCCCTTGTTCCCTTTTTGTGCTTGGTGCATATACAAATGGTGATCTCAAAAAAATGATCTTATGCATAGGTAATTAGTATCTATATCATTGAATTCTTATATATCACTCACCCACCTCTAAAAATTATATTTCATGTCTCTCCATTCCAATTTTATTATTGGTGTGGTTGTAATTTCAATTCCCCTTGCTTTGTTCTACTAATCCTTACCCCCCTTGACCATTTTATCCATATACCTTAGGAAACCCCAACTCTAGTATAGTTTTACAGAATACTTATTGACAATCGGTATAGGGTCTTGTGGCATAAAGACAAGATAGGTGTGTAGGGGTGTCATCCATTATTGAACTCTATGAAGGTGATGTAATGGGTTCTTTTGGGTTATAATCCATTATGGGTTCTAAGGTGAACCCTTAAAAATGATGGAGTGGATTCAGTTTTTTGGGTGTATGGTGTCTCCTAATTGGGTTTGGACCCATGACCCATCCCATTTTTCTCATATCGGGTTCACACTAAACACTTATTATTTACTTTTTGTGGGTTATCTCATATCCAATTGAAATGGAGGGAGGTGGGGGTCAATCAGGTTCCCTATAAGAGTCTGTAATTAGAGGATCGGGTTTCATTACACCTCTTTCAATTTTAGAAGTGGTTGTGGAATATACTAGAAAAAGGATTTCATGTATATTTTTAGATAAATAACATGTTATGCATTCATTCAAATTTTTTATTCAATTACTGATAATCCTAAATGTATGAGATTGTTTATAACAAATAAAAGTATTCCTTGTTAATTGATCACTCAATTTCATGTATTGATGGATTATATAAGTATAAATATGATGCATCTGGTGGAGTAAATATTGAAATGGATATATTAGTTAAATTGATCAAGATCATTCTAAAACCTTGTATATCATGAGAAATAATTGTATTTTTTAGAATTTTTAAACTACAAAAATAGAAAAAGTGGTGATGCATATAATAGGATATCATTTTTCCCAACTATAGAAGGAATGTTGATTCCTATCTTCTGTGATACAAATTGTATAAAATATAGGTTATTGGGTTTTCTTATACTAACTTGTCTTTAACATGGTTTTCTTTGACTATAAATCACATAGATGATTCATTTATGGAATACCAAACATGTTATAATTGTAAAGACCATTTTTAATCATAAACACTCTAACAAGAATATATTGTTGGAATGTATATTGGTTATAACACATTGGAAATAAAAGTTCAAATGAATTCATTAAAAAATGGGAACTATATAATTATTATATCCTCCCCTGGGTGTGTGTTGTATTCTATATTTTTTAGACAAAGATCCCTTCCTTCTTTATTCTATATTTATCTACATGTAAATGGTGATAACACACACTTGGATTTTGAGGTATTATATTATAGAATATTTGAATTCCAGTGGCTAGTCAACAACCTATAATGTAAGAAATACTTGGAAAATCCCTTAGTGATCCATAAAAACAATAATAATTTTATATAAATAGATATAGAACAGCTAGGAAAATATTTTCACTAGTTTTATATTATTTTATTCATTCACTAGTTGATTTATGTGGTGATCGATTAGGTTACTTATTAGGTTTATTTAGAATTTTTTGGACATGACATGATCCAACAAAACTCTTAAACATTTTATAGAGTTGCCTATGGATTCTAGGGTAAATTAATACTTGAGAGGTGTATAATATTATAACATGGTTAGTTTAGATCGGTGAATCAGGATATGTAAATTTAGAAAGGATGATGGTTCTCGAGGTAATCATGGGATAATGGTAAACTATAGGTTAAAACTCGGGTATTATAGCATAGTGAGATGGGTCAGGAATGAAAAAGATTATATGTGATGTGGGATATCCTATACCGATTGACTTGGTATAGATTAGTGCCTAGAAAAGGGTTATACTTTGGGCTGTGTTTTCATTATTGTAGTTATATCCCAAACATATGCAAGCTACAGATGATAAGACATTGAATGAGACAAAAACATTTGTAATCATGTTATCATACATCATGATATCATGGGACCAACATTGATAGATAGGGTGTACTTATTTGTCACCATAAGTGATATGGTGTTATTATAGGATGTGGTTATAAGACTCCAAAATGAATAATCAGGTGTGGTATACGTCCCCAAGATTGATAGATTGATATATTTATATGTGATTATGGAATCTCACCCAGAGTGATAGTGTGTTTGTATTAGAATCAACCCTGGACCATACCTTTATTTATTGAGTATTGGATTATATTTATAAGAGGTTTTCTACATTATTCCCTCTTTGGCGTTTATTTTATATTTTATGATGTGGATATATGGTTTCAGGGGACACATCCATCTAAAATTGGTTAAATAATGATATTTATAGTGTTATAGTGTCCTAGTCAGAACATAATTACAAGATGATCATGATTGTGTGTATCTATTTATTTCCAATATATACACATAGATTATATATTATGGTATATCTGAGGAACCCTATTATTGGTGAATTTATGAGATTTATTTCCAAACCCTCTTCGGGAATTTGGGTGTACTTTTGGACACTTGTTATTTTACTTTAGAGATATGGATGTATCAAGGATTGGGCTGTTCTATCTAGATTAATATCTAGGGGAACTATGTGAAGCGGCACATGTTTCTTTTAATAATTTTTCCCCAACATTCTTATTTGGTTTAAATTTATATGAGGTAATCCTATGGGTGATATTTATTTTTTATGGATATATATTAAGCATGGGTATCATTCTTTTTTAAAATGTTAATGTTGTAAGTAATTGAAAACCAACTCGTTGTATTAATTCTTTGTGGTTACTATAGTACATTATATTGAATTAGTTTTTTATATATTAATGTATCTTATGATACTATATATATATACTCCACATAATTGTTATAAATTATATCTATTAGTTGATAGGATTTTGTGTATGGGGTTGTATTTTTGATCTCTACAAGAACCTCTTGAAAAGAAAATGTTTGGGTGACTTTAGTTAATGAATTAATAAATGACATATTATACTTATTTTAGTTGTATTACTATTTTGTGACTTAGTATATGGGAATATAGGTTCTCAGATCACAGGATGTGAACTATCTTAGTGCGTTACAATCAATTTTACAATAGAATCAGAAGTCGGTAATAGTGTGGTATCTTTATTTCTCACTTTTCCCCATTTAGATGGAGGTATTTATTTATGTATTATTTTTTATTGAGATTTTTATTTATGATTTTAGTCTTAAAATGGGTTCTTAATAGTTTTTGAGTCCCTGGAACATAATAGAAACATTTTTATATTTTTAATTGGTAAGACATTTTGTTTATGTTAATGATTTTTTATGTAGAGAATGGTTTTTGGGTAAGAGTTTCCAATAAATAATATTTTTGGTAAATGGGATTAAATTTTATTTGGTAAAGTAAAAAATCCACAATAAAGTATTTAGTCATTTACCAAATAATGTATTACTATCATATTAATTATCTAAAATATAAAAAGTGATCTTCATCTGATTTATTGGATTAGTTATTATGTTGTCCTGCACATGGTGGATGATAACCCCATAGAAGGTATGTATGTGTGTTGTATACCCTAGTATTATTTGTATAAATGTTGCATGTATAAGATATGGTTTTTTCAGTATGATACATTATGGTTGATGAGAGACCCTCAAGAAGCTTATGTAGTCTTGGGATATTTTTTAGATATGTTTGATCCCATTATTTCATGTTCTGGAAATTGTTATCATGGATGTCATTAGTACTAATTTGAGGCATTGTAATTAATATAGACCCTTGAGTGGGTTGATTTTTGATGTGTAAGTTAATTGGTATTGAGATAAGTCTCTCTTTAGAGTGAGTAGAGGGGTGGTAATTAGGAATAATTTATTAGTAATTTATAACACCCCCATGTCACTATATGAAAAGTTATTTAAATTTTGAGTTATTTTGTGGTTTTCTATTTTTTTCCCATGTTTCTTGGTGTTTTTAGTGCCTCTGGGTGACCCAGGTATTTTTTTTATAAATTTGTGACTATAGGCCATATGCTGATGTCAACAAAATAACTAATGGATCTATGTCATGTTATGTGTGCATGGGGACAGTATAATGATACAACTGGGGGATATGTGGCATTGAGGGTGTTTCATAAAGGTGTTACGTGTTAGTATACAAGGGAGTCCACAACCTAGGGATAATGATTCACCATTCCAAGAGATATGTAAGGGTAAGTTTAGATTTGTGTAGAGGTATATAATGGTGATCATGAGACATGAAATGAGGTTGTTCCATAGTGGTTGTCACATAAGTGTAATACCACACTGTAGGGATAGGGTTTGTGCCATGGTGGGGGTTTGTAAAGGATAACATTACATAAACCCTTACTTACCCAAATTTGGATGAAATGGGGGGCTCTATGATTCAATCTAGTACTTATATGTGGAATTTTCTATTGGTGAATGCACATTATAGTATGGAAGACCACGAAACATAGTTTTGGGGAATTGGGTTAGGGCCCCTATACCAATTCTAGGTCCAATGCTTCATGGATCCTAGATGACACCATAGTAGGTCATCCTAGAGAATTGTCACATGGTGATCTCTAGGCCATGCCAAATACCCCTATAATTAGTTTTTTAAAAGGTGAATATACCCTTTCACTCCTATTATTTTTAAGATATTCTCCACTCTAATCTCCCGCATTTCATTCAACCAAAATGGGAACATGACCATTGGTGTTCTCTTTACTTGTCCCATATAATTTTGATCATCCATTATTTTAGTGAAAGTGTATATCTCGAGTTAATTCCCTCTATATAACTTTAGATAATTTTCTTTCTTCCTTCTACCTTTATTATATATCAGTTTAACTTTATCTACAAAACCCTAGTGGATTTTGGAATGTTGATAAGTAATAGGGGTGATTCTAATTTAGTGAAATTATTATTTATGGGTTGTGTGGGTCATCTTTTTCCCAGTATGATCATTCTCCATCCAAAGGGATAGTTCATGGATTTTTGTGAGGGGTTACTTCAAGGAACAAGGTATGTTTTTTTAATTTTCTTTTAAAGGAATTCCATCATGTGTTTATCTATGGGATAGTTTTGTGTGGTTTGAAATTTCCTTCACTGTGATTTATCACATGGTGTAAGAGGGTATTTAATTATTTTTAGTTATTAAAAGGGGTGTGTGATTTCATAGTATCATAAAAATGTTTTAAAATCTTGTTTAAAAGAATAATTATATTTGTGAATTTATTTGATCTTTATTGAGAAATGAAATGGGTAAAGAAGGATGTTTTAGATTTTTATGAGGTTTATAAAAGAAGATATTGAGTTTTTTAAGTTGGTTTAATGTGATATTTAATGAATGGTTTTAATAGAAAATTTATTAATTAGTTTTTAAGGAAATTAATGAGACATAGAAATCGGTATCTGTCTCCAATAATCTATGATCTCACATTTTAGTGGTCTTAAAATTTTTAGGGTGTGGGAATCCCACTATGTTTCCTATATGGTTATTTCCATTAAATGGGTACCACATGATGTTTGTGGAGACAGGGTGATGGTTATTAAAGTTATTTTTTCTTTATTAAGGACTTTAAGCTAAGGGTGATATTATTATGTTGGTTTCACTGATTTCTAATTTGCTCACACTTAATAATGTCTTCATTATTTGAACTTGAGTAACTAAGTGGGATGAATATATTTATTCCACCGTTTATTGTCACATACTATGATTTTCTCCCCATATATGAAATAATACAAGATGGGGAGTGCCAATAATGAGGCTAGTGTAGGCTAGTCTAGTGGTTTTCATTATTTGGAAGCAACATAGGTCAATTGTTTATCTACGTTCCATAATGTATAGGATGGTCACTTATATAACCTAGTTTAAAATCCAAGTCACCTATTTCTTTTTTGGTTATTGATGTAGAGGATCCACTTGAATTATTTTTAAATATCCTCTATTTTTTTAACATGTATAGAACCCATGGTAAGTTTATTTTATTTCAAATATTCCTTTCATTTGGTGACATGGTGCCTTCTGGTTGTTCTTTTATGTTATGATGTGTGAGTTAGTTTTCTGAAGGATTTTGGAATTTTTTTAAAAGAGTCATTTCAAATAAAAATGTGAACTAAAAGTGGAAATGGGTGACCATGTTTAGAATGTGTGGCTTTTAATGAATGTTTTAAAATTGATTATTTACATTAAAAATAAAATTGTAATATATTTTTATGAAAATGATATTTTTGTGAATTATTTATTTATTTTTATATAAATTTATGGAAAACCAACATTATTTTTTATTTTAAAAAATATGAAATGAATTTTCTTTATAAATTATTTACAAAAACATTTTTGGAGAATCATACATGGCATCGTTTTTCTCAAACCCTAAACATACCAATGGGTATATACACCTCATATTGTTTCCTTATGGTTTTCTTAGGATAAGGTTTTTTTAGGATGAATCATTGGTTTTTATGGTATTGTATGAGTGGAATTTAGTTAGTGACGGTGGGATATAAAGAGATTCTTCTTGGTATCTATGTTTTGGTTTCATTTATGTTTAGTTTTTTATTTTTTGATTACATTAGGTGAAACCTATATTTTTCCTATTTTGTTTATTTTTTCATGACATTGATTTATTTATTATTTTTTAATAGTTCGATGGTTTTGTATTTCTAATTTTTTAACCCACTTTTTTACCCCAATTGGATTCCCTTTATTTATTTATTTAAATTTTTGTATGGAAATAAAATATATGTATGAGTAATGAGGTATTAATAAGTGGAATACTCATTGGTGGTTTTATTTTTATGATAAAACCATTCGAAAGTGTGTTTTTTTATTATTCTTAGGTAGTAGTTGCAACCTGTGGTGATTGGGACTATTCATAAGACCATAATGTGAGCTGGTTAAGGTGATGAACAAGCCTAACCCTGGATGATTATTGAAAAAATTGTTTCATAAATGTGATTCTTCATAGTAATATTAGGTTCTTGAAAAATGTTATTTTATTTAGGGTTGATAAGGAAGAATAGATAATATGAATACCTTGGTACATGGGATGTAGATAACATATATGTAATTGTTCAAAGAATACCTTAATGATACTTTGTCTCAATGGGATGTTGGGGTTTGGTTTATATTTGGGGTTTTATTGTTTCCTTCTATGTATTGTTAATCATTAACATTATTTTTTTATTATTATATGATTTTGGATGGAAATGAGAGATGAAACAAAGTTTCATGGGATTCTAACATAGTCTAGTAAATATTGTGTAGACCACAGGAACATGGTACTAGGATCTTCCTAGATGTTGAAAATAAGGTCTCACTTGGTTGACCAAACCATATTTCCAAACCATAGAGATCTACTCTCATTTGGACTTCTTTTTCAACATATTTTGGATCAAAAAGGTGTTTCGAAGGTGTCAATCAGTTGTTTAGTTTTAATTCATGGGATTTTTATCCTGATTTGATGTAATTATATACAATTATAATAAATGTGTATTATTTTTGTTTGGATTTAATTTCTAATTGGTGATTATATTTAGTATAAATAGGTTCTGGGACAGAAAAAGTAATATCTCAGTTTTCTTTTAAAATTATAGGATCTTATGAAATGTTTTCTAATTGTGGAATGTTTTTTAATGTAAATTATTCTCTTTAAGGTGAAAATTTGAATGTGATTTGAAAGGAAAATGTATTTTAAAAATAGAAGGGTAATTGTTTTATCTCTCTATGAGAATAATAAAAATGGTTGTGTTTTTTTAAAACTGAAGAGTGAGGTGAAAAAGAATTTCAATGGGTTTTTTCATTAATTGGTTGTGACCTAAATTGGAAATTTCCATGAAATGTTTTAGTAGGTTTTTAATTTGAAAAAAAATAATTAACATTATTTTTTTTTGTATTTTTGAAATTAATTTTTTTAGATTAATTTTACATTATTTATATTATGTATGTCAGAGATTCATTAAAGAATTTTATGGATCCCGTTTATTAGGATGATCTATAGGGTGTTTCCCCTCATCACAATGGAATAGATTTCATACATTTTGGCTCTACCAAAACTCAAGATTGAGTGGAGGAGCCAAAATCCATCTGACACATAATCCCTATTAACATTTTTTATCATTGTTTTCTTTATCTTCATAGTGAAAGAGGGCCTTTTTGAGCAATGGTGTGGTAATAGGGAATTGATAGTGTTTTTTGTTCATTTAAATCCCCCAATTATTTAATGGTAAATATCACATTAATGGAAGATGAAAAGGTAGGTAAGACTATGGTGAATGAGGCTTACATTTCAATTTTCACTAGTGAATAATTTTTTTGATGGAATTTACGAGATAGTTCACCCTTGGGGTAAAGTGATGGTTTAGTAGAGTCAGTTATATTAGAGGTGGATGTGTCATATTATGATATTATAGTGTGTAAATATGGTACTTTTGAAATCATATTAATTATTTATTTATTGGTGTGTCATCTATATGAATATTTATTCCATCTTGAAGGGTATTTAAATTTATGTATCAGAAGAGGATATCTCAAGGGTGTTTCTGTTCAATGGGACAATCATTGTTTTTGGATTTGTTTTGGATATTTCAAGATTTATTTGGATTTTTTGGCTTTATTGTTCTGTAATAAATAGTTTTTGGTTAATATATTATTGATGGAAATATTTTTCTTATGATATTATCATCAATCCTTAGTTGTAATGGCGTGTTTCATAATTTTCGATGTGTAAATTATTAGAGGTATTATTTATTTTTTGGACTTTTTTATTTAGGTTTCTTCTCTTAAGGTGGTTGTGTTTATTTTTGATTTAGCTACTATGAGATTAGATTGATGTTAGTTTGGAATGGTATGAGTCCTTGGGTTTTAATTTTCATGTACTTTTTTAAGTGTAGAACATGACATATAGAAATCTATCTTTAATGGGGTCACCATGTGACATAATATCATGGTTGAGTTCCTAGGTTACCTTCTTGTTAAAAACCAAGGTTCGATACCATGAAGATCATTTGAGGATGTATTTTTCGACCCATTATGGTTATAATTGAGTTGTGAATTTATTCTTATAAGGTATAATATGATTTCTTAGATAGTTTTTCATGGTTCATAGTAAGATTTTTTATTTTTGGTTTGGTGATGTATTTTTGATTTTTTGCATTAAAAAGTGTGTTTTGATTGAATATCACCATTCTCGTTGAATTAAAAATAGTTTGGAGACCTATACATGTTATCTATCCCTCTTGGATCCCATCACATGAGTTTTTTTAGGAGAATTTCTTTGATATGTTCTATAATTTTAATATTTATTTTTTTGTTTCTTTAGACCAATATTTTTTCCATTGTATTTATTTCTTTATGATTCTTTCAATATATTTCCCCATAAAACCTCATTATAACATGAGGTGACATGGTATCCACCATTTTCCCATAAAATATATATATAAAGGAATTTTTAGGGATATAAATTAACATGGTGAGGATAATTGTAACACATTCATGTTAATATGTGTTGAATAGTTTAAATTTTTGTGTTAATTATAGATTCCCAAATGTTTTCTTTTTTATTTAAATGTTATGTGTGTGCTTCAGTGAGAACCTGAATGTTCTCCTACATTTTATAAATGCAAGAACTTGGATATAGACCACACTAAGACCAAGGGATCTATTTCATGGGATGAAAGAATGGGGAAATGACCCTGATATAACTAATGAATATGTGACATAGATGAAGGTTCATATAGGTTCTTCATGTTTGTATGAGAGGGAGTCCATAATATAGGGCATTAGTTGAGTTGTGGTTTTCGAAACATATGTTTATTTTTAGATTTATGTGAAGGTGGAAACGTGTAACACACTAAACACCATGAGGTTTGACTGTAGTGAGTGTTATTTAAGTGTATGGTGATTCCAAAGTTCTGTCGGATGTACTGTAGAGGGGTTAAGGGTTACCCCTATATAGATCCTTTCACATATATGGTTATCCTAGGGGGTAATAAATAGTTTAGGCCATGAGATAAATTTCATAGCCTGTTGATGGTGGTCTACATGTCTTACTATTAAGAACTATTCTATAAATTGCATGGGAAAGGGGTCAAGGCCACTATTACATTTCTAGGCTAGCTCCACCATAGTCCCTCAATCGTGCTGTAGATGGGCCACCCCAAGAAGCACTATAGTTTGGATCATAGACCATACCACAACCTCCTGTAATTATTTTTTCAAAAAGATTAAATAACCCTCTACGCTTTTTATTTTTAACAAAATATCCCATACTTTCTCCCTTGTTCTATTAGAATAAAGGGGTCCCATGACCATGGGTGTTATCCACCCCTCTCCTCTTCATTTTTCAGCTTCTGAGCTCTTATTCCAGTATAATATATCATGTTAAACCACTTTATTTCTATTATATATTATTATTTATACATTTTTATTTCATTATCTCTCATTTTAGCTTACTTCTAAAAACCATTGGGGTTTTTGGGTGAAGATAAGGTCTGAAGGAGGTTCTATCTTCAAGATATTATTATTTAATGTGATTTCTCCATTAATGAAAATGGGTAATTAATGTTATCAAATTTTATTAGGCAGTTTAATTCCAATTATATGAAAGTGGTTTTAAAACTTATTTAAATAATGAATTATATTTGTTAAGGGTTTGACCCCACTTGGATCAAATAATAGAAAAAAGGGATATTTTGAATTTTTAAGAGGTTTTAAAAACATGAATTTATTCTTAAAATGGATTTTAGTGGTTTTTAGTAAATGATTTTAAAATATATTTTATAAATGGTTTATAAATTAATTTAAATAATCATTTCATTCTAATTCTTCATAAAAAAAATTCCCATTTGTAAAATTTAAGTGGTTCAAAAGCATGGGGGATTGAATAAACCAATTTTTAATTATTATGATTATTTATAATTTATGGGTTGTGTTTGATGTATGTGGGGATAAGGAGATAGAAATAAATGTGTCTATTTCATATGAGGGTTTTGGTGGTGAAGGATGTATTTTTTTATGATTTATATTGGTTATATTAATTGCATTTATGATCCCCATCACTTATTTTTCTGTCATGGGAATCCAGAAAGATATGTAGGAAGTCTATATTTATGCCAAACTCGATAATGGGACAAAATTTGTGTCCCATGTTCTGTGAAATATCGATTGATGATTAATTCATGAGATGAATTTGGTGCGGGCTAGTCGGGTGGTTTGAATTGTTTGTTTGTAACATAGGATGACTGTTGGTCTGTGTTTTGTAAATTCAAGGAATGTCTCAATTCAGGACTAAGGGTATATATAACAACCATGTTATTTATTACAAAATTAAACATGATTTATTATATAAACATTGACTTAAGACATCTCAGTGGATCGATAGGTCTAGTGTCATTGGAAGTTTGTAACAAGACATGAAAACTTAAGACACAAAAATACAACATCTTTATTGAAAACTTCTTTTACATGACACCAACATTCCTACGCAGTTAGAATTTCATGGGATAACCTGAGAAAATGAATAAGAGAAGGGTGAGCTATAGAGTACATTAAGGAAGTAAACAAGGAATAACAGGACTAATACAATACATGCTAGGGAATGGGCATATCAACGGATCATAACAGAAACATGAACATAAAGGCATGATATAGCATGATTATCATAGCATGGAAATGTAGAAACAACATTTAACATCATATTATCATGATCTAAGGCTCATTACACTTGAAACAGTAGTAAACCTTCATTTCAAATGAATTAGCATGAGGAAACCCTCATTGTACATGACGTATCACGATACCAATCTTTACCCAATGCATTGGAGCGCTATTAGTGTTCACCATTTATGAATAATTCATTTCATGCATAAGTGTTCCACATGGTTTATATAACATGGAATCATTCAACATCATATGTTATTCCACAATTAAGGAAATTGGAATACATACAACTATATACCATTCAATATGTATATGTGAATACAGGGGAATACCCATGATAGATATATGTGTATGGCTTTCAATACACAATGATTTTGTCTTGGAAGATCGCGGTGCAATTTCAGCCACAAAATGACGTGACATAAATATTCCTAAATATGTGGATTTTCACTGTTTAACTAAAATCCAATATATATTGAAAATTCATGGGTTTTGACAAAAAAAGTTTTCAAATCATAATAAAAATTAAAATTGTATTCATAAAAATATATATAATCATTTATATTTAATAAAAAGAAATTTTGTAATAGCATATTATTAAATATTATTTAATTCACAAATCCATTAATTCATAATAACAGATTTCTTAATTTAATATTAACTAAAAACACTCTTTGTTCTTTAAAAACAATTTACAAAGTAACATTAATAAAATGAAGGTATATTATCTATACAAAAATAATACACATAATCATAGTGTTGGGTTCCTATTACATAACCCCTTATAACACCCGAAGAAGGCCTAAGGGTATGTCCTGTGATGGTGATAGACTCTTGGGCTATCACAGATAACATTGCTCAGGTGGTAATCTCTATTAACTTCCACTTCTCCCGTATAAAATTCCATTAAAGATTTAAATGTTGGATCTTGGCTTGGGCTTGGTCTATAGAGAATCCCAGTGATGCTACC
Source organism: Viscum album (assembly GCA_963277665.1). Classification (NCBI taxonomy): domain Eukaryota; kingdom Viridiplantae; phylum Streptophyta; class Magnoliopsida; order Santalales; family Viscaceae; genus Viscum; species Viscum album. Next base: position 1,734,265,908 of record OY728122.1, read on the forward strand.
TACTTTCTAAGCTCTGAAAAAAGGGATTTGTTTGGAAAAATTCTAATGGATATGGATATTGCTTCTTTTTTTGAGTAAATTGGATTTGTAAAAGCCCTATATTTATACTAATGATGTGATCACTATTCAATGGATATATTAGAAACAGTAATAATTCTTAAAGGTATTTTATAATCCAAAAACATAAAACCAAGGATGAGTTTATGTTTTATATAACCAGTTTACATAATAGTCCATTTAATTAGATCAAGAGGAAATTTCATTAATAAAATATTGGGTCATTACAATCTTCCCCATTAATAAATTTTACCCTCAAAATTTCCTTTTCACACACTAAAACAGATGATGGTAACCCTTCTTCATCACTTCATTTCATTCCCACCTTGCTTTTTCAAACAAGTGGTTTTTTCACAACAACATGACTAGGGGAATTGTATTATTTTGTATAACTTCTTCCCTACAAAAAAATATCTTCAACAGCTTCTCTTCAGAGGATAGGTCATTCTCCAATGGTACCTCCTCTATAATGAGTACATGTGAGGGATTAGGTATTTACTTCCTAAATATTGATAGATGGAATACATAATGTACTTGAGACGGGTTCGGTGGGAGTACTAGTCGATAGGCCACTGCTCCAATGAGATCTAGGATCCCAAAAGTGCCAATTTACCTTGTACTAAGATTTCCCTTCTTCACAAATCTCATAACTCTCTTCCATGGTGATATGTGGAGGAATACCATGTCTCCAACATCAAACTATAGGTCTTGTTGACAATTATCAACATAGATCCTTTGTTGACTCAGAATAGCTTTAATGTTCTGTTGGATGATCATAATATTCTCCACCAATTCTTTGACCATTTTTTTACCTAATAGTTTTCGCTCCTGAACTTCATCCCATCATGTTGGTGTTCTAAACCTCTTCCTAAAAAGGGCTTAATAAGGATCCATTTGGATACTTTTGTAGAAACAATTATTGTTAGAGAACTGAACCTGGGGAAGATGTTGATCCCATCCTCCTTTTAAGTACATTGAGAATGCTCTCAATATGTCTGCATGTGTTTGGATAGTCCGCTATGATTGGAAATCAGTTTGACAATAATAATCCGTACTAAAGTTCAGCTCAGTGTTCAGAGCATGTTGGAGACTCTTCGAGAACTTAGAGGTGAATCTTGGATCTCGATCAGATATAATTGATAATGGTACTCAATGAAACCTTGAAACTTCTTTGATGTATATTTTTGTTGTTTGGTCCAATAAGAAATCATCCCAAATTTCAATTAAGTGTGTAGTCTTTGTAAGACAATACACAACAACCCAGATAGCATTGTTTCCTTTGGATGTCTTCAGAAGTCCGATGACAAATCCATGGTGATGTTATCCCATTTCCATATTGGTATGGATAATGGTTTCACCATCCCATTATAATTATTCCCCTCAGCCTTCACTTGCTAACATATGAGGGACCTCGATGTACAATCAACAATCACCTTCTTCATGTTATCCCACTAATAATGATCTCAGAGATTTCGATACATCTTTGTGTTTCCTGGGTGAATGGAGAAATTTGAACTATTTGAATCATCCAAAATTTCTTTCTTTAACTCCGGATTTCTAGGAGAACATAGTCCTTATACAAATATAATAATTCTTTCTTCACAAACATTTAACGCAAAGGATTTCCCTTTCATGATAGTTTCCACTTTCTTCTGAATTCCAACATCATCCATTTGAGCATCCTTTATCCTTTCCAAAAGACATGATTGAGAAATTATTTGTGAATGAATTGATGATGTTCCATTATTTATGATTCCCATGTCCATATTCATAAAATCTATGAAGATTGGATCCTTTTCAATTCTCATCAATCATAGAAATGATGGTTTATTTCTACATAGAGAATCTGCCACCTTGTTTGCTTTTCCTGGGTGGTAATGGATTGATCAGTCACAGTCTTTGGTCCTATATAACCATATTTTATGGCTCATGTTCTACTCTTTCTATGTCAATATATATTTTAGGACATTTTGATCCATATATATTTCACACTTCTCCCCAAAGAGGTAATGCCGCCAAATTTTCAAAGCGAAGATTACTAAATCCAACTCTAGATCATGTGTCAGATAGTTTTACTCATGAAAATTCAATTTACTTGAAGAATAGGCAATGAATTTTTCATTTTGCATCATCACACAACCCATTCCCTTCTTCAATGCATCACTGAATACCACAAAAAATTCTCCACTTATGGGTGGTGTGGTCACAGGTGCAGTGATAAGCCTCCTTTTCAACTCCATGAAGATATCCTCTCATTCATCACTCCATGAAAAGTTGACTCCCTTTCTGGGTTATCTTGTAAAGAGGGTTGGACAATTATGAAAAATCTTTCACAAATCAGCAATAATATATAGCTAACCTGAGGAATCTATGGATATCCCTCACTGATATTGGCCTTAGCCATTACACAATTGTAGTTATCTTAGAGGGATCCACATATATTTTGTTGCATAGAATGATGTGACCCTAGAATGAGACTTCCTTCAACCAGAAATCACACTTCTTATACTCTTCATAGAGCTTCTCCTTTCACAAGGTCACTAGTATAGTGCTTAGATGCTCCTCATTCTTCTCCTTGGTTTTGGAGTATATAATAATATAATCTATAATGACTACCAGAAATTTTTTTAGGTAATATCTAAAGACTTTATTCATCAAGTCCATGAAGATTTCTAGAGAATTAGTGAGTCTGAAAGGAATTACTATGAATTTATAGTGTCTGTACCTTGTACGAAAAGTAGTCTTGGGGATATCCTCCTTCTTCACCCTTACTTGGTAATATCCTGAATGCAAATACACCTTAGATAAGTATTGTGCTCCACGTAGATAATCGAACAAGTCATCAATTAGGGGAATAGGATACTTTTTCTTTATCCTGATTTGTTGAGCTCATGATAATCAATGAAAAGTTGTGCTGACCCATCCTTCTTCTTAACGAAGAGGACTGGTGCACCCCATGGTGAAGCACTTGGGCATATAAACCCTTTATCCATATTTTTCTGTAGTAATTTCTTTAGCTCCTCAAGCTCCACAAAATAAATTCTATATAGAGTCTTGGATATTGTAAAATCCCTGGGTATAAGATCAATCAAGAATTCAACATCTCATCTAAGAAGAGGAGCATGCAATTCCTCAGGAAAAACATCAGCGAATTCCCACACAATAGGCATGTCTTCAAGGATGGTTTCTTCCGTAGACTAAATAATCAGAACAAGACATGCGTGCTCATAGGGAAACAATACCCACTCTTGATATGATGGTTTTGAAGAAGATTTATCATCATCACACTTGTACAGAATCACAGGTCGAATCTTCATATAGAGAGTGAATTCCTTCTAATGACAATTAATGTCGGCTCTTTATAGGGAAAGAGAATCCATGCTAAGAATTTCAACAAATTCCACTATAGGGAGTATGAAGAGGTTCATCGGGAAGTTCAATCCACAAATTGTGATAGGGGAGGAATTATATTTAGGGGATGCAATGACTGCACCATTTTTTATTCTAACTAACATTTTTACTCTCATTATTTATGGTGTTGTTGGTATTGTTTTACTAAAATCTCAAGAAATAAAATAATGCGTAGAACTAGAATAAAAAAGTATGTTCAATATTATATAATTAATAACTAGCATACCTACAACTACTTTATTTTTGGGGTTTGCTTCGGCAGTAGCGATGGAAAATTCTTGACCTTGCTGCCTTGAGGTTGTTGGTTGCCTTCGAAATCCCAAGGGTTAGGGAACTGGTTTACAATGTGCCCTGTTTATTTCCTGTTTAAGAAATGAACAATGCATTGAGGGTTGAATGGAGCATTTCTATCCTATTTCAAAACAACAGGTTTTTCTTATCAATAGTTAATGGCCAGTTTCTCTTCTCTTCCACACCTAAATCATTTCCTCATCCCCTTCATGAAATTTCTGGGGTTCTTTTTTCCGCACCTCTGGAAAGTGGGGTGCTGGAATTTCTTATCACCTTTGGATTTATCCATCAAAATGAAACAATTAAATTACAATTTCCACTTGTTATCCCCATGATACCCATGATATTAACTGATCTCCACTTCTACTTTGAGGGCACATCAAACAATATACTCATATCTAACGAAGTCCTGGATCGATATGTCTTTCCATAGGCTAGGTTTTTTCCCACCAAAGAAGTAGTCAACCTTGCATTCGGGGGTAAAAAAATTAAGAGTCATATCGTGAAGGCCTTGGGAAGTTTTCCTCATACGTTCAGATGGATTTGTCATCTTTTTTATCAAGGTAAAGGAATCCCCTTTCCATTTCAAGTCAAAGAGTGTGAGGAAAATATTTATCAAAAAACATTTTCATGAAATCCTTCCATTACAACGCCTCAATCTGTTCCTCAATATTCATTTTTTTATCAATATCCTCCATTTATTGTATTAAAACTTCATATGATAAGTAGCTAGATAAAACTTCTATTGTTCATAACATTTAAGGATGGATAAGATATTCTCGATGGAGTTGATCCATTATTTGGAAATTGAGGGATCAGATGATCCATTAAAATTCGAAGGCCTTTGTCTCTTGAAGATCTCAATTTCAGCTTGTTCCTTCATATGGGGGGGATTGGAAGTTACTCTTGACCCATGATTCTATTCAAAACTTGAGTTAACTAAGAGAGTATCACGAAAATGTTTGTGATTCTCGCTCCCACTGGATTGGGCATCTCATTAGAACTATCATCACATTAATCATCACATCTGTTGTTAGCCCAAGTCCTCCTATTACCAACCATTGGCTAGAATAAAAGGAATGTAAAAGGTAACACATAACAAGAAATCAAAGAACAAAAATGTATAATATATAAACTACATTTGTTTCCTTAACTTATGAAATTATATACTTCAATCTATGTTATCCAAGATCTTATTCCCAACATATATCCTTAAGGGAAGTTTTCATTCCCTTAATAATGGTTCATACTAAGATTATAAATTTACCAAATAAGATCCCATAGGAGTGTCATAACCAACAGTGAAGCAAGACACGTTGTCATGCACCAGTTCTCGTTTGACTCTAGCTCAAAGAGGTCTTTTCGGTTTGTACCCCTTAATACATTTATTCTAGAGAAACCTCTACTTGTTCGTATCCAGATAGTGATTTATTTTCATTATAAACCACATACTCTATACTCACCAAAATTTAGGGATGATTTTATTATGCTTAGTCTAATCCCTAAGGCTTTAACTAGAGTTTTCTAAACCAAATCCCAAAAATAACTAAACCTATAGATTGATACCAACAATAAAAACCCTACACTTTATTACACACTTAAACATGATTTATTACATAAAAATATACTTAATAAATCATAGAGTATAAAGAGGTCTAGTTTCTTGGGAAATTAGTAACATTACATGAGAACTTAAGACACAATAATACAAAATCTTTATTGAAAAGTTATTTTACATGTCCACAACATTCCTTCATACTTAGAATTTCATGAGATAAATTGAGGACATGCATAAGAAAAGGGTGAGATTAAATCCTAGTAAGGGAGTAAACTAGGAAAAATATGAAGAAGACAATAAATTCTAGGCAATATTAATATCAATGTATCATAAGATAAACATGAACATAAATGCATTATATAGCACGATTATCATAACGTAAATATGTGGAAACAACATTTAACATGATATTAGCATGATCCAAGGATTATTGCACAAGTAGAATGAGTAAACCCTAATTGTACTTTAATTAGAAATATTAAACACTCATTTCTCTTGATTTATCATAATACTAATCTCTACCCAATTCATTGGAGATCTATCAGGGTGCACCCTTTATAAACATTTCATTTCATTCACTACTATTCCACATGGGTCATATAACATGGAATCATTCAACATAATAAGTTATTAAATGATTAAAGAATGAGGAATAGATACATGTAAGTACCATTAAATATGTATATGTGAATAAATGTGAATACCCTGGATAGAGACATAGGTATAGTATTCACTACAGAATGATTTGGGATGGAAAACTTGCGGTGCAATTTCAACAGCGTACCGACGTGACGTAAAAATTCATAAAAATGGTTGATGAGAGAGAAAGGTATATCTCATCATATATAATGAAATGGAAAGTAATGGGGTCATTTATATACATGTCCCAACATATGTAATTTTTAAATAGAAGGTGTAACAAAATAAGGAAACTTTATGAAATAGGAGAAAGGAAATAACTCTTATGAAATTTCGGCATGGTAATGGGTGTACATGGGAGGGATTATTGAGAGAGAAAGAGGTATATCATCACCCAAACATAAGTACGGTAGTATGGGAGAGGTCTAAAATCATACCCAACATTTGTAATTGAAAATACAAGGGTATAAAAATATAAAGAAACATGAACAAAAATGAGAAATACAGAAATCCCTTACTTGGAAGTGTGATCCCAAAGGCTTGGGAGAGGCTTGATAGAGGCTTCTAGAGAGCTTGGGGTTCCTTGGTAGGATTCTTGAGAGAGTATGTAAGAGTTAAGTTGAGATCCAATTGTTTTGAGTGAATAGGAATGGGATATTAAGTGGGTTTATATAGAAAAGGAAAGGGAATTCTTTATTATTTTGGTTTTGGACACTACTCATTAATTTAATAAAAAATCCCACCCATTGTTTTTTTGAAAGGGCAGTGGAAAACATTATTTTATAAGGAAAATTTTCTAAATTATTAAGATATTATTCTTGCTTATATAGTGGTGAGTCACTCTCTCTAGGAATTCATTTTAAAATGTCAAAATATTTTATAAGCCTTGGAGGGTCCGCTAAGGAACCATAAAATTAATCAAACAAATATAAAATCAATTTATTTTAATGGTAAAACATATATTGTTAGAAACATACTTTTATAGTATTTTATTACATAACTATTGGGTCATTATAATGTCATAAAACACATTATTTACTTAAACAGTATTTAATTTTTACCAAAAAAAGTGACTGTCTCAAAAAATTATGAAAAATTCACCATGAATAATTTTGACCTATTGATTACCAAAATGATATTATTTTTATCTAAATAATTTTATAAATATTTTAATTTTCACTTTTTAAATAAATATAGATATTTATTGAAAATTCATGGGGTTTGACAATAACAGTTTTCAAACCATAATAAAAATTACAATTTTATTCATAAAGTAATATACAATCATTTATATTTAATAAAAAAATAATTTAGTAATAATATTTTATTAAAATATTATTTAACTAAAAAATACATTAATTAATCAAAATATATTTCTTAATTGAATATTAACTAAATTAAAATTTGTGCTTTAAAAACCATTTACAAAGTAATAATAATAAAATGAATGTATATTTTTTATACAAAAATAATTCACATAATAAAAGTTCTTGGGTCTTATTACATAACCCCTTATAACACCCCATAAGACCTAAGGGTAAGGTGTGCGATGGTGACATGCTCTTGGGGGGATCGGGTAAAATCGTTTCGGTGGTAATCTAAATAAACTTCCACTTCTCCCATAGGCAGTTCCTTTCATGCTTAACATGTTGAAGCTTAGCTTGGGCTTGGACTAGAGCAAATCCCTGTTATGATACCTGTTTTCCAAGCTCTAAAAATGAGCTTTGTATGTATATATTCTACTGAATGAGGCTATCACTTCCTTTTTCTGAGTAAATTGGACTTGCTAATGCCTGATATTTATACTAATCATGTTATCATTGTTCAACAGCTATATTATAAATGGTAACGATTCATAATGGTATTTTAAAATCCAAAAACATAAAACCAATGAAGTGCATATGTTTTACATAAATATTTTACATAATAAGACATTTAATTAAATTAAGAGGAATTTTCATTAATAAAAGTTTGGGTCGTTATAGTAGAACCCATGAAACCAATTCTATAGTTTGTGGTTTTATATTGTGGATCCCCATGTATTTTTTTTATATCCCATTTTAGTCTGACATGTGTGAAAATCGTGGTTGGTTTATTTTATTTATTATATTCATTTATCTCAATAAAATGGTTTTTTAATGTTATTCTCTCTACTTTTTTGGGTTCAATATGTTTTTTAATGAATTTTGGCCATGGTTTAAAGATTTATATTTTAAATGAAAAATATGTGTTGATTGGAAATTGATTATCTTGTCTAGAATGTATTTTTTCTATGGAAATGCTATTAATGTTATCATTTTAAAATAAAATAAAATTTGGATAAAGGATTATGAAAAGGTTATAGTTGTGATATTATTTCATTCTTTATTTATGCATATTTATATGGGAAACCGAATTTATATTCTATTTTAATCTAGCCCAAATGAAATATCTTTATAATCAAATTGTACAAATTCTATGGTAAAATTATAAAAACCATAAAAAATCAACCCATAACTACATTATTTATAAAATAATTTCGTATTATTACATTTACATGATCATTTAAGTATAAATTTGTAGAAAATTATCAAAAATATTATGTAATAATGTTTAAATTTCCAAATATTAATTATTTTATTCCACAAAAAAGAGCTTTATGTTTACACACCCCTTTCATTTAAGACCCTTTTTATTAGTTGAAATGTATTACAATGACATAAATGATTAAGTTATTAAAATTTTAATCATCCTTCAATTTTTTTTCAAACATTTAAAAATATTGTACAATAAAAAAATGATCTGTATGGGACATACAAATAATGTAATACCCATAGTATAGAGAAAATAATAAAACCAATGATGTTTTTATCTTTCTTATAATAAAATATTAAGAACATTAATATAAAATTTGTACACGTGAAAGCCAATAGATTCTCAAATACAACCTTTATAACCCATTATCAATAATATGAGAAACCATGAAGTCATCCTATGGTATGTGGGAATGTATGGAAACAATATATTGAAAAATAAACTTTTAACCTTTAAATTTTCTATACCTCATGAAACAAAAATAGGGATATACATAACACTTTTTTTAAAACATGATATAGTTTACATGGAAAATCATATTCATAACCCATTTTCATTCTTGTTCAACATTTGTGAGAATAACTAAACCCAAGTTAAATCTATAGGGGAAACCATCCAAGTTATCTCTCTCATTTTTACATTCAGAGACTATATCGTTATACAATGCATTGGAGAGCTATATCGGTCTCAACCATCTTCATGAGCTATATCATGCTCACCGATCATCATCTATAATTATCATGTACTGTATATTGAAAAATTGTAATATTTCAACTTTTCATTAAATAATCCTTGAAGAAGTCATTTAAAACATTAAGAAAAACATTTTACACTTTCGCATAATAACAAATAGTAATATTGTTTTTCTTCAAAATCTATTAAAAATAAAATATTCCAAAAATATCAAGAATATTTTATTTATTGAAAACCATTTTATCTTGTATAGTATTTCTACTAAATTTTAATAGAAATTAAGGAGGGAAACTAAGGTCAATTTATACGTGTTATAAAATTTCTATTTCACTTTTGTAAAAAAATAAAAAATTCCCAGACTCTAAATATTTGAATGATTCTCACAAAACCCAATAAAATAAAAGTAAATAAATATTCAAAAAATGTACTTTTCTAATCATTTATTTATAAATGAGTATATTATTTTAAAAAATAGAAAATTAATACATGGAGGGAAAATAGTTTAAAATATATATGATTTTATTTTGAAGGAAAATCCCTTAATAACCCTTGTCTAGTATCATACATTCTCTAACTCCTAAATAATTGAAATTTAATTTATTTATTCTTTATTAATATCAATTTTCAGATTATTGTAATTATTTTTATTATTTTTATTTCAATTTTTACTGAATTTTATATAGTTATAAAAATGGATAAGTCCACATTGGATGTTTTTGGGTTGTTCGGTCTATAATCTCAAGACAAATTCATCTTGTTTACAGTGGTCAAAGGGGTTATGGTTAAATCCACTCTGTATTTCAAAATTTTTGATAATTATAAAATTGATAAATTACATGAAATTTTAAAAACAAAAATGTATGGTGGTCACAAAAAAGAAACCTCTTCATCTGAGGGAGACGATAGTCAACACGTATGCATGCATGGCATTTTAATTTTTCTACTAAGTGGAAAATAAATAAAGCAGTTAATATTTTTCATTTATATAATAATTTATATTTTCTAAATTTAATAATTATTCATTACTCACATCCTTATAACCATAATTAAAATTTGGAATGTAAAAATGAAATACATCACTTCAGGGGAGTTTCATTTCACACATACGAACAAGTTACATTATCAATATTAAAAAAACAAAAAGGGTATGAATAATAATAATTTAATAAAAATTATATATATTAATTTGATCTATCAACTTAATCATTCATATTATACAATGATTACAAATGAAACACATAACTCCGTTGAGGTGCAAGTCCACACATATGAACAAGCGATGTTTTCATTTTCCATAGGACATATATGAGTTAAAAAGGGCTTGAGAAAAATAATATTGGAATTTTATTATAAGGAATATGATTATATTATTATTTCAGGATCATAAAATTATATTTAAAGGCAGTAGAACAAGAAATAAACCTGAATAACTTAGGTAATAGTTATACATATTCTTTTGGAAACCTCCTTTGGATTACACTTTAATCACTTCGAGTTTGGTATTTTGGAGGTATCAGGACCTCTATAACATGAAAAGGAATTTTTGGGAGATATTTAGGTATAAATTGGATGATATGGAGTGATGAAAATGTGCGAGGAATGGTAGATGAGTGATTTTCTTATAACAAGTGATTGGACTGATACACTTGTAATTTTTATAAACCTCTAAATATTATAAATGTATTACTCATGGTAATGTTACTCCAAAAAAATAAAATATAGAAGATAATGTGATAAGGATAGAAAGAAAATAATCCAATATTTTTTAATATGAATCTTTTTTTTCCTTATCACAGTATATTTACCTTAATTAACCCAATTGACTATTTACTATGGTGACACATTTTTACCATGGTTACCATTCATAATGACCAAAAATGCAATTGAATATTTAATAAATTTCAACCACTTAATTCCAAATATGTAATTAATTTTCCGAGAATAAATATTTATAAATTTTATAAATTAATTTTATTATAATTGAAAAAAAAGTAATAATTTTTTTTAAAATATTGTGTTTTTAAGCATAAAAATGACCTTATTGAAAATTCAAATATAATGTTGATTCTTAAGGAAATTTTTTAAATTATTGTTAACAATATGGATCATTGGGTAATTTAAAAACAAATAAAAATATTTATAGTGATTTAAGTTACTTCATATAAATAAATAAATGGTAGTTTTGGCAAAATATGTATTTTCACTATTCATTCAAAAATCAATATTTTCAGCAAAATTAAGTAACATTACCTTATGAAAAAATATATATGATGATAAAAAAAATTATTTCCATTTTTTAAAATTTAATATTTAATATTTTGAAATTTATCTTCTAAATGAAACAATATAATGCACGTGAAAACCATTTAGTTAAATAAAACTGTACCTTTTTAGGATAAAACATTTATTGAAATTATTTAAAAAACTATCATGATTATGTAAATAAAATAAATATATATATATATATAAATACCATAAGAATGATTTATTTCTAGAATTGCATAATTTATCACATTCTTACCCCTATTGGAAATTATATTCTCACAAAATTATTCATTACATTAATATGTGAGAGTATTTTCCCCTTATAGAAATTTTTTATTCCCATTCTACTTCCCCAATATTGTGATTCCTCCATATAAACATTACATGATAAATCACCATATTTCATAGTAAATTATCTCTAGGATTCCAAATTCAAACTGGTATTTCATAATAGGAAATATTCCCTTCCAACATTACTTAATGTAGTCCAAAATCATTATAAGCCTCATTTATGTAGTTTCTTAGGAAAGAATCATTAAAAATATCATTTAATTGAGATAAAAATTGATTTAAGCCTACTTGGTAAGAAAATGATCCCATTTTCACCAAAATGGAATAGGTTCCAATGAACCAATAACTTAACATTCTTTTTTTCTAAAACACATAACACAGTTCTAAGGAGATAATTTATGTAAAATAGGATCACTAACCAAAAATAAATTTTATTTCCCCAATTATCTACATGACTTTTATTTATAATCCAGGATTCCTTAATAATAAGATAAATCTTATTTATCTTTTAAACCATCTCTTCTAACAATTATAATTTCAAAAAATAATATTTCCCAGACTTCGTCCCAAAATTTTGGAGTTCAACAATGATTTATATATAATTCATAAAAAGGTTCCATTAATATAATATAATGAAAGATGTTATGATAAAAAAACTACACTAATGAGTAATTATATTCAAACTTTCTTTATAATATAATTATCATGCTCAAAGAATATCTTCCAATGTCTAAATTATTCATTCTAACGGTACATCAAATTGACGGGTAAATGTTCTGGGGAAATTTATTTTTCCACCTCGTGACTTTTGATGTCATTTCAAAAACATTGAGGTTAATATGGGTTCATGATCCTATAAAATAAATAGAGGGACCCTATATAATATGGTTATCGCTTTAAGATAATGACAAGAAAGTTGATCCAAATAGAAAGCATCTAAAATAATTATAAAATCAGATTCTTTTGAAAAATAAAAAATAAACTCAATTGAATTGTGACCTTGAGATGTATTTGGTAATTCCACCCTAAAATCTATGTATATATTCTCTTTTTTCAATTAAAACATAGGAAAAGTATAAAGTGTCCCCTTCAGTAGTTTCTGATCAGGTTTAACATATATAAAATTCAAACATTTAAAGTAATATTATTGAATATATTTATTCACACAATTTAACCGATAATACCATTTATGGTGTCTATATATATTATCTCTACCGGAATAAATATAAAATAATGAGCTTTGATAATTTCAACTAGGAATAAATCTAAATAGAAAACCTATTTTAGTATATAATAAAACATTCCCTATAAAAATTAAACTTTGGAAACATAACATTCTTGACCAATCTTACACTTTGTTTCAAACCAAGATCTTACTAGGGAGGGTCATTATTACTTTCTATAAAAGATGAATGAACCGATACCTCATCCAAAATAGAGGATTTTTCTACATATACAATTTATTGGACGACATTAATTAAATCGTTATTCAAAGGATCAAGTTCCATATTTAATATTATTAATGAAACATTATCTTTTGGATGAAGGCATAAATTAATTTTTTTGATTTACCTTAAGGAGAGTGAATCGTGACATTTTAATCCTTTATTTGTAATAAAAATTTTACATACCTATTGTTAAACTCTTTTTTAGTGAATATATACATTAACCTATTATTTATAATATATATTTCTAATTTTAACAAATATAAAAGATGACCCAAAAATATTAAATAAAAAACAACTTATATGATATTAAGATGATGGGTAAAGTAATTCGGATAATGAAGTTTTAAATTACGTAGAGCATATGACCTTAAAATACTCTTACATTAAGATGTAAGAAACTCCCTTCAAAGAAGAATCACTATACATAATAAATTAATTATTTCTTATTGGGAAGTATAACTCTATATAATTAACCTACATTCATTTCTATTGATGAAAAAATACATCACATTCATTTCTCTAGATGAATTTAACTCCTTATCGAGTTAACAAAGTTAGTGGTCTAGAAAACAATGAAATTTTTTTCAAAAAAACCATTTTTCGGAACCCAATAATCAAAACAACATTGAATATCAAATACATTTTTTGGCCAAGTCCCCTCATAAACTATTTATGTTTTACCATGATAAAAATTTATTCAATCTTTACAAACAACATTTCCATGTGCTAAAATATACTATAATCATAATTATGTTTTATTAAATTTACTTTACAGGTTATTTTAATTAAAATTATATAAAACATTCCTTAGGTTTTTCTCATGTTCCTCATAATATTTACAATAAAACATAATCTCGTTAATGAAAACAACAAAAAATTATCCTATAATCATAGGAAACACAATTTATAACATCCCTTAAAACAAAAGGTGCATTCATTATCCTAAAGGGATTGACCACAAACTCATAATTCTCATATCAAGAATGGAACAAAATCCTTGGAAGGTCTTACACATTCACCTTCAGTTGTGGATACCTAGACCAATGATCAATCTTTGAAAAATAATGATCAACCTATAGTTAATGAGAACAATTATATATTTGAAAAAATATATACTTATTATTAAGAGTGTTTTTATTGAGTTCTCTATAATCAATTAAAAGTTTCTTGGAGCCATATTTATTTTTAACAAACATAAAAATTGGACACCAAGGTGAAGTTATATGTTATATTAACCCCATATATATCAACTCATATAACCACCTTTTTATTTATAATAACTTAATTGAATCCATTCGATATATATTTTTAAAATTGGATAAAAATTAAGCTAAATTTAAATAGTAAATTCAACCTATCGATCGCCAATAACAATACAAATATAATTAGTTAATATATAAAGATATTAATTAAGCACTGCTAAATCCCTAATTTTAATATCTCATTTCCTTTCCAAAATATTTTCAATATAACTTCCACTTCATTTTTTCCAATTTACTCAGCTTGTTTATATATTATCCAAGCTATGAACACATTCTTATATGTGAATTAAATCTCACTATAAAAATTTATTATTTGGTATTTAGTTCTAAAATTCATCTTAACATGATAAACTGAAATCCATTCAATATAATGATAAAAATAAAAAAAACATAATGTAAAATACAAAAAAATAGGAAAAACTCATCAATATATTATAACATGAAGGTTTTTGTAAATCCTTCTTGACTTCATTTTACCCCATGAGTTTTTAGCAAATGTTGTGGAATAATTTCTTGGTATTGAATTACTAATTTACATGTTAATTTACCTTACATAAAATAATGTGTTGACCCTAAATATAACAATAAACTATCATAATATGAATATATAAGTAATTTATTTGAAACCACTTCAATTCAGACTTCTGTATATGATGTTGTAGTAGGAAAATAAGTTTTCATAAAGTTATGAATTTAATAATAATTGTTCATTCCATAATAATATATCTTTGGGAATTTATTACAATAATAACCTATCTCATTGAAGATAAATATATTTACCGCTTCTAGACTAGTTTTTTACCCATTAGTAGTATGATAAAACTATTTTACTTTGATTAATGATTCAAATGACTAAGATTACTAAATCTATAACATATTATTGATCCTACAAACCCTTAATTATAATATATTTTAACAAATTTTGAACATTTTGGTGGCAAATCTCTAGATTTCAAGGTTAGATACTTCTCATTTTCTTTCCAAAAGGACAACTTATTTCTCTTTTTTTCAAGAAGTATATATGTCTCAGAAGAACCTATATCAATATCCTCAGCATAATGAAACAATTATTCATAAGTATTAAATTCATGAGATATCTAAAACCATCTATTTGAAATTGTAATATCAAAATAACCTTGGGGTAATTTTGTTTTGTTTTTTATGAAATGATTTTATTTTTTATGAATAATGAAAATTTAGAAATTTCAATTGAAAACCAATTTTTTTTAAATAATTTATAAATTTAATTGTTTTTTAAATTTATTTTGAACTTAAATAAATTTAATAATAAATACATTAATCCAATTTAGATCTTTGGAGTCAAATTTATATTTTGTTCTCATAAAAAAACATTGTAAACTTTTGAACATTTTCTCTTTAGAAACTCGATTACTCATCCTGTGTGCGAGATAAATTTTAAATTGTATTTTAAAACTTCTATGAATGGAATTTGGTTATATTGATTCCATATTTAAAATCATAATAAATTATTTTATCTATAATGGAAATTTTATTTTTGAAAAAATGAATAGGGAATGTAATAAATTTTAATTACCATGGTTAAGGTAAAAATGAGTTTATTAGAGTATTAAACTGATAATATAAGGATCATAATGGCTTAAAATATTATATAAAAATATTCAATCCCCATATTTCAACGATTAATGCTCTAATGTTTGATAATGCTCTATTTTTCAGCCTTATGACATATAAAAATCCTAAAAGCTCTCAATTATTTAAAAAAATGCCAAGTGTTTCCTCACCCATCTTATAAAAGGCCACCCCTATCATCTATTATTAACAACAACAAAAAACACTTTTGTTCAGAAAAGACCTACACATATAACCTCCCAACATCCCTCCCAGCATCCTATAGGACTTATTTTTTAGATAAATCTCACCAACTAAGTATTTTATATAAAACATATGGGGATACTCAAAGAAGAGTTAACAGTCGTTAAGGAGAGTGTTTGTTTAATTTCTTCCTCAAACGCCATAAATTAAAATTATAACATGATTATATAATAAACTAAGTAGCTATCATGTACTGATATTTTTATTTAGTTATGTGCATGACCTAAAACCATCTCCACTTCCATCAAATGGGTTATGGAGTCATCGTTCATGTGTAAGGTGGACTACTTCCTTGCGAACCGACATTAACCATTTTTCATTACCACATATCATAGTTCAACAAAATGATATATTTATTTTATATATATTTATATTATTTATTATATTTTAATACTACTATAATATTTATATCACATATACCTTTATTCCCTCAATTTTTTGGATGTTATATAACATTCCTCATGTGTCCGGTGAACTACCATCTCGCGAAGTGATGTGATTCATTCCTGCTTTACATAGAAGGTATTATGGATGATTTTAATAAAACTCTGTGACATATAGTATGAAAAAACTTTTTTTAATGATAATTTCTATATTATTTACTTTTATTTCATTCAATAAGATATGAAAATGGAAACAATGTGCATGCATATGTACGACCAATCGTCTCCATGAATAGTGTATTTTATTTTCTATTAGTAGATTTATAGATTACTATATATACATATATAAGGAATATATATGATATTTATATCAAGTATTAAATTTTTTGGATTATGAAACCATGACTAAAGTAAGTTGACCTAAAATAATAAGTCAAAGTATACTTGAAAAACAATGTAGTTATTACCCCAAAGGTGACATTATCATAGAATTGATAATATACCGGTAATAAAAGGGAATAATTAAATTATATATGATATGATATATATGAACATAATATTATAATATATGTTTAATAAATGTATATTTTTTATACATGATTTTTAATGAGTAAAATGGAAGTCAATAATTAATGTAACAACTTTTTGTCTCAATTTATCTTCATTGAGACGTAAATTATGATATATAATTGTATTATTTCACAAGTTGTATATAAAAACCCTTTGACATGTAATATTTGGAATTTATTCATAATCCTAATATTTTATGTTTTACACTATTTTATTCCTTCATGGGGCTTATCACTCAATGTTTCCAAAGTGGTAATGATTTTTGGTTTAATCTCATTATTTATCAAGATTATTTGTGATTAAGTATCCAATATTTAAATATCATGAAATACCTATCATGAAATCCCATGTATTTAATTATCCTATGTTTATTCATGATATCTTCAATTAATTGTACCATTTTATCATTATTTGATACTCAAAATATTTAAAAAATGTTATTAAGTAAATATGATGTTATTTTTTCTGGTCTGAAATCTATTTTCTTCTAATACCATGTTTTATAAAAAAACTCAAAAATATTGTGTTACTATATTATTATTTTAAGATACATTTTTACTCATGTTTTAAAAATTAAAATGTTTTTTAAAAAATATCATGTTGTTATACAATCAATTCATGTTTTAATTTTTTAGAAAATTTTAAAGGAATATATAATTTTACATGTACGAAATGGATGGAATTTTTTTACATCATAACCAAACATTTATTCAAATATTCTATCATATTTTCTCAAATTTATTTTTTAAGAATAATTTTTTTTAATATTTTAGGTTTCAGAAATAATTTTTCAAAGTGGAAAGTATATTATCCTCATGAAACATTTTAAATGATTTTAATGTTTCCTTTATAACTTTTCAGGGTTATTTTCAAATAAACTTTTTTTTGAAATAATTTATTTTTTTAAATAGTTTCGTATGAGGAATGTATTTTTTTCCTCAATAAAAGTTTTAAATTATTTATAAATAATCCATCAAAAATATAATGTTATTTTTAAAGAAAATGGTTTGAAAAATATTTTATGAAACTTTTGTTTTGAAAATTAATTTTCAAAGAATAGTCATCTTCATCAAGAAACATTCCAGGTGATTTATCATTCAAAATGATTCTATATATAAGATTATTTCCTTTAATGTATGTTATTATTTTATAGGGATATGATCTATGGATTCTAGAATTATTATTTATCTAAATTGTTTATGTTTATAATGTTATGATGATTATGAAACCCATTTCTCTTTAACATGTTATACCATGATAAAATTCTTCTAAAAACCATTGATTTCATCACAGGACATGAAATCATGGAAAGATGAAATAATTATAAAAACATTCTCTTTTCTATTGGTTATTATTTGATTAAATGTTTATGAATACCATTTCATTTCATGATTTCGGATATAATGAACGCCTCATGATCTTATGGAAATCATATATATAATTTTCTTTATGTAAAGGGTGGGACCTATATCGCCCTCCAAATCATTTGGTTAATAATTATATAACATGACATAGATAGAAATACAATAGTGAGTGAAACCAATTTAGTAATATGGGTTTGGAATGGGGAGTGAACTCGATTTGTTGAGGGACATTGTGTGCCATA
The DNA here is from genome assembly GCA_963277665.1 of Viscum album. NCBI lineage: Eukaryota > Viridiplantae > Streptophyta > Magnoliopsida > Santalales > Viscaceae > Viscum > Viscum album. The sequence goes on from OY728122.1 coordinate 1,734,284,810, forward strand.
GTGGTCATAGTTGTGAACCATGACAACTATGATGGTTTGGAGTGTGAACCCATTCTAATATGATATAATTGGAAGATATCCTTGAATAATATGTAATTTTTTTCTATTCTAATGTGCATTCCACAAATTATATGTCTTATTCCATTATTATGTTCTAATCACTCATGTTCTTTGATTCATTTATGATTCATGTATTATGGAAAAAACTGTTTATACCTTGAATTGTGATTATGATATTTGATATTGATTTTTTGGTTTTCAGTTGTTTTTCTAATGTTTTCATACCCTTATGTTCTATTATGCTTACCTATCACCTTTTTTAACATTACTGAGTATCTGATTGAAAAATAGATTTTTTATTAATCAATCAATTTTAAGGAGGAACTGAGAAACCAAGAGATCAACCACAAAATAAGATAACAATATAATTAATTTATAGATTACGACTTCCATATTTAGTCTCTCTAAAGAGATTCCAAGATATGTTACTAAACAAGGTGTTTGGTTCATCCATTAAGAGATCTTCAAACTGAAATGCTTGATTGTCCCAACATTGGATGTACTCCTTAAGGCTGAGATTACCATTATTGAAACCCCCAACAAGAATTAGGACCTATATGTCAATCAAGGAATACTACTCCTCATTGAGAGTCCTCCTCAGTGGCCTCCCCATCATTTTGGAAGCTTCTTATTCTGTAGCATTTTGTAAAATAACATGATCAATATATTATTTTTCTGAACTGATATGAAATTATAGAGAATTATCAAGCAAACCACCTTGTTTCCACTACTGAAAAGTGGACTTGTGTAGAGGGGTATATCACTTCCCATATTCTTATTCCTTAGTTTATTTTATGAACATGTCTCTATTGGATGAGGAAAAATTGAATAGTCCTTTAACTCATTTCAAATTCCATTCTGGATGCTACTTCTCCTTGGTCTAGGATGCCTTTCACACTGAGAAACCAATGTTTCACATGAAGAAAATTATTCACTTGATTAATTCCCATGAAACTTATACTCTTACATATAGGATCTAATCAGTTCAACCTCGGACTCCTAATCAAGCTCCTCATTAGGTAGACGTTCAAATCAATTTCACAACTTCAAGGATTCCACCTCCCTTCTAGGACATAACATGAAGCCTAAATGATTACCACCCCTAGGTACACCACCTCAGGATATGAAGAACCCAAGGGAGTTATGAGACCCCCATAGAAAATCTTTTGGGACTTATTTTTCTCCCACTATCACCTTGAGGACCCTCCAGTGAAGGGACCTCATGAGCACCCCTTGCATCCTCCTGAGTATAAATAGATCCTCCATGATTATCACTTATCACCACAACCACTCCCTGATTTACAACCATCAATTCATGTTTCAATATGTCAAAAATATCCTTCAGCTTCGTCATCGGAGGAAATACTAGTTCTGGATTCAAAAAACCACCCGAGCTCACATTCCCAGTCTTCTTTCTATCAGTAGAGCCACCTCGGCCCAAGACAACCTCTATTATTGAAGCATGTGCTTCTTTCATTAGTCCTTATATATGTTCCTTCCCATTAATATTTGAGTGATTTACTGTAACAGAATCCTATTTCTTCATCTCCTATGACTTATTTCTTAGAGACCCACCAAATCATTCTGAATCCATATGACCTAACCGATTACGAGATGAAAAAATCTATCAACGACTCAAACATAATAACCTACCACCACCGGAATTCCTGATCATCATTTATCTACACCCAATACACTGGTGGCTTAGAAACATCAACCACCACACAAATTTATGGGAAATTGGGATGATAGAAAGCTTCATTTTTTTGTCAGAGCATAAGTAGTGACCAAACATGTTTCCAAGAATGTGAAAAAAAGAATGATTCTGGAAAGTAATTGGGAGATAAAGGAAGCTTATCCATTTCAACATAGTTGAATTATCTCTCTATATATGGAATTCAGTGTTCCACTGAAGCATATTGATGAAGGAACCATTACATTGTTGCAGAGATCTGGGTCAAGTGTTGAGGAGATCTTCGATTTAACCAAACTGAATCATAATATGCATTTGATCGAGAATTCAAACAGTTGAATGATCCTGTAAACCCTGGGTTTCGAAGATGATATGGTCAAACACATCAATAAAAGGGTTTTAGGGATGGAAATGGACCACCAGAGTTATATTAAAGATATCTGATGTATTATTGAACTCTGATAGTAATTGGGATATTTGATGTGAACCACGAATAGATATGGGAATTTCGGACAAATTGGGATTCAAGGAAATAGAGTAAGGAATTCTAGATTTGAGAAATTTAGCAATAAGATAAGAAACTCCTTTGAGTGTGATTGAGGATGAGAAACTCCCCCTTTGATATAGGGGGGATCTAGGGTCTATATCATTATATGATAGGGAATCATTACGATCATAGGGCATCGCTGCTGCGAGCGCTCAAAAAAACCCAAATATTGAGAATCTGAGGTCACCCTTTCTTATGAGTCTTTTACCTAGGTTATGAATATATGAAATATGTCTGATATTTATTAAGACATGTTTTAGTTTTGAAGAACGTAGTAGGATATGATGTAGCTTAATTATATACTATTGTTTATGTTTCCATTTTTTCGAAGGTACTATTCTATTATGTTCCTAAGTCGTGTTTTTGTGTAATGTATTGAATATTCATAAACAATAATGTAATAACTATGAATGAAAAACCTATGTCACTATAGATGGTATCAGAAGATATATTTAGTTAAAATTTAGAATCTTAGATGATAAAACCTTTTTGATAACCCTAAAGTCATGTCTAAGGATAAGTGTATTGATGATAAAAAGTATAAGAAAATGTGATTTAATTTTGGTAAATGATATAAAAAGTGGTTTGTAGGAAAATAAGTCCCAATATGGAAACTAAAAGAGTATGTGGATCCAGAATAGAGGTACCCATTGGTAAGAACTCTAGAAGTGGTGCATTGAGATGGACTCCATCATCACCCAGTACATGAAAATGGGCCTTGATGTACACCTACTTTAACACTATGGGGGATATGATTTGGAAATTCACAAACATATTACAAAACGTCATGAAGGATTTAAATTATAGATAAATATGAATAAACTGGGATAAAACTAAGGTATCATATATTTAAATAATGTGTCTTGAATTATAACACCTAAATGATTTTTTTGATTATGTAGTTCCCAACTATGAATATTGTGTATTACTATATGTTTTGTGGTTTTAGTTAACGGATGAAACCTAAAGGATCCACATTAATGTTGACTATGATACAAAATGAAATGATTTTACTCTTGAGAATCCAATTGTTATGATATATGTAATGAAAAATATCAGTTCCTTGACCACACAACATTCTCAAGATATGAATCATGCTCAACTTCCAAATAAACAAAGGAGGGAACAACATTCTGTTGAGTCCTTCATGAGGCAACGCCCACCTTATTTTAGTGGGACTCCTGATACAACAGTTTCTGAGCAATGGATCAGTACCACTAAAAATATATTTTCCATTCTCCAGTGTTCGAGACAAGAAAAATTCATTTTGGATATCTACTATATGGTAGGTTAAGTGGATCAACGGTGGAATCTTATCATGATTATAAGGAAACGTGATAAAATTTAGTCTAAGGATTGGGGAAACATCAAGAAATTATTTTGAAATAAGTATATTCATTATATTATTTGTACAAAGATGGGAAGGGGTACATTGAGTAATACAAAAAGGACGATGAACTTGTTGGTACTTATGAGGTAAATTTTACAATAATTTCAAGGTACACTTATGGTACTACCATCCAACATGAAAGTAAGTTTTATTAATACATAAGTGGAATAAAAACTTGTCTATGATGGGATTTATCCATAAGATACTTCTGTAGATATGAATATATTGGTCAATGTTTTTTCATGGTGGAAATAGTGGTTTTAGTTATGTATCAATATCATGTTTTTGAAAAGGAAAGGAAAATGGTGTTTGAAGGAAAATCTTAATAACATGGAGAGAAGATGTTGATATTTTCCTTATGCTCAATGTTTGGGAATATTTATTGAGTAAATTTACTTAAGGGGAAAAATAAATGTTTTAAGTGTGCATGGGAAATTGATAATGATTTATATTTCTAAATTAACGTGAAGAAGTTACATAACAATGTCAATAGATTGAAATATTCATATAATTAACCTCCCACACATCAGTGCTTCATGTTTTGGGGGAATTATAATGTTGTTAACTGGATAAAAAATCATGGTGTTAATGGTGGTGATTGATTTGAACAACCTATTATCCTAAGGTATAAGAAGAAATATCATGTGATCACTTTTTACAAGGAGGGGTGTGATAATGAAGCTGTGAAAGGATCACTTACCATCTATTCTTTAAAGTTTAATTTTTTATTTGACTCGGTATGTAACCATTATTCTATAACTAAAAAATTTTACAAGGGTATCAAGATTCTAGCCAAATGAATGGATGCATAATTAAGAGTGAAAATCCATAATTGTATGATTATCACATCTCATGTCTGTTTTTAATCTCGAGTTGATGTTGTTGTGAATGTGCTTCTTGCAAATCTTTTCATTCTTCATATGGTTTAATTTTATGTCATCTGAGGCACACATTGGATTTCCATAAAAAAATACCAAATCAATTATCAATGAATTGAAACTGCATTTGATATTCCCAAGATACATGTGATCTTCTATTAATGTGAAAACAACGATGAAATTTTAATGAATTTAATATCAATGTTATGGGACTTGATTCCCATTAAAAATGGATTACTATCTAATATGGATTGGAAGAAACCTGAAATCAGTGATATAAATATTTTTTAGGAATTTATTGAAGTATTTATACAATAATTTCCATTTATTCCAATAAAATCAAAATTGTGTTCTCAATAAAACTCACACCTAGTTCCAACCAACTTTCAATGACTCCATATATAATAGCCCTGATTGAGTTGCAGGAATAAAAGAAAAAACTATATAAAAACCATGAAATAGATTCATTAGACCCTGTTTTTCACCTTGGGGTGCACCTATTATTTTTTTAGAGGGAGATGGATCAACGGAACTACACATTGAATTTCTAGAGATGTACAAGATCAAAATTAAGTACAAATATCATCTTCCCCATATTTATGACTTGTTTGATTAAATGAAAAAAGAACAAATATTTTCCATTATTGACCTTAAATTTCAATATAATCATTTGAGGTTCAAGAAGGAGAATATACAAAAGAAAACATTTCGTACAAGGTATAAACACAATGAATATATAGTGATTCCATTTTTTCTTATGAATTCCTCCTATATCTTTATGGATTTAATGAATATATTTTATAGAGATTACCTTGATCATTTTATAGTAGTCTTTAAATATGATATCCCTATCTTTTTAAAGTGTAAAGAATATAATGAAGATCACATGGGAATTACAGTAAATACCCTAAAGAAAGAGAAGTTTTGTTCAAAATTTATAATGTGTGAATTTTTGTGGAAAAAAAGTTTCATTTTTATTAATATAATGACATGACATATAATATAAGTAGATCCATCAAAGATAGAGGCAATTGAATTTTGGATAAGACCAACCATAGTAATTGAGATCCCAATATTTCATGGTTTTGTAGGATATTATTGATGTTTTATGCAATATTTATCATGAATATCTAATCCTTTGACCAAGTGAACGTAGAAGGGATCCAAGTTCCTCTAGACAGATTAATGGGAGGAAATTTTCAAGGAACTAAAGGGAAGATTAGTCTGTAGCCCTGTGCTTACATTACCCTATAGTATAAAAGAATCTATAATATGTATTTATGCATAAAAGAGGGTATTGGGATGTGTTATAATGTAGAATGAAATTTTTATATCTTATCTGCATGAAAATTGAAGATTCCTAAAAAAATTACCAAACTCATTATTTTGAATTACATATTGTATTTTTGGCATTAATGATATAGAGACATTATATTTATGGAGAAAAGTCAGATATATATACTGATCAAAAAAAATTATGTATATATTCACACATGAGTATTTGAATATTCACTGAAGAATATGGTTACAACTGATTAATGTGTATTACATCTCTATAAATTAACACAATGGGAAAGTGAACAAGGTGGTTGATGTTTTTTTCAAAATGATCATGCCATATCATTCATGATGAGTCTTTCAAAATATATAATATTTACGGATTTGAAAATAATAGATTTGGAAATACTAAAGGGTAGAGGAAACTGTAATTCTCAATTAAACGATCAACCATCTATCCATGTGAATATTAGAAATCCGCATATTGTTGATGTAGTGCTACAAAAGATGGTTACAAATGTTCATGAGTGTAACATTGATCATGGTGGAATGATAAGTTCTAGGAATTTTTTATGTGTTCCATCTATACCAGACTATAAGTAGGAGTTGTTTTAGGATGATTCTAGTTATTTATTCTCTATTAATCCTAGAAGTACAATGATGTATAATAATATGAAAACACTTTTGTGGGGATGGCACATAGAGAGATATCACAGATTTTGTATCTCATTTATAGGTATGTCAGTATGTTATGGACAAATAAAAAACGTCCAAGTGTATGTTTAATCCATTTACCATACCATAATGGAAATAAGAAAACATATGCATGGATTCTATCCTTGAACTCCCCCAAACATCTAATAGACATATTTCTATACGAGCTGCATTTGATCACCTTAATATGTTAGAAAAATTTGTTGATATCAAAGAATAATTATCTCTAGATCAACATTCCATGATATACGTAAAGAAATATTTAATGTTTTATGGAGTACCCAATTCTATTTTTTCTAATTGGGATCGGAATTTTTCCTCAATATTCTTATGAAGTCTTCAGTGAGATCTTGATAAGTAGTTTAGTTTCAGCACAATGTATGATTCTCAATAGATGTTCAATCTAAAAGAACAATTCAAACACAAGAGGATATGTTGTGATCTCGTTCTTGGGATTTCAACGGTTTTGGGTGCCAACACCTTCCTCTAGTTGTTTTTTCTTACAAAAATATTCATCATTCAAGAATCCAGATGACTCCCTTTGACTCCCTACATAGAATGAAATATATAGATTTAAAAAGAAGGAATTATGTTGAGAAAGAATTCCATGAGACTTAAGATAGATATAGAAATGGTAGATAATGTTAAATCTATTTAGAAATAGATCAACATAGCTCAAAATGGGCTTAAATTTTTTTCTGAAAATCTTTGACATGATATAAAATTTGAATATGGTGATAGTGTGTTTATAAGAATTTCATCGTGGAATAAGGTTATGATATTTATTAAGAAATAGAAACTAAGACCTCAGTATATTAGTCACATTAAAAATATTGGTCATATAGGGATGGTGAACTATATATTTTTGATTCCACTAATCCTCCATCAATTCCATAATGTGTTTCATGTATCTCTCTTGAAGAATTACATACATGAACCTTCACATGTACTGGACTTAGAGGTCATACCACTAGAAAATGGTTTTTCTTACAAGGAAAAACCAGTGGAGATTCTAGATCATATAGCGATAGTTAATTGAAAAACGTACACACATCTATTGATTATTTTTTGGTGAATCCCACAATTATAGGAAGCTGTGAGGGAACCTATGGATATGATGAGGCAGAAGAATCCTTATTTGTTTGAATCAGAATGAAAATATTTGAAGGGAAATTAATTTTAATGGGTAGAATGTAACTCTATGAGTTTTATGATTTGTTTTTTCAATTAAATTATATTTCATTGATGGATTGTTTTACATGAAAAACCTAGTTAATCTTGCACTATAACCAACACTGTCTCATCTTGTGTTACACGAAACACTTAGTTTAAAAAAACAATGTTATATTATTAATATAGTAATTTAAATGAAACCATTATATCCCAGTCATTAAACATAGTAATATAAATAATAATAACAATATATTAAGTATTAACTATACTAGTTATATATAATGAAAACAAATTGATAATGAAATATATAATTTTCAATAAATAATTAATTTAAAAAAATTATCAGAAAAAATTATAAATTTTTTGAAAAAATAATAAAATTATTATTTTAAATTTTCATAAAATTAATTTGATAAAATAAATATAATTTTTGAAAACGGAACATCAAAATAATCTTGGGGTTAATTTTTTGGTTTTTTTCTAAAAAGTTTCATTTTTAATTAATGTTGAACAATACTAAAATTTCATTTAAAAAACTATTTTAATTTAATTTATTCATAAATTAATATTATTTGAACAATATATCCATCAATCCTATTTTTTTAATTGAAATTATATTAATATTTAATTTTAATATTAATAAATTAGAAACATTTGAATAATTTCTCTTTAAAAACATACTTTCTCAAAACGTTTGTAGGACTACCTTTAAATTGAATTTTCCACTACTAGGATTGGAATTTAGAAAAATTGATTATATATTTTGAATAATAATCATTTATACTATATAATAAGGGGAAATTATTTTTTTACTAAAATGAATAGTGAATTTAGTAAAAATTAATTTCTTTGGTTGAGGTAAAAATGGGTTTACCAGGGAGTTAAACTAAAAAGATAAGGCTAAAAATTATGTATACACATGCCTAAAAACTGTTTAATGGGAATATTTCTACCATTAAACCTTTAAGGATTGATAATGGTCCATTTTAATCCCCTTTGACATTTAAAAACATGGGAGTACTCAATTGTTTTCCCAAATACTAAGTGCACCCTCTCCCCAACTTACAAAAGGTCACCCCTTATCATTTATTCTTCACACGTTCAATCCCATTTTTTTAATAAATAACTACTAAAATAACATACCAAGATAACATGAAAAATCATTTAAGAAAATTTTGGTTAGAAATCCAACCATGGAAGGATTTTCGTAGAAACCATAGGAGGATACTTGAAGAAGATTTATCATTCATCAACAAATGTTTCTTTTTTATTTCTTTCTCAGCCCCACAAAATTTTAATTATTCCATGATTATTTAATAAAAAAATAATACACCATTTAATAATATTTTTTTATGCTATGTTCATTACCTATAACCATCTCTACTTAAACAAAATGGGTTACGGCATCATCGCTTGGGAGTACGATGGACTACAACCTTGTGAACCGATGTTATTCATTTTTACATTACCACCTATCCAATTAAGAAATAATGGACGATTTATTTATTTATATATCATATTTATGATATTATTATGATTAATTAATTTTTTTATTACACACACCTTCAAGAATTACATTTTATGGGATTATGATAACGTCACTCGTGCGTACGGCATAATATCTCCTCGTGAAGCAATGTGATTGGTTCATGATTTATATGGAAGGTATTATATATGGTTTTAAAAATATGTGTGATATATATTACATAAAAATTATTATTTAATTATAATATATACATATTTATTTTATTTTATTTTATTTCATTCAATCAATCACAAAAATTGAAACAACATTCATCCATAGGTACGACCTACTGTTTCCATGAACGGTGTATTTCATTTCATATCCATAAATTTTGTAGATTAAAATAAATACATGTATACTGAATATATATTATACTTATGTCATGTTTTAAATTATTAAGATTATTGTTCCAAGATTTATGTAAGGGGAGTAAAAATAAAAATCAAATCGAACATAAAAAATGATGTAGTTATTTCCAGAAATGTGACATTAATAAGAAACTATTAATAAACAGAGTATAAAAGAGAATTTGTAAATAAAATATGTTATGATAAATATGAATATTATTCTATATCATATATTTATAATTATATTATATTTATTATATAGGAGGTTTTACTTAGTACAAAATAAGTTGAGACTTAAGGTAATATATTTTTGTCTCAATTTTATTTATGTGAGACAAAAGTTATGATACGCACCAAAATGTTTTGTGGAGGTTTATGTACAGAACATTTTACATGTAATATTAGGGATTTATTCAAACTAATGATTACTTATGTATCATTTTATTTTATTCTTTCATGGGGTTTATGATTCAATGTTATCAAAGTGTTAAAGATTTTATGTTTCAATCTCATCATTTATAAGGATGGTTTATGATTATGTCTCCAATATTGAAATATCAAGAACTACCAAAAGAATATGTTTTCTTGTAAAATAATGTTTCCTAGAATTATTTTCAAAAATTATTTATTACTTTATTATGATTTTGAAAATATATTTTTACCCATTTTTTATGTTTTTCAATTTATTTGAAAGGAAACTTCATGATATTTACCAAACAATTCATGTTTGGATTTTACTGAAAATATGAATGGAATGAGAATTTTAACATGCATGGCCTGAATGTAATTTTTTGGTGACATGGACAATAGTTTCCTAGAATACTAAATTATATGATTCCATGATATTTTCATAGAAAATTATTTTCAAAATTATTTATTTTTGAAAATCAAATTTTCAATGTAGGAATGATGTTTTCTTCATAAAATGTTTTAGCAGATTTTTAGGGATTCTTTTAAAAGGTTTCAATGTTATTCTAAAAGAAAAAGTTTTTAAATATTTTTTTGTTTTAAAAATATTTTTTCAAAGTAGAAAGGGAGATATCCTCAAGAAATTTTTTAATATATTTTTATGGCTTTCATCATAATTTTTGAGATTATTTTCAATGAAAACATTCTCCAAATTTTTTATGAAATTTTAGTTTCGAAAAGTTATTTTAAGAGAAAAGTTAACTTCATCAAGAAATTTTGTAAGTGGTTTTTCTTCCAAAAACCTTTCTCTATATAATATGACGTATATAAATGTAACTTATTATATACTAGTGATGTGAACCAAGTATACCATTATTATTCTTTCTCTAAATGATTTGTGTTTCTGAGGGCATGATGTTTATGAAACATGCTTCTCTTTTATAGGTTGTACCATGATTAAATTATTATGTAACCTAGTTCTTTATTCATGGCTCATGAAATGATGAAATAATGAAAGGATTATAAGACCTGTCTATTTTATATAGGTTATGATATGATGAGAAGTTTATTAATTTCATTTCATTTCATTTGTTGTGATTTGATGAATGTTAAACATCACGTGGAAAACATATGTTTGATTTTCATTATATGATGGGTGGGACCAATATATCCTTCCAATTAATTGGATGATGATTTATAAATCATGATATAGATAGGACTGTAATGAGGAGTGAACCCGATTTATTAAGAGAGGTATGCAATACGGAGAGAACCCAATTCTGTAAGGGACTTTGTTTAATTTTATAGACATGGGATTGAATCCTGACTACTATGATGGTTTGGGGAGTGAACCCAATACAATATGATATCTCAGGAAGTGATCCTTGACTAATATAGAAAAAAAATTAGTTCCTATATGTCTGCCACACATTCTATTTCTTATGAAAATGTTATGATTTCATGGATCATGTTCTTTGATTCCCTTATGATTAATGTATTTTAAAATTATAAAATTTTATCCATGACTCAATATTATGATATTTTATATGGTGGGTTTTTTATTAAAAATATATTCTAATGTTCTCATACCCTTATGTTCATTTAATGCTTATGTACCTCTCTATTTTACCCTTAGTGAGCATATATGGTCAACCTTTCTTATATTTCCTTTCCCTAGGTTATGAAGATTTGTATTATGTATAACAAGTGTAATATGGGTGGTATTTGTGACTAATGTAGTGAGAAATTTTGTAGCTCAGTTATGGACAAGTGTTTATTTTTATAATTTCCAATAGAAATAAACTATTACAGTCCTCAAGTGTGGGTTTTTTTAATTTAATTAATATTAATAAAAATTAAGTAATACCTGTTATTGATAAACATGGGTTCTTATAAACTGAGTGTTATTAAATTTTCTTCATCTATTGAAATTTCATTTCTATTTTTTCCCAAATAACATTTATAAAATACTTCATTATAATATGATTTCTTCTATATGGAATCAATCTAATTTTTTCTTAGTATTTTTAATTATAGAGAACCATTGATTAGATTATCCTTCAAAAATATAAATTTCAAGAGTTAATTTTTGATATCCCATACATATAAATATATTAAATATATTCTATAGTGAATTCATCTGTCCTATATATTTTAATGATCATAAGGTATATTAAATTTTATTGGTTGACGTGTTATTAAATTATACAATATGGACCAGTTTCTCAACAAAATAATTTGTCACTAGCTTTCATGGGATTAATTATTAATACCCCATATGTATTGATTTAGAATTTTTTGAAAAATTAATCCATTGAAACAATTTTATATTGTGGATTCAAAAGGTTATTATCCTCTTGATACCTTTATAATTCATTTTTCTTATTTCCTCTCTGAAAAATGATTCAAAAAATAAATGGATTGGATTAATCAATATTAAAATATTAAAAAGACATATCATGATAATATAACCATAAATTATAGTCTCTTTAATTTTTTTATCATTATCATATCCTTTAAATGTATCTAAAACAATAATCCAAAACCAATTATAATGACCTATAATATAATCAACCTGTAATTAAAGGATTTATCACAAATAATTCCCTTTACTATATTTCCTAGATATTTTTTGTTATTATTTTATATTATTTTGGTGAAAAAGTACATAAAAATTTATCACTTTCATACCATGGACATTTATCCACAAAAATGGGGCATTAAATTTATTCCCCAATTTTACTCGAGATCTTTTTATTTGATCAAGGAGATTCTTTATTGTATAAATCATGAATTTTAAAAACATTATACTAATATTTAGATTCATTGGATAGATTTTGAATATGTAGGATGAGGAAAAAAATCTTGTTAAGGGATACAAAAATAATGGAATCTCATTAGCATAGTGAAAACATGAAAATCCATTTGGATGTTTTCCTATCTCACAATAAAAATTGAGAAAAAAAATTTCTCAAGTGAAATTATATCATGTTTTATAGAAAACTATTGAGATAAATTATCCTGCATAATAAAAAAATGAAGTCATCTCATGATATATCTGAATTTTGGAATACATTCCATTGAAAAAGATATTTAAATTTTAGGGATTTTTGACCACATGAAACTAAAATACTTTCATAAAACCCCCTTTTTCAATAATAATATAGGTATCATGGTGCATCAAATTCATAAACTATTTTCACTCATGTTAAAACAATGTCAGAATAACATTGTCCTTGTAAAGTCTATAGAGTAACCATTTTTTCTATCTTTCTCATTCTCTCCTTCAAAGACTACAACATTACCTAATGCATTGGAAATCAGTATAAGTATAAACCTTTATCAAGATATTTAATGGGATAAACCACAATAATCTATAATTCTCATGTGCTATATCCTGAAAAAAGTTATTTAATCTTTCAATTTCACTTAATGAGATAATTAAAAAACATAATTGATCCTATAAAAAACTAATTCCATTTTTACATAATCATAAGGAGAAATATACTTTTTCATTGAAAAATAAAAAGGAAAAATCATCCTAGAAGATAAGGAATAAGATATTATATAAAGTATATTTATATAGTGTAGAGGATTCTTGGTAATTAAAAATTATTATGATGGAAGGAAAATGTGGCCATGAGGTATGTGATAAAAAAATTCTTTTTCAATTTAGTAAAAAATTCAAAATTAATCATATGATACATGTTTAAATGGGTAGTTTTAAAACCCTTAAAAATATAGTGGAAAATTTGTTAGAAATTATTTTTTACAACCTTTTTTATATAAATAATTTTATTCATGGAACATTTTTTCAACAATGGATACTGGTTTTAAAAAATTAAAACATTTAAAACAACATTTTTATGGGGAATACCATACCTTAAATGTCACCTACCTTCGTACGTATCGAATTAAAAAAAATAAAAAAAATATTAATTTTCAAATTTTTAATAAAACATTAAAAATTCATTTAATTATAATTATTTCTTATATTTTAATAATTATTATTTTTATTTAGTTACTAAAATGGTTATGTTCACATAGGATGTTTTGGGGTTATTCGGTTTATAACCTCAAAAAACATCAGTGTATTAACTATGGTCAAAGGTCTCAAGGATGCATTAACTAAAAAATATTAATCATGTTATAATTTTCACATGTATATATTAAGTACACATTTAAAACTAACCATGTAAGGAGGTCAATAAAATTGAATCATTTCATTTCATGGAGACTATAGTCTTTACATACAAATGAATTTCATTTTTTATTTTACTAAAGAATGGGAAATAAATAAATTATTGAATATATTAGTTTTACAAATTCATAAATATATTATAGATGTCATAATTATTCCTTTTTTCCATCCTTATGACCAAACTTATAACTTTTAGATGAAAATTTATTTACATCACTTCATGGGTGTAGTATTCCATACATATGCACGAGTGGAATCATGAATTTCCAATGGATGGAAATTGATATAAGGTATGTAATACCATATAATTAAACAATCATAATTATTTTATAAATATAAATTATATTATTTTTTCCATCATTATAACCCTCTATGTAATCTGGTGACAAAAAATGAAACACATCACTTCATAGAGGTGGTAGTCCAGATGTACGCATGGGGTATGTTTTCAGTTCCTATAGCATGAAGATAGAGATTAAAATGGGTTATAAAAAATAATAATAAATTCTGAGTATATGGATGATACTGATGTTATTATTTCTTCATTATAATATAATATTTGAAGTATGTAGAATAATAAATAAACCTGAAACACTCTGTTAAGAGTTGCACCACTTCATTGGAAAACCTACTTTATCTTACAATTTTATCGTTCTAGGTTTGGTTTTTTGGAATGAAAAAAATATATAGAATGTGTGGGGATGTTTAGGAGATATTGTTTCGGTATTTAATAATATATAGTTTTCACGAGGTGTGATGAAGATAAGAGAAGAGGTTCCATTAAATAATTTAGTATAGTGTAACCCTTATTATTTTTCTAGAATTTTAAATTTTATAAATGTATTACTCATCATAAATGATTGAAAATGATACAATTTATAATATATTGTTATAAGTATCTAGGTAACATTACTAAATAAGATTTAAGATCAAAGTGATTTACATATTACAATTTATTTACCTTAATTTACATAATTTACCCATTACTATAATGACACTGTTTTACATTTGTCAATATACCCAAAGGTCAAAAATGAAATTTAATTCATTAATAAATTTAAAACATAGATTTAAAAATATTTATTATATTATTTTTTCTTCAATTTTTTTACGTAGGGGAAATTACTTTTGTTATAAGTATACAAAATGAAGCGAAAACGTTTTTTTAGAAAATTGTTTTTTTAAGAATAAAAATACACTTATAAAAAAATAAAATCTAATTATAATTCTTATAAAATCATTCAATTATTTTTAACCAAATGGATCTTATTTTAAAGTAAAACAAAATAAAAAATAGAATGTGAATTTTTTGAATTACTTTATTTAAAGGAAAAAATGGATGTTTTTTAAAATTCTACCTTTACCCTATTCACGCAAAAATCATTATTTTCTAAAAATAGTATAAATCACATAAAAATTTATATTCTTGTATATAAAATTAAATAAATTTTAAAAAATTATTTTTATAAGACATATAAAGTTAAATTTTATCTAAAACAACGTAGATCATTGAAAAAAAACATAGTTAGGTAATGTTTTTTTATTTAAAACATTTATAATATCATTTTTAAATCTATAATAATTTCAAATCCTTATAATAAATAATTATAAATTATAGGATTTTTCTAAAATTAACTAGATTTTCTTAGATGTTATATGCGGTGTAATTTTTCTCACACACTAAATATATAAATGGTTGTATAAAGATCTTATATTTATATTCAGATTACCTTGGCTATGTTTAAATTTTTTGGTTGACGATTTGGATGATTTGATAGTAAAGGTGTGGAATATGGTTAGTGAGTATAGGTCACATAGATATCCATGGTAGTTTTTTGGTTGTGATATCTATTTTTTTTGGATTTTTATAGTATGGACACATCATCTAGAACATCGCTTTTATCAATTGGGATAATTTATTTAATTTCATAAATTTATTTACACCTTGTATTTATAATTTATTATTTAATGTTTATTATTTATTTTTAATATCTATTACTCTAATGTGATGTAGTTTATTTTAATTTTGAATTGGAGTGTGGTTAATCAATATATGGATTATTCGAGAAGGATTTTCAGGTGGAATTCTCATTGTTGGTATTATTTTAAATAGAAAAATCATTCCCAATTGTGGGTTTCTATAATACCATAGAAAGAGTTTCTAGGATGTGGGTATTTTGAATTTCCTTCAGGCTATGTTGAAAGCAAGGTCGGGTGAAATTCAATGTAATCCCAATCTAGTTTTTAATATTATTATTTTTAGACAGTTATCTATGAGATGTTCAATTGTTTATGGGACGGTTCACTATTGTTTTTAAGGTGAGTTAGTGGGGTTTCCAATTATGTGATTGTCTGTGTGTGTTATGGTTGGAATTGATGTGATATATTGAGATAAAAAAACCTATAGTGTTTTGGTTAATAGGGTATTGTACCATGAGTATAATTAGTTGTTTCTTGATGTTTCTCTTGGATAATTATAAAGGAATCTTGGTTTATAATTTAGGTTAATAGTAAGGAAAATATAAATGTCGTACATGTTGGAAACTGGATCAAATATTGTTGTTACACGGAATAAATGAACATCACATCCCTTGGATAAATTTGAGTTGGCTATTTATTTCAACCAAAGGGTATGTGAGTTGGTGAATTGTTCATTTAGGAACATTTGAGTTCATATAATAAGTTGATGAATATATGGGTGGATTCTTTGAATATAATAATGTTTCATGAACTATGTGTATTTTATCATGAGATAGATATACACAATTTATGTCCTCTCAAGAAAATACTAAAATGTGTAGTTCATTTTAAACTATCATAGGATTAAGACTATTGTCAATATTTGGAAATCTTATAACTGAGATCATGGTGGGGTATATGGTGGATTTATCACTTGGTATTCCATGTAAATTCTTCCTAATTCATGGAGGGTTGTGGGATGTCCAGGATTGGTAGGTGTGTTGTTTAGTGGTTGAGCGAACTGGATCCTTGGTAGCCAAGTAGGTTAAATAATGAGACAATAAGGATCCCATGTGGTGATTCTCCAAATATTATAGTTGAAAATATTGTTCTTTGATGTATTTAGTTGTAAAATTTGTAAATATTTCTTATCTATTCATAGGATGAATGTGTTGTGCATTGGGTGTTCTTAGAAATGGGAATCAACTAATGGGGACATCAACATGTGACCATAATTTTTCCGATGGATAATTTTTTATATGTGCATTAGGTCTAGAGTGTTTCTATGTTTGGTGATTATGAATGTGGCATTCCAGATCAGGTTTGGATCGTTTAAGATATCTTGATCTCGCAAGACCTTGATATGAAACACGTGGGTTAATATTATTGGTTTATTATAATAAATGTTTGAGTTGGTAAATGATAGTGAATTTTTTGTATCCACACATGATAGTATAAGTTGGAAGACAATATATATAATAAAATTTTTGGGGATACTCTTATCAGTATTTTTACAGATGACCCTATTTTATGAGGGTGGTGGTCAATAGTGGGGGTTTTGTAATTTTGATCCTCATGGGTTTGAAACAGTGTTCCAAATCCACTTGGTATGTGGTCGTATGAGTATTGGGTGGTTCTAGGATTAGTATAGATTTTTATTTACATCTATAGTGGTTGTTAAAATTTATTAATTGAATAACTAAGGAGTAGTAGAAATGAGCACCCAAGCCATGTTTTGTGAACATTAATACTTATGAGAGAGAATAACATTACTATCATGGTTACAATAGTTAATCATTGAATCAATTTTGATACAAGATTACTGTAACATCCCACTCCTCCTCATTGGC
Source organism: Viscum album (assembly GCA_963277665.1). Classification (NCBI taxonomy): domain Eukaryota; kingdom Viridiplantae; phylum Streptophyta; class Magnoliopsida; order Santalales; family Viscaceae; genus Viscum; species Viscum album. The sequence goes on from OY728122.1 coordinate 1,734,302,833, forward strand.
ACGCATTGAGTCAGAATTTCTAATTTTATTCATGTGACATCCCCAAGATGAAAAAGTTTAAAAATTAATGTGAAGGGATTCATTAACAGATAGTGTATGATTCTCCCTTTTGAAAATAAAACAACTCAAACAATAACATCATAATAATAACTCTAAATAATTCATTAGAAAAAACTAAAAAAACTCAATTTAATTCCATTTATATGAAAATAAAACTAAAAAATAATACAATAGAGAAATCCAACTAACATCAAAATATATAATGGAAGAAAGACCCAACAAGACTCAATGACTCCAAAGACAAAAGTCCTTAGCTCTAAATAAGCTCTAAGATCCACCTCCGCAAAAAAAAAGGATCACAAAGAACCACTAAAAGATGGAGATACGTTACCTTTTCACGTATCCCAATGAATAATATCTGGAAAAGAACTAAAATGACATAACAGGGGTGTGTAATGAAACTAAGTTGGTTCTACTCGAATGACTTCCCTACTCATTCCAATAGGATAGAAAATTTTATCATATTTATATAAAACAATTTATATAAAACACATTAAAACAGATTATATCAAAATATAAAACAATTTCAATACCAAAATAGTTTTAAAAAAAATACATTTCCCTAGTAAAGAAACCAAAAAATCTTTAAAACCAATTCTAAAATTCTATTTTTGGAAAAATCCATTACATTCCCCATATCCACACAACTAACCATGCATGAATCCACAGAACTCCCTATACTCTCTAGTGGTGATTAATCCTTTCAATAATATTTCACTAAATGAACCATTTTTATGGGGGAATGTTCATACCCTTATCCATCCCAATAATGATAGGAGAAACATCATACCAGTGTCTATCCTGAATTCACATGAACACACAACAACCCTTTATTCCAAAATCCAATGCAAAAAATAACCATTTAAAATATTTAAATAAAACCATTCATTTATTTATAAACATTAAAAATAAAAAAAATTTCATAAGTAAAAAAAATTCAAATATTAAAATCAAATTTTTGAAATAAAAAATAAAAAGCACTTTGCCCAACCAATTTCAAAAAATACACAAACCATCACTCAGGAAAATTTATACCACTTTTTCACATCAATATCTCTATAAAATTAAAGAAATTAAAATAATTTGAATCTAATACATCACTCTCTAATAATAGGAGTCTAGGGAGAATCCACCAACCTTAGAAACTATGATGAGAATGAAGAACCACGTGAAAAAACCCACAAAAAAATGTTTAATTTCAAAAAAAATACCTTAGATATCTTTCACTAACAATAAAAAAATAAAAAACATACCATGATTGGCATGAAACACCTTATATCTATCCAAAACAGACTAGATCTATGAATCCGAGATAGGTAAGAAAGTAAATCTAATAAAAACAGTGAAAATTTACCAGAAATGAGGACTTACCAAGGGAATCAGGCTAAAATGCACAAAGAAACACCTTTGGATCACTTCCAATTTTATGGGGAAATACTCTACAACCTTTGGGAGGGATAAATATCAATATAGGGTTAATTTTGAACAAACAATGAGGGGTTTAATTTAAATTCTAACCTAGATATACATTTTATGGTCTTATTATAAAGACATGCTTGGTTAGTCGCACTATTCAGAAAAATTGTTCTCTAACTATGTGCAAGGATCCACCTCAAGGATCACCTTGCATGGTTGGCCAAAACCATTAGAAAAACTGTGTGCTAATCATGAAAAATCTCATTATTCCACTTTTCAGGATTTTTCTTGGGTGGCCAAATGGTTTGGAAAAACAATGCACCTAATAGTGCGCCTTACTCAAAGCACATGTCTAGTTATGCACTCTTACTAATAAGAGTTTTATGGTTTCCCCAAACCGTGCATGAACCATGAACCATTAAAAAATACCCAAAACATTGCAAACGACTTCAAATTTATACCAAATTTCACAAAAGTTTAATTACAAAATTTAAAAACAAAAACCAAGGGTTTCTTACATGAAATTGAGGGCACTGAATTCTCCCCACCAGTAGCCTTTATATCCTAAGAAATTAGAAAATCATTAATTTTTCGAAAGAGTATGGGATATTGTTCAAACATTTATTTCTCCTATTCCAATGACACTTCCTAAATATGGCCATGATTCCACAAAACCTGCACTAGACCAATTATCATACCATGAAATACTTTCCCTTTACTATCCATAATCGACACTCACACAAGCACCAATGAAGCATCCGAATCTAGATCTACATGACCCCAATAAATGAAATGGTTCAAATCAGGATTATACTTTTTCAATTAAGATACAAGAAATGAATTATTCACATCATTGAACAATAGTGGTGATGTCGACTAATATTCCACCTCTCCAACTCATCCAAGTATCTCAAAAGGAAATATGTATTATGGATATAACCTTCCTTTATTATATAAAAACACATTGTCCATGCATTGGATAGATCTCCAAAAACACATAATCACTCACATCAAATGAAAACAACCATTGAAGATGATCCAAAAACAATTTCTGACAACTCTGATCTATCTCCATCAGTTTTTGGATCGATTATATCTTATCCATTGTTTCTTGGTCAATGCTCGACCTAGCCCATGAATTATCACCTGTTTCCCTCCAACAAAGTGGATAATGACCTAGAGTCCAATTAAATGCTTCAAAAGGATTCATGTTTAGCATGTCTTGATAACTATTATTATACGAGAACGCCACTAATAGTATGTACTCCACCCATGCGCCCCCAAAATCCATTACACAAGCCTGAAAACTGCTTATAATGTTTTTATCATCCTTTCAAAATGTCCATCCATGTGAGGATGATATGACGTACTCATAGTGAACAATGTCCCAAGGTCATTCTGTAAGGATTTAAAAAAATATAATTTCATCCTAAAATATTTTTTAACAATATCAAAATTAGTATTGCATTCTTATTTAACACTTCTCGAATATATATTTTGGATATGTCCTCCACCATTTGAGATTCATGAATAGGGATGAAATGGTGTGACATTGTGAGAAGATCCACTATCATGTATATGGAATCATGTTTCCAAACTATTATTTGGATACCTATTAAAAACATATCGTCTAATTATTCCTATTTACATATAGAAATAGTTAAATACTTCAACATACCTTCTTGTCACTGATGCTCTACTTAAACCAACTTAGATGTTAAGCATCTTGAAAAAAAACTCTGCTACTTTCCATTTCGTACTGACCCACCAAAACTATGTGTTCAATTCCTTAAACAAATTTTTTATTCCCAGATGAACTACCCAACTAGAATGGTGGTAAGAAAGATAAAAGTTTTCTTCAAAATCCATTGAAACAACCATCTGATTTCAAAACCAACAAAACTAAACTCCCATCCAGCTTACAACCCTCAATAGTCTCCCCACCATTGTGTTTTTTCATCAGGGAAACACATTCAAAATAACATTTCTATTCCTCTTTAACCATCTTCACTAGATCAAGAACCAAGGATAATAGAATGAAAATGGAAACACCATCTTAGTATAAAAATTATATGGGAATATTTTCTATCACCACCAACAATTTCCAATGATCTGAACAATATTTTTTCAACTTAGCATATTAATTTATTATAAATAAATCTACCACCACATTTCCTTTAATTGATGTATAAAACAAGTCAAATTCAAAAATTTGGAGACAATATAACCATATTATTTTGTCTTTGGTTTAAATCCCACTGTGAGAAAATATGTTTCAAGATCTTGTGTTCTGCAAACACATTAAATTTCTTATTAAAGAGGTAGTACTGCCTATTCTTCAAAGCATAGTAAAAATAAGCTAACTTAAATTCATGTATTGGGTAGTTAATACTATTAAAACATAAATATATTTAGTCATAAGAAACAAAATTATCTCCCTCTGTGAGAACAAATCCCAACCGAGATCCAAAATAATCATAATAAACTACATATCATTGTCCTAATTCTATAAAAATCAATATTGGTGGTGGTGTAAGATGAACTTTGTGATCCTGAAAATACTTCTCACATTCCTAATTCCATTGTAATGTTACATTTTTCCATGTTAAAGATATCATTTTTGAATCTATTCTTGAGAGATAATGAAAAAAATGTTTATAATAACTAGCTATACAAATAAAAATATTTTTCTCTAAAAAATATTTGGTGGTTCCCAAGAGATATCAACCCCTATCTTCTTTAGATCCATAGAACCCCCACTTTCAGAGATTACATGGCCAAGAAAGCATACCTCATATATCAAAAAATTGAACATTAATAATTTGGAAGATAAATGATAATATGTAACATCCCATGTAAGTAATGAATAATAGATATTTTTATCTATGTCTATTAATGAGTTAGATAGTGTTTTAGAGGCTTAAAATGAAAATAAATTCAATCTTATTCATGAAATACACTAATATTCTTAAAGGATTGTTTTAGTGCCTTTTGATGGCAAACCTTTTTTAAATCTCTCTTTTGACAATTTTATATTCTATATTTGTCAAAATAAACATATCTTTATAATTGGGACATCAAAATTTACTTTTTGTGAATTTTTGGTATTTTTCTGACAATGTTCATTTTTTAATGAATAGTGAAAAATACTGCATTTTACATCAAAACTATTTTTTAATCTACTTTATTTATATGATTAGATTATCTATTGAATTGGTCTTAAAGTGTAATCTAAATATATTTTTACCATTTAATCCAATGGTGGTCATTAGGATTAATTTCACTTTGTAATTGGGTATAAACTAATGCCAATCTTTTCATAGATACTGTTTCAAAAAAAACCCGCTATTTGTTTTGACAACAAGGATTATTTTTTAAATCAATTATTGCAATTTATGTGTTTGAAATTTGGTAAAATGGATTACATATTTGGAATCATAAGGTACAAATTATGTAATCAAGACTCTTGTTTTTGGACATTATGAATAGTAACGACGGTAATTATCTTTAATTATCTTGATTAAGGAGTAATCGGGTAGTTAAGGATAATAAAATGATATCATAATAATACAAAAAGACCGCTACATCTATCCTAAGTCTACTGGTTATCTCATGGCCGACCATGGGATGCCTTGTGCCAAACTTGGGGGCCCCATGGAATCACTTTTGTGAGAAAGTGACTTTTTATCTTTTTATTTTTAAAGAATGTTAAATGTGACAAAGAATGTATCACCTAAGTAAAATATTTTTAATTTTGTCCATATAAATGATATTTTGGACTATAAATATTAATTAGAAATATAAAAAAATTTCATACATCATGATATTTGTTTTATTATTTTTAGACATTAAATTTATTAAATTATTTATGACGTCATGATGATGCAGCGATTACCTCATTAATAAAGGATTTAAATAAAATGGAACGATAATGTAAAATCTAAGACCTAAACATGTCCAAACCCTATTGGGTGTGTATATTTCGAACCCTTATCACCTTATCCTAGAATTATATCATTGTGTGACCTTTAAAATCCGAAACCCATTTGAAAATAAAGTAACATTTCTTTACTTTCCAAGAGTGCCCCTCCTCTCCTCTTATAAAAGGCCCCCACCTCTACCTCCTTACCCACACTCCCAAAGCCTTTGGCTCGGCCAAACCCTGACCATTTTGTCTCTCCACTTCCCTATCTTACTCCTTGAAGCCTCACTTTGGGCATAAGTCTTCCCAAGGAAGCCTTTGAGCTCAAATCTAAGAGAGTTACCCGATTTTGAGGTAATGTGTTCACTTGTGTTCTTTTGTTTTATTTTGCTTCTCCAACCCCCTAAATTCTTTTTATTCATTTATTTTGTAACAACTCAAGTATATTCAATATACTAGGATGTTTTTATAAGAATTATTTGAGATACACTTACACACACCTACATCTAATGGTTAAAGAACATGTTGTTTCTGTTAATGGCGAATTTCTGCCTCTCGAAACGATGATTGTTCAACATTATTTTAACACCTTAAAAGGTGGCCATTAAAATGACAATATATTTATATATGATATATAATATGTTTATGTTTTCCTTAATCTTATGTATTTTTCATTTTGGTCATAGCTTTATGGTTTCCATTATGGGTAAACGCGATATCTTTATTTAAGGAAGTGTGGACTACCGCCCCCTCAAAGTGATTTGATTCCTTAAATACCATATGTGGGACGTATAAAGGATGGAGTTATGATATTATATATGATATTACACTGGAATTATAATATACCTTTATATCATTATGATTCCATTCTATAAAATATGAAATAGAAATGAAAGTAGCGTTCATGCGTACGTACGGCTTACCGTCTCCATGAACGGTGCATTTCATTTCTTACCTCTAAATGATTATGTAATATTATAAATGCATGAATGTACTGGATATATATGACATATATGATATCTACATCATGAATACCATTCTGGATATAATGGATACATGAACAACTTGTAATTATAAAGGGCTTATTTTTTACTCAAGTACCAATGATCGTTAAAACGACCGTTATTAACTTAAATAATTACATAGTGTTCATGACATGGAAATAAGTGATATAAAAGGAATAATGAACTTGAAAAAGGTTCTTAAGCAAGTAGAAATTAACTCATGTTTATTATTCAGGACATTATAGAACGATCGAGTCTAGTCGGACCCGAGGTATGGGACTTTGTCTCAATCTCCTTTCCTTGAGGCATATTTTTTTTATACACAACCTTCTTTTATACGGTGTATAAACCCCTTTGACTTTTACGTTTATCCAATAGGAATCTTTTTTATACATAGCATTTTACTAAATGAAAAAAGGGAATGTTTTTGTCGTACGTATGCGGCGACAATGACTTCTCTGCCGCTGTGACCGTTATTTGAGTTTCGGCTTCCTCTACAAGCCATACCTTTTTTTAAAAGAAAAATAAATACCATGTTTTAATTTTATTTTATTTTGGTATTGAAAATGGTTTTCAAAATGGTTATATATCAATGTGTTGTATTGATATCTTGTGATTGAAAGGTGGAAATGTTATGTTTCCTTTATGCATGTTTTATGTGATATGATTATGTTGAGGTTCTTGGGCATTATTATGAAGACGGGTGGTTCCGTGATAAACTATGGGCGGGTGAGCCCAATATAGCTCTCCAATGCTTTGGGTAACGCGAATGAGTGAAACATTAAGGTTTATCTGAAGAGATTTAGGGAATATACTGTGATGGGTATTCCAAACGTAACCAAGAGGGTTACTCCCTACGTAAGAATGTTATGAATGCCTCAAGTTACCTTTATGTCTTATGATTTCAATGATTTATGATTTGATGAGGTATGATAAAGTGATTATGTTTTATGGGTAAAGTATGATTTCATTCTTATGTATATATGTACCCATGTTTCCTTTCCATATTTTTATATCCCTTACTGAGCTTTTTATGCTCATCCCAAGTTTTTTTTTTGAAATGTTTTTCACAGGTCAAGGGAATGGTACATGATATGATGATAGTGTCCAGGAAGTGTCAATAATGAATCCATGTTTTATTTTAAATATGTTTCCATTGATGGAAAAAATGAATACTATCTTTATGTAACCACTTTGTTTATATGTGGAATGTAATGCATGTTTTATGATCTAATTCTCAAAAACTCTAAACCCGAAAAGATCCTCATTGTGTAATCTTGTAATAACTCAAGATTAAGTAAGGTTTAAGGCTGGGGCCTTATAGTTGGCATCAAAGGTCGGTTTAGATAACTTTAGGAGTTAGAATTCTATTAAATGATTATCCAAAAATATTTTTTTTATGGTCAAATTGAAGTGATATAGTATTTGAAGATTACCATGTTGCTTCATCTAAGACATGTTTGTTCAGAATGGTTTTCTACAGAGGAAATAGGGAAGCAGTGCTAGGAAGGAATGCAGAAGGAAATAACCTTCCGAATCAGAATCCTGAGATGGTCAGAATTGGAACTGAACTGTTTGTTGAAGTAATGGAGCAGTTGACTCAAGCGATAAATGGTTGTGGTATCCATGCACGAGATCAGCCAGATCAACCGTAGAGGAACATGTCAGTGGTGGAACATTTCATGGGGCAACATCCCCCATCATTCAGAGGATCATCTGACCCTGTGCTAGCTGAAGGGTGGATTAAATAACTGGAGAAGATTTTCGATGTCATGGGGTTTTCATACAATCAAAAGGTTAGTCTTTCTATTTACCATTTGGAGGGTGAAGTAGATCAGTGGTGGTTGATGGTTAAAAATATCAGGGACACTGATGAGATTGATGCTCTTGACTAGGATGAATTCAAAGGTATGTTTCTTGAAAAGTATTTTCCTAAGGCTGTTCGACTTAGGATGGAAAAACAATTCTTGGAATTGAGGCAAGAGGAAGACTCAGTGGCTACCTATGAAGAAAGGTTCACTCGATTGGCAAGGTATGCTCCAAATTTTATCTGAGACCTTGATAGTAAAATCAATCGTTTTTACTCAGGATTGAAGACAAAATATCGAAGGGCATTAGCTTCTCGTGAGTTTAAAAGTTATGAAAAGCTTGTTAGATGTGCTGAGAAGGTGGAAATGGAGTTTTTCGATGATCAAGTGTTCTATAACAACCAGCAGAAGAACAGACCAAGGTGGCAAGAGAAAGGGAACAATTCTTCAAAAAATTCTGATGGTAAGAAATCTATGTTTCCAGTTTGTGTTAAATGTGGCAAAAGACATGATGGGAAATGGCTTCTAAATTCTATAAAGTGCTACCGATGTGGTAAGATGGGACATAAGGTTCGTGATTGCACTGAAAAAGATCAAGGTGAAGGTAAGACCAAATTTGATTTACAGTTAGTGAAATGTTTTAAGTGCAATGAGATGGGTCACTATGAAAATGAGTGTCCGACAAAGAGCTTGAGTGATGGGAAGCAGTTAGAATACAAGTAGAAAGGGGTGGTGAAATCATTATCAATTACTTCAGTAGATGTCAGGCCATCAACTGAAGTTGCATCAGGTAATTTGTTTGTTTTTTTATATTATGCCAGTGTGTTGTTTGATTCAGGGTCCACACATTCATTCATCTCTGAAACCTTTTCTAGTAAAATGGGAATACCATCTCAAGAAATGACTCCTGAACTTTTGGTAAAAACACCTGGGGGAAATGTTGAGGCAAAAAGAATTTATAAGAATCTTATTATCCTTATCTGTGGAAAGAACCTACTTGAAAACCTTATTTTTCTACCTCTAGTAGAGTTTGATGTTATCTTGGGTATGGATTGGCTCTCTATTTACCATGCTAAGATTGACTGTAGAGCTAAAGAAGTTTTTCTTTTCAGAAAGACTTTCATTTTTTGTACAAGAATGAACCCTTACTGTTGATAACATATCAAGAGGCCGAGAAACTTGTAAAAGATGGAAATGAATGTTACCTTGCACACATCGTTGAAAATAAAGGAACTGTTCAGATTAATGATGTGCCAGGGGTAAATAAGTATCCCGATGTTTTTCCTGATGAGTTGCCTGGAATAATACCAGATTGGGAAGTTGAGTTTACCGTTGACTTAGTTCCTGATGCTATGCCAATTTCAAAAACCCCTTATCTAATGGCTCAAATTGAACTTTTAGAGTTGAAGGAGCAATTACAAGATTTATTAGAGAAAGGTTTCATTCGACCTAGAACATCACCATGGGGTGCTCCTGTTATATTTGTTAAAAAGAAAGATGGTTCAATGAGACTTTGCATTGATTATAGAGCCTTGAATAACATCACTATTAAGAACAAATATCCTTTGCCTCATATCGATGATTTGTTTGATCAGCTCTAGGGAGATCAGTATTTTTCAAAGATTTACTTGAGATCGGGGTACCATCAGCTGAAGGTAAAGGAAGTAGATGTTCCGAAGACCGTGTTCCGTACAAGATATGGCCATTAGGAATTTCTAATAATGCGTTTTGGGCTAACCAATGAACCTGCTGTATTAATGGACTTAATGAATAGAATTTTCCATGAGTTCTTGGATAAGTTTGTGGTGGTTTTCATTGATGATATTTTGGTGTTTTCTAAAATTAAAGAGGAGCATGAAAGACATTTAAGGTTTATCTTGAAAACCTTAAATGAAAAGAAACTGTATGGAAAATTCAGAAAGTGTGAGTTTTGGTTGCAACAAATTTCTTTCCTTGATTACATTGTTTATAAATATGGGATAACTGTTGATCCTGCAAAAACAAAAGTTGTGGAAGACTGGACAAGACCCACAAATGTAACTGAGATTCGTAGCTTCCATGGTTTGGCAGGCTATTATCGAAGGTTTGTTAGAAATTTTTCACGGTTATCTAGTCCAATGACTAAGCTAACTCGGAAGGGTGTTAAGTTTATCTGGACAAAAGAATGTGATGATTGTTTTCAGTAATTGAAAACAAGATTGGTGAATGCTCCAGTTTTTGCACTACCTTCCAGAAATGGTGAGTTTGTTATATACAGTGATGCTTCATTGAAAGGACTTGGTTGCGTCCTAATGCAGAATGATCAGGTAATTGCGTATGCTTCACGACAGTTGAAAACTCATGAGGTAAATTACCCTACACATGATTTTTAATTAGCTGCTATTGTTTTCACTTCAAAAATTTGGAGGCATCATTTGTATGGAGTAAAGTGTGAAATATATACCGATCACAAAAGTTTAAAGTATATATTCCCTCGGAAAGAGTTAAACATGAGACAGAGGAGATGGATGGAATTAATCAAGGATTATGATTGTACAATTCATTACCATCCGGGAAAAGAAAATAAAGTGGTTGATGCTTTGAGTCGAAAAAGTAATGCTTCATTAGAAATGTTGCATTTGGAACGTGATCCTTTGGTTAAGGATTTGATGAACTTTGGAATAGAAGTTTTTGGTGCAGGATGTTCTTCTGTTTTTTTTCAGGTATCAGTGAGATCATCTCTATCAGAAAGAATCAAGCAAGCACAGAAGCAAGACAGTGAGTTGCAGAAAAAGGTAGAGCTGGTTCAGAAAGGTAAGTGGCCTGAATTTAACATTGATAATGATTGCGTTTTGAGATTTGGGAAGAGATTGTGTGTGCCTTGTGATTCACAGTTGAAGAGAGAGTTGTTATGTGAAGCTCATAGTTCTCCGTTTTCAGTTCATCCTGGAAGTACTAAGATGTACAGAGATCTACGGGAGTATTACTGGTGGGATGGAATGAAAAGAGATATTGCTGATTTTACTGTGAAGTGTTTGACATTTCAATAGGTTAAAGCAGAGCGGAAGTTACCGAAAGGGATGCTTTAGCCTTTACCAGTGCCAGAGTGGAAATGGGAGAATATATCCATGGACTTTGTTGTGGGATTACCGAAGACATCTCGAGGTAATAATGCAATCTGGGTTATTGTTGATCGCTTGACTAAATCTGCTCATTTCTTTGCTACACTAGATAATTTTTACTTAGATCAACTTTCCCATTTGTATCTTAAAGAGATAGTTAGGTTACATGGATTTCCCCTATCCATTGTATCTGATCGTGATCCCAGGTTCATTTCTAACTTTTGGAAAGGCCTTCAGAAGTCGTTGGGTACTGAATTAAATTTTAGTACAGCATTTCATCCTCAATCAGATGGGCAGTCAGAACGAACAATTCAGACCTTGTAGGATATGCTACGAGCTTGTTCGATGGATTATCAGGGAAGTTGGGACCAACATCTTTCTTTGGTTGAATTTTCATATAATAACAGTTTTCATTCCAGTATACAGATGGCACCATTTCAGGCATTATATGGGAAGCGGTGTCGAACTCCAGATTTCTGGGATGAAGTGGGTGAAAGAAAGTTGATGGGACCAGAATTGGTAGAAGATATGGAAGAAAAAGTTCAGCCGATTCAGAAACACATGAGAACAGCTCAGAGTAGGCAGAAGAGTTATGTAGACAACAGGTGGAAGGATCTAACTTTTGAGGTAGGTGATCATGTTTTTCTCAAAGTCTCAACATGGAAAAGTGTGATGAGATTTTGTAAGAAAGGAAAGTTGAGTCCAAGGTTCACTGGACCATATGAAATTCTGGAGAGAGTTGGATCAGTTGCATACAGGGTGGATTTACCTCCAATTTTATCTCAAGTTCACAATGTTTTTCATGTTTCGAAGCTGAGAAAGTATATGCCAGATCCATCTCATGTTTTGAGTCTAGAGGTAGTTCAGCTGGAAAAGAACCTATCTTATGAGGAACAACCGGTCCAGATTCTTGACCACAGGGAGCAACTGTTACGAAATAAGGTGATTAATCAGGTAAAGTTTTTGTGGAAAAACCACATGATGGAAGAGGCAACATGGGAATCTGAAAATGCAATGAGGGATAAGTACCCCCATTTATTCGATAAGTAAATAAATTGTGGGGACACAATTTTATAAAGGGGGGAAGAATGTAACATCCCAAGTAAGTAATGAAAAATATATATTTTTATCTATTTCTATTAATGAATTATATAGTCTTTTAGAGGCTTAAAATGAAAATAAATTCAATCTTATGCATGAAATACACTAATATTCTTAAAGGTTTGTTTTACTGCCTTTTGATGGAAAACCATTTTTAAACCTATATTTTGACAATTTTATAATCTATATTTGTCAAAATAAACTTATTCTTTATAATTGGGACATCAAAATTTACTTTGTGTGAATTTTTGGTATTTTTCTGACAATGTTCATTTTTTTAATGAATAGTGAAAAATACTGCATTTTACATCAAAACTGCTTTTTAATCTACTTTATTTATATTATTAGATAATCTTTTGAATTTGTATTAATGTGTAATCTAAATATATTTTTACCATTTAATCCAATGTTGTTCATTAGGATTAATTTCACTTTGGAATTGGGCATAAACTAATGCCAAACTTTTTGTAGATATTGTTTCAAAAAAAACCCGCTATTTATTTTGACAACGGGAATTATTTTTTAAATCAATTATTGAAATTTATGTGTTTGTAATTTGGTAAAATGGATTAAATATTTGGAATCAGAAGGTCCAAATTATGTAATCAAGACTCTTTTGTTTTTGGACATTATGAATAGTAACGACGGTAATTATCTTTAATTATCTTGATTAATGTGTAATCGAGTAGTTAAGGATAATAAAATGATATCATAATAATAAAAAAAGACCACAAAATGTGTTTTAAGGATACTGGTTGTCTCATGGCCGACCATGGGATTCCTTGTGCCAAACTTGGGGGCCCCATGGAATCACTTTTATGAGAAAGTGACTTTTTATCATTTTATTTTTAAAGAATGTTAAATGTGACAAAGAATGTATCACCTAAGTAAAATATTTTTACTTTTGTCCACAAAAATCCTCTTCTGGACTATAAATATTCATTAGAAATCTAAAAAGATTTCCTACATCATGATATTTGTTTTATAATTTTTAGACATTAAATTTATGAAATTATTTATGACATCATGATGATGCAGCGATTACCTCATTAACAAAGGATTTAAATAAAATGGAAAGATAATGTAAAATCTAAGACCTACACATGTCCAAAACCTATTGGGTGGGTATATTTAGAACCCTTATCACCTTATCCTCGAATTATATCAATGTGGGACCTTTAAAATCCGAAACCCATTTGAAAATAAAGTAACATTTCTTTACTTTCCAAGAGTGCCCCTCCTCTCCTCTTATAAAAGGCCCCTAACTCTACCTCCTTACCCACATTCCCAAAGCCTTTGGCTTGGCCAACCCCTGACCGTTTTGTCTCTACACTTCCCTTTCTTACTCCTTGAATCCTCACTTTGGGCATAAGTCTTCCCAAGGAAGCCTTTGAGCTCAAATCTAAGAGAGTTACCCGATTTTGAGGTAATGTGTTTACTTGTGTTCTTTTGTTTTATTTTGCTTCTCCAACCCCCTAAACTCTTTTTATTCATTTATTTTGTAACAAATAAATTATATTCAATATACTAGGATGTTGTTATAAGAAGGATTTGAGATACAATTACACACACCTACATCTAATGGTTAAAGAACATACTGTTTCCGTGGATGGCGAATTTCTGCCTCCTGAAACGATGATTGTTCAACATTCTTTTAACTCCTTAAAAGGTGGACATTAAAATGACACTATATTTATGTATGATATATAATATGTTTATGTTTTCCTTGATCTTATGTATTTTTCATTTTGGTCATACCTTTATGGTATCCTTTATGGGTAAACGCGATATCTTCATTTAAGGAAGTGCGGACTACCGCCCCCTCAAAGTGATTTGATTCGTTAAATACCATATGTGGGATGTATAAAGGATGGAGTTATGATATTATATATGATATTACGCTGGAATTATAATATACCTTTATATCATTATGATTCCATTCTATAAAATACGAAATAGAAAATGAAAGTAGCGTTCATGCGTACGTACGGCTTACCGTCTCCATGAACGGTGCATTTCATTTCTTACCTCTAAATGATTATGTAATATTATAAATGCATGAATGTAATGGATATATATGAAATATATGATATCTACATCATGAATACCATTTTGGATATAATGGATACATGAACAACTTGTAATTATAAAGGGCTTATTTTTTACTCAAGTACCAATGATCGTTAAAACGACCGTTATTAACTTAAATAATTACATAGTGTTCATGACATGGAAATAAGTGATATAAAAGGAATAATGAACTTGAAAAAGTTTCTTAAGAAATTAGAAATTAACTCAAGTTTATTATTCAGGACATTAAAGAATGATCGAGTCATGTCAGACCCGAGGTATGGGACTTCGTCTCAATCTCCTTTCATTGAGGCATATTTTTTTTATACACAACTTTATTTTATACGGTGTATAAACCCCTTTGACTTTTACGTTTATCCAAAAAGAATATTTTTTATACATAGAATTTTTCTAAATGAAAAAAGGGAATGTTTTTTTTCGTACGTATGCGGCGACAATGACTTCTCCGCCGCCGTGACCGTTATTTGAGTTTCGGCTTCCTCTACAAGCCATGCCTTTTTTTTAAAGAAAAATAAATACCATGTTTTAATTTTCTTTTATTTTGGTATTGAAAATGGTTTTCAAAATGTTTTTATATCAATGTGTTGTATCGATATCTTTTGATTGAAAGGTGGAAATGTTATGTTTCCTTTATGCATGTTTTATGTGATATGATTATGTAGAGGTTCTTGGGCATTATTATGAAGACGGGTGGTTCCCTGATAAACTAAGTGCGGGTGAGCCCGATATAGATCTCAAATACATTGGGTAACACGAAGGAGTGAAACGTTAAGGTTTCTCCGAAGAGATTTAGGGAATATACTATGATGGGTATTCCAAACGTAACCAAGAGGGTTACTCCCTACGTAAGAATGTTATGAATGCCTTAAGTTACCTTTATGTCTTATGATTTCTATGATTTATGATTCGATGAGGTATGTTAAAGTGATTATGTTTTATGGGTAAAGTATGATTTCATTATTATTTATATATGTACCCATGTTTCCTTTCCATATTTTTATATCCCATACTGAGCTTTTTATGCTCATCCCATGTTTTTTTGAAATGGTTTTCACAGGTCAAGGGAATGGTACATGATATGATGATAGTGTCCAGGAAGTGTCTTGAATGAATCCATGTTTTATTTTAAATATGTTTCCGTTGATGGGAAAAATGAATACTATCTTTATGTAACCACTTTGTTTATATGTGTAATGTAATGCATGTTTTATGATCTAATTCTCGAAAACTCTAAACCCGAAAAGATCCTCAATGTGTAATCTTGTAATAACTCAAGATTAAGTAAGGTTTAAGGCTGGGGCCTTATATAATCACTCAAGATTATTAATATTGTTACTAAGTTTCATTAATGCTTTTCCATTTTCCTTGAATACACCAATATGTCATCCAAAAGCACCACCATGGAAGAATCGAGACACATTTGAAATATATGATTCATCAATTCTATTAAGTCTTCTATTGTATTAATTAGACCAAAAGGCATCACCACATATTCATAATGGTCCTATCTACTTCTGGAATCTATTATCAAAATATACTCTATCCAAACCAACAATTGGTGATATCAAAAGTTCAAGTCAATTTTAGATAACTAATGAGATCCCTAAAATAATTGAACATATCATAAATTCTTTTTATTAGATACTGATTCATCACCATAACTTGGACAATCTTATAATAATCCACACAATGCCTTAGAATTCTATCTGCCTTTTTCACAAAGAAGACCAGTTTTTCCCATAGTGACATGCTTTTCCAAATGAACCATTTTCATTACAGATATTCCAAATATACATTCAATTAATTTAACTATATTGAAAAGATTCAATAATATAGAATGGATATATGACTAGTAACTTTAAGGAGATCAAATGTAAACTCTACTTGTCGTGTAGGTGGAAACCCTGAGAAATTCTCAATAAAACATCTAGAAACTGATACAAATTTGTTGGATAAATACCATTATGAATCTCTTCCATCGATTCCAAATTCATCCCTAACAACTTGTATGATATTTACCCCACTGTTGGTGCTGAAAAGCTTATTTAAACTGCCATTACATTCTGATATCCTATAAATATATTCTTGACGCCTTCCTTAGTCGTAAAACTGACTCTTCTTGTATAAAAGTTGATGTGAGCCTTGAACATAGTATACCAAAACATACAAAGGATTGTTTAATAGACATCCATTTCAGGAATAGAGAAATCCAATATCTTATTATCTCCATCAATAGTTATTGAACATACATTATACATAATTTATGAAAATTTTCTTTGGCGAAGAGGAGTTTTCCTTTTCAAAACATAAGGGATTATTTAAAAACTAAAAAATTAAAAATAAACTGCTTGAGAGGAAATAATGTAATTGGATGCAAAAGTATCAAATAAATCATTCAAAAGGGAAGAATTCAAAATAATCAAACCTTTCACCATTAATGGTCCATATTGACCATCCATAATAAATTTCTCTACTCCATATAATTTATTAGTCATTACATGATATTCCTTGTTGCTCTATTGAGATTTCCCTTGACAAGGAGTTTGGGTATTCCAAGAATCACCATGTCTAGTTCTGATCTACTGAAGATGGGTGTTCAATTTACCTCATCTTGTGAAAACATATGACATCTGTGATACATGAAAGGTTTCCCATTAATCTGACCCCAAAGCACTGTGAAAATAGTGCAGAAGATTCCCCATATATTTGTAATTACTTCCTACCCTAGGTGGTTCCATACAAGATCACTTCATGGTTTCTAATGAACAACATTGAAAACAGTCACAATGAAACTTTGTTTTTTGAGGGAGATTCACTGATTCAAATGTTTGATTCAAATCCATCCTTTTACCATGGAAAAATATTTCCCTCTTCATCTTTCTCCTAGAATTTAGAGTTCCCACCATTTATCATTGGTATCAATATTCTTCCTTTATCCATATCTCATATGATGTCCTTTTCTACTACTCACTTTTTTAACCATCTCTGTATAATTTGTTATACATAGAATGGAAATATTCAATCAAATATCCTCTATAATCCCAGATTCAAATATGAATGACTACAAGAATGCATTAGTAGTAACTTTGGTTTCAAAGGTGTCTAAATTCCTAAATCTAGATGCATACCCTGTAACTATGAGGCTCTCTTAATTCTATATAAGGATGATTATTTTTTAGGAAATTTTTAACTTATGAGGATAGAATTTTTTATTAATCAATTTTTTAAAATCCTCCCAACCAATTCCTTTTTACAATTTATCCTGAAATCCTAAATCCCACAATTTGATTGCAAGATCCTATAGAATATACATCTACAGCATGACTTTCATCTCTGTGGGTGTGCCAAGGAAATCAAAGATTCAATTTATCCTATTCAAGAAAACCTATTCCTTATCTATTTCAGAATCACCATAAAATTTAGGCTTATTCTTCTTCTGGAAATGTACTGAGTGATCCACTCTTTTTGGTTAATCAAATTGGTTCCATCTATCAACAGCTTGAATGTAATATATGATACTCTAAACAACCAGTTAATCCTCCTATGGCTCATGTTCAACCACATTCCTAGAGGCATCCACTAGTGGGTTTCTATGATTCCTATAGGGTTCCATTTTATATAAAAAAAAGAAACAACATAAGTTTCACTCTCTATAAATTTAACGCATCACAATTTCAAATTCTAGAACATCTCAAATATCACAACAATTCTTTCCAAAATTGAAGATTTTCCACAATAAACCATTTTAAAAAATTT
This sequence comes from Viscum album, assembly GCA_963277665.1. NCBI lineage: Eukaryota > Viridiplantae > Streptophyta > Magnoliopsida > Santalales > Viscaceae > Viscum > Viscum album. Next base: position 1,734,321,092 of record OY728122.1, read on the forward strand.
AACTATAATTTTAAAACTAAAACTATTTTCAAAATAACAATTTCATTACATTTTCAGAATCTGACATTTGAAAATAAAATCAACACTTTTTAAAAATCAATTTTTTTTCAACCAATCATAAATCATTACCCAAAATAAAATACGAACTCCAAGAGGGAATCATTTATAAATGTATGTCATGCTCAAATCATTGAGTAAAATAATGAAAATTTTATTCAAATTCCTATAAGTGTCTCAAAAACAATTATTTAACCAACTGCCTGGTAAAATTAAGTTTTCCATAAAAAGGTTATCTACATAATTTTATGCTCTATATTTCAAGTCATGTTAATCATACTCCATTCTACCAAAATGATATAAGGAATATAAAAAAATGAATTTTGACTCCAAGACCAAGAAAATAAAACTGAGTCAATGAATGAACAATACTAATACCAGTTTTAATTCATAGACCGTAAAAGATGACACCACTTGTAACATCCTACCCCTCCTAAATAGCTTTTTTAGATGTGGAATTTTTTACCTGGCCTTAATAGACATCTTAAATATTCCAAAGGCTAGTAATAAATGATATAGGCCTCATTAATAGATGGGGGATGATTTTCCATTTTGAAAATGAAACAATGTAACCAAGAACATCATAAAAAAATATTATAAAATGATGCATGATAGGAAAATAAAACTAATAAAAGTAATTAAATTGATATCAAAATCAAACTACAACAGATTACCATAATATAAGTCAACTAACATCAAAGTAAATAGAGGAATACAAACCTAACAAGACTCAATGACTCCAAGACATAACCCCATAGCTCCAAAAAAGTTCCATATTCCAACATCACCAAATAGACCAAGTATCACAATGCACCACTAAAGAAATGTCATAATTGACATTTTTCCGTATCTTGATGAACAATATCTGTAATATCACAAAAGATCCAAAGTATGGTAGAATAATGAAACTTGATAGGTTCTCTACGAGTTACATCCCTACTCACCCCACTTGGATATAACATGTTATAAAATTTATATAAAACACTTTAAAACAGTTTATATCAGAATATAAGAACATTTTCATACAAACATTGTTTCCAAACAAAATACATTTCCCAGGGAGAGAAATCAAACCAATCCTTAAAACTGTATCTCCAATTATATTTTGGACTAATACATTTCATTTCATGTATCCACACAACTTACCAAGAATAAAACCATGGACCCACCTATAATTGCAAGTAGTGATCCTTTCACTAACTTGTCACGTAATGAACCATTTTTATAGGGGGATTTTATACCCTTATACATCCCGAAAATGATGGGGGAAACATGATACCCTTATCCTTCCCGAACACACATGAGCACACAACAACCCTTTATGCCAAAATAGAATGCCAAAACAATCATTTCTACCATTTCAATTATATTTTTCATTTATTGAAAAAATTTAAAACAAACAATTTTCATAAATCTAACAAACTCAAATTTTAAAATCAACATTTTAAAATCAAGAAAAAAAAGCACTTTGTATAACCTATTTACAAAAAACCCCAAACTATCACATACATGGGATTATATAATGTCATTCACTTGAATTTCATAATAAAATTCAAGAAATTAAATCAATTTGAAAGTAAAACTTCATGTTATAATAATAGGAGTCAACAGTGATGTCAAATACCTCAGAAATTATGATGTAAATGAAGAATAGCTTGAAAATGCCAACAAAAATGAGTTGAATCTCCAAAAACCCTTGTTAGATATCCTCACCTAATAAAAACAAATCTATAACTAATAATGATAGAAATCAACCACCTAATAAATATATGCAGTAGACTAGATCTATCAAACTAATAGAGGGAATAAAGTAGATCTAAGATAAACCCTAAAAAATACAATAAATAAGGACATACTAATAGATTCGGACTTCAATGCACCATAAAATGTCTTCGAATCACATCCAATTCGATGGGAAAAGGTTCCAAATCCTTTGGGAGGGAGAAAATTTCAATTTACTGTCAATTTGGAGAAAAATATTGGGGTTGAAAGTTAATCCTGACCTAAATCCACTTTTCTAGGGTCTTGTTTTAAATTGTGCAAGGTTAGTCACACAGTTAGAAAAAACATTGCGCTAAACATGAACAAGGATATTCCCCTTTGAGAATCTCTCATGGATGGCTAACATGGTTAGAAAAACCATGCACCAACTTTGAAAAATATCATTATCCCACATTGCATGATTTCTTTTGGGTGGTCGCACAATTTGGAAAACCTACGTGCCAAACCATGTTCTTTCCTTATAACTACTATAACACTATACACAATTTCCTATATGAGTTTCATGATTTCCCCAAACCATTCCCCAACTAGGAACCTTTTGATATCTCCTAAACATTATAAAATTCATCCAAACCCTCCCTAACATCACCAACAGACATTACATGGTTAAAAATCATTAAAAAGGGTTACTTACTTGGAACTTTGGTGCTACAGTTAGTCATAGTAATGGGGATCAATTTTATTATGATGGTGTTTCTAAGTATTAGGTATTAATGTTTTTATCCTATGTTGGGATGAATGGTTAGTGTGGATATCTTTTTTCCATGATTTTGATCAGGTTAATGCATTTTATTTGGTATGGTAGTCAATACCTTGGTTATATTGTTTGGATTTTAGGAATTTTTGGGAATAGGAGATCTGACTGATTCTTTTTAATTGATTTTTTCATAGTGACATAGATTTATATCATCATCATTATATAAATTTTTATTGATAAAAAGTAGTTCCATGATGAAAAGGTGAGACAACCCATATAACCAAGACATGAGGTCCTAAGGGGGACTAAAGTAGTTTAAACTGTGGGCATCCCCTCTGACCAAGTATACCCCCTCAACTTTCATGGTGAGAGAATTATGAAAGTAGATGGGAGCCAAAAACTATAAATCAGTAGATGAAAGGTGGTCCATTACATGGCCCCCTTCACACCATGTGTTAATCACTTGGGTATTATTGTTGAGCATGCCCTTGCACCTCCTTATGATATAGTGGATCAACCAAGGGATGATTCCAATGCCTTGGAGGGAATTTTGATGAACTTTGGAATATGTATCAACTTCCAATAAAGGGGTCCCATATTTTTGACATAATAATTGACCAAAGATAGTCACAAAAGCCTCTGCTGGAAGCAAAGATCTGTGGCCCATTAGAGCAGAAAAACTCCATGATGACCGACCATGTGGAGTCGCAAACCACCCATCCTCCCCAAAGGACCCCCCCTATTTTCATGAATCGTCAACATTGAGTTTTAAACCCATAATGGGTGGGGACCAGTAGACCCATTGGCCTCTACTACCACTTCTAATAGGAATTTCCATGGAACTGGTTCGATGCTATTGGATGGTAGGTGCCTCCTGAATGTTTTTGAGGAGTTTGAATAAATATAGGAGAAGATTTTTTGTTCTCATGATCATAGATCCACTAGAAGATTTAACTCCTATATTCCATTCCCGGATTCTCTCCTTTTATATAACCTAGAATAATGTATGAAGGACCATGGAATGAGCCATTCTCTCCATACTTCTCTCCCCTGCATCAAGGAACCAGTGATCAATAAAATACATTTCAACCGGGCAATTATTATGGATGTTCATGAACTCACCGAAATGATGCCACACCCCCTTTCCCAATCACTCTCAAATAAAACATTCCCCATAATCTCCTCCCTGTGACTTGGAAATCAGTGTAACCTTAAATCCATTGGGATGTCATAGCACCTGATATTCTCATCAGTGGTAATGGACCCCTGATAAACCCTCCAGGTGAGTAAGTTTTACTTAAGGGGGATTCCTTTGGACCATAGGATCTTATTCCAAGGGTCAACTTAATACTAGGTAACTAGAATGTGCCTGGATTATTTAGAGGATAAGTCCCCCAAGGAAGAGTTGGAGAATATTCATCTATCTGGATCAGAGTTGAGATCAATGAGGCATAAGGTATATTTTTGGTCTTTTTCCATAACTTGTTCGATAAGCGTCAGGTGAGAGATAGCCTATCTGAAGAAGATAGACATGGTAGGACAACCATGGAAGATAAGGGAGTGACTTTCCTAGTCATGGTGATTATAATACATGTCTCCCTTTGGAAAATCCATCTCACAAGGCGTTGGAGATCAAAGTCGAGGGGGAAGATCGTAAACCAGAGTAGGGAAGCATAACTCACATCCAGAATCTCATTCCCAAGGTGAGATTATTGCATGGTGATTCCCCAAATCATATGATGCTTCTTAACTTCCTAGGATATATTAGTGTTCATGCAAAAGAGGCTATCACACAGGCTATGAAAATTAATTCCACCCTCCCTATATGGCCTTTCCACCCTGCACCGGGATACCCAGTCGAATTTCCCTTCTGATAGATTATCGCATATGAAGTATATAATGATTTTATCAATATTTCTAATAATAATTCTATAAACATTAATGGAATAGGGTTCATAGACAGGGATAGTGATGACGAAACTATTAACCATAGTTATGAAACCCCCAAATGAAATATATATATTCTTCCAGTTTAGAACTCCTTCTGTAATCCTGTTGATAAGAGGGTCAAAGTCTCAATGGAGAATTTAGAGACCCGAATCCTGACGTACATGGACATTACATTACTTTTGCGGAATACTTAGTACATAACAAAAACACACACTAAAGGATCGTAATAGTTTAGTGTCTTTGGAAACTCGGAACGTAATCTTCTAATCGTGGTGAAAGTTCTTCAATATCTCCCATAAAGATCTTCCATTTTTTTTACCTAAAACCTTTCTTTATATCCTGGGGAAAAGAAAACATAAAAGGGTGAGCTCAAATGCTCAGCAAGGGTAAACAAAAGAAATATCAATCACATCATATACATAAAAACATAGCTTTTGGAAATTTTAACCTGCAAAAGAGCTCATAATATCATAACATGGGATAAATCAAAGAAGTGAAAATGAGATCCCCATAATCATAACATGAAACTTGAAACTTTGTGGCATGCACACATAATCATAGAAAATCATTTCTTGTTAGTCATGACTCAATGCCAAGACTATCTTAGTGGACAAAGTCCCTTTCTGAATCGAGTAACCCTCGTTTCAGTCCTGTTTCACTGAACCGGTATAACCTACCGTTCCATCCCTATCTATATCATGAGATATAAAATCTTTACCCAATGCATTGGAGGGAGATATAGGTCCCACCCATCTTTTAATGAATCCTTTCTTATGTGTGCCACATAATCATAAATCATACATCATCGCATAACCCATGTAATAAAAATGGGATTCTTAAACAACATGACATCATAAAACAATTCATATAAGATAAAGGAATTCATAAGAATGTTTCCATCACAACATAATCAAATCCATGTAATAATAGGGATAAAAACAGAACCCTTTTATTATCTTAGATGGAAAATAATTTTGATAAAATACTTGAACTTCACTCTTGAGGAAAATATCCTTTCTACTTCAAAAACATGTTTCCTTTAATAACATGTCATACGACTTTAAAATAAAAGAAGTTGATTAAAAATAAACTTGAAAACTTGTAAAGAAAGCTTCTTGGAAATAATGTTTTAAAAATCCATTCATGCCGTATATGTTAAAAAAAACATTCTTCGTACTTTTGTCGGAAAATTCAAAAAGTACCTCGTACGAAAAACGACAAAAGATTCCTTTCATACATATTACTAAAAACTCACCAAAGGGTAAAAATGGATTTAAACAATTGTAGGTGGATGGAAATAATATCACATATTGATGAAACATGGATGTGGATGATAAAATACACCCCAGTGAATACTTACGAATAAACAATCTCGGATAAAAATGAGATTGTGATATTTCCCCTTACCTTATGTCCGACTTGCTTTGTAAGTGTCCAAACCTCCTGTATAATGATTTAAATCATGTTATTGACTTATTCTAGAATCATATTCATTGTTATGATATCATATATTGTTCACTTATGACATTATATTACCCGTTCTTTTGTAAATTCCATGTTAAAGAAGTGTTTTGGGTAAAATTGTTTCATTTATCTTAGGTGTTTTGACTTGTTGTTCTTGACATCATTATTACTTATATCATGATTTACTTACTTACAGAATATAAAATATGATTTATATATCATATATATTCATTATATATATATATATAATAGATAGATAAATAAAATGAAAAACACCATTCATGGAGACGGTAGTCCGTACGTACGCATGAACGCTGTTTTACTTTCCTTATTGTCTTGAAATGGAAGTAAGTAGATGACATACATATATATATATACATAAATCCAGTAGCTTTATAATGTCATATATTTCATTATTATTTCTTATATATACTTTATAATCATTCTTAAATGGTTAACATGGAGAATGAATCTCATCGCGTCGTGGAGACGGTAGTCCGTACGTACGCACGAGCGATGATATCATTTCCATAAATATTGAACTGAATTGGAGTGGATTATACAATATATCAGAATCAATATGATGTTGTAATAACTATTTATAGTTATTATTTACACCATTATACCTATCCATGTAAGGTGGTGGTGGAAAATAGATTACACCACGGCGTGGAGACGGTATTCCGTACGTACGCACGCGCGGTGATTTCATTTTTCCGTAGGATGGATAGAAGGTGAATTAGGGTTGTTTCATACTTATAATAACATATCAGTATATGAGTGATACTGATGTTATTACTTCATAATGAAACAACCTAAGAAGAAGAAGTGGAAGAAGAAATAAAGATGAAAGAATTGGTAACGGTAATTACCTCTTCTTTGAAGCGCCTCTTTGAGACCTCCTCTTAGGGCACTAAAATTGGTCTTTGAGTAAGACCAGAACCTCTTGGATGTTTCTAGGGAAGTTGAGAAGAGATTTTGGCAGGGGTTGGCCGAGCTTGAGAGCTCAAATTGGTGTGAGGAGGAGGGGGAGGAGGTGTCCTTTTATAGGGGAGGAGAGGGGCACCTTAGGAATATCTCAAAATATTATTTTATATTAAAGTCAAAATCGGTTTATAATGGTTCCAAAGGGTCTTATTTCGAAGCTAAAGTGGGTATGGGTCGAAATATTATCAACCAATTAGATTTAGACATGTTTAGGGTATTATTGTAACCTTATCAATTAGATTTAACTCTAAGTTAAATAATTTAACTTTTACCGTGTCTTTTTGTTTTCTTTCACAATATGGTTAATACACTTACTATAACATGCCAAACGAACCCCAAATTGTTTATTATTAATATATATCCTTATATAAGTCATTTGGAAGAACCTTAGATTTTTAGGAATAAAATAACAATTAATAATATAATATTTTATTTAAAAACTATTTTGTGTCAATTTTGACACTATTTGATATATGATTTTTGTGAAAGTCATAACAGAATTAAATGTTCGAACCAAGTTGATTAAATCAACATTAATATATCATAGTAACCTAGAAAATTAGTGGAATTCATAAAAAATCTCAAATTACATTTATTTTGGTGCTTATAACATCAATTATGTCAATATTTCATTAATAAGATAATTACTGCATCATCGTTGTGTCATAAATAAATTAAATTATTTGATGTCTAAAAATTACACATAAAATACCATCATGTAGGAAATCTTTTTATATTTCTAATGAATATTTACAATCTAATTTATCTTATGTATAACCCCATATTAAAAATGATTTACTTATTAAACTTTGATTTTAACTATTTTAACCCTTCTTTAAATAAATTAATAATAAATGTCCTAATCTAATCCAAGTGGGCCTAAATGGTCATATTTTATTCCTAATTTTGTTTTTGGTCGAATTACACTTGTCCAATAGAATTAGGGCATGTGTTAGGGTAATAGTAATATCATATTTACCCTTAGTTACCCTATTTACTATTAACCGCGGTAAAAAAAAGTAAAAAGTTACTATTCACCAAAAAATTATTTTCATCTCATTGAACCACATTTTAGTCCTTGATATTAACCGTATCTCTCGGATTTTCGAAATTCCATTCACAGAAGCGGTAAAATTAAGTTTTATGCAAAAATTCAGTTTTTTAACCTACCACTTAGTGGTTTCACTATTCATCAAAAATTGAATGTTTTCAGAAAAATGCCAAAATTTCATCCTAAGCTATATTTCATATTCCGAATTCAAAAATGAAGTCTATTTTACCAAATTCATAACATAGAAGTTGAATTAATTAATTTTATAATTAAATCCCGCTATTAAAACAAATAGCGTGTTTTTAAGAAACAATATCTATCAAAAGATTGACACTTGTTTATGTCTGGTTTAAATGTGAAATTACGTCCAATGACCAACTTTGTATTAAATTGTAAAAATATACTTTAAAACAACTCAAATTAATAATTTATCACTATTAATTATTTCGATTAAAAAAGTTGTTTTTTAATTATAATTTAGTAATTTTCTCTATTCATCAGAATATGAAAGTTATCCGAAATGTACCAAAATTTCACCTTAGGCTAAATTCGATACTCCGAATCCAAAAATGAAGTTCATTTTGAAATATAAGATTTAAAGAATTTTAAAAAGTGGTTATTACTATTCATAACGGCTAGTTTTAATAATATTTTAATAGCATATCGTTGTTTAGTGAAACTCAGTATTGCGTATTACACACGCTATCGAGGAAGGTCGCGATTGCGTGTAATGCAAGGCAAGTCAAGGATGCGTGTTGTGCAAGCTCCTTTTGGTGTAGCATACAACACAAGATATTAAAATTAAAAAGATTATTTTTAATAAAATCTCGGGCTGTTACATTCTACCCCCCTTAAAATGAATTTCGCCCTCGAAATTCGTCGGGGTTATAAATGGTTTACTATTCGAAAGTTTCTTTAATAGAAACCCACATCGTAAAAAGGAATACCAAAACATGGCTTTAAAAACTAATGTATGAAATGTAACGATTACCCAAATAAACTAATCACTGGGTTTCCACATAGGTGAAAATATGGATATGGAAGAGAAATCTAACCATCATGTTCTGATAGAGAGTGGTAGAGAACATGGCTATGGAAAAGCCAGTAATCACAAATCCATAGATTTGTGATGATATAAGGTACCATCTGATTCATCAGGTATAAGATCACTAGGACAACATTTTTGGTTTTCAAGATCATTTCCCTAAAGTTGAAAATTTGAATTAGAAGAAATACTTACTTGATTTCGGTACAATCTCACTGTTGTTTGTGAATTGAACAATTTCCACTTCATCCCTTAAAGAAATGAAGTTGAATTTGTTATTCGTGATGTGTTAGTAGATCTTGTGATAGAATGATGGGTCATTCCATCTCTTTCAAACAAAAGGTTAGCAAAAGTTATAAGTCCATCTTGTGGTTAGATTAATTGTATATGGTTCCAAAAATGAACTTATACTTCATATATCATACCGCTTAATAAAATAAAACTAGTTTATACTAACCAGGGACTTCCTGTAGGCCAGTGGTAGGCGATAAAGGCCAGTCGCACTTCGGTTGTGGGTTCGATTCCTACAGCCTTGTCCGAAGCGATGGGTTGTCGCCCATCCTGCAGGTTGTCCTTTTTCTAAAACTACGTTACTATAACATCCCATCAATAATATCGAAAATCTTCTATCCTTAAACAATACTAACTTATGTCCAACATAATCCAGTCTAATCTTTAGGCTTATACATAATACTGCAATCCAATCTCATAATATAGTGTCAACGATTACCAGAGATTTAATACTGTCGTTGATCCCCACATATCATAAGATATGTCTTGTTGGTCACATTCCAAACATTCAAAGTCCTTAATCGTGTATTCTCTTGAATACCTTAGTGAAAACATGAGTGCAGTTAAAAGTTAACACTTTCCACATACCAAAATCCTCAAAATTCTATATACTCAAACCATGATATCACTTAGTCCTTATATCAATCATGAGCTCATGAATATAATCAAACATCTCATTATCTTCTTATCCTTTCATTATGCGCATATCATCTACTTTCCAAAAATATCTGAATAACCTTTCACGGTTACTGGTACCATTAATCATACACTTTCAAAACTTAAGGAAAGACAACAGTGTAACAATCCTTAGATGTCTATTTATTCCATAGTACCATAAGATTAATTATACAACATTACACATGATAAACATGTCATCATTCCACTACATTCTTAAACCATTGACCGAGCTTCAACAATTCTTTCATCTCACATATCATTTGTAGTCTCTTCATCATCATCAACATAAATACTTCCCATACGACCATACTGATTATCTTCATGAGACTTTCCCTTAGGGCATTGGTTTGCATAATGCCCGTACATTCCACATTTAAAACATTTAACCATTGTTGATGTCGTAGCAATACCATTATCCTCATCCATGGTGTTAACTGAACCTTTTCCTTTGCACTTACTTGCTTTGTGTCCTTCTTTTCCACACCCAAAGCATCTTCTAGTTCCTTTGAAACATTCTCCTTGATGCCTCTTCCCACATGATTTACATAGGGGGAATTGAACTTTCTTTCCTCTATGATCATCATGAAACTCCATCTTTCTCTTATTAGCCGAGTCAGGAAACTTACCAAATTTTACTTTATTGATCATATTATGAGATTGCTGATTCGGCATAATAATGATGTTTGGACATCCAAATCCCATTTCATTATGAAGAATATCATTCCATTGTCCATCATATCCTCCATTATTGTGAATTATCTTGTTTCCAGCCATTTTCTAAAACCCAAAAAGAATAGTGTGAGAGGCAAAAATCATGCTAGGGAAAACAACATAATAAAGGGGGATTACCTTCAATATCTAACATCTTAGGTTTAATTCTATGATCGTTAGCGTAATTCTAGTACTATAACCTATACGTATACTTAACCTTAGGGACATCCCTAGACATACCTTAGTAATAACTCTAGGGATCTCACTAACGTTTTTGCATCCTAGTTTCCAAAGGTTGACTAAACCTTTCCTCTGATACCAACTGTAGAGACCCGAAGCCTGACGTACATGGACATTACATTACTTTTGCGGAATACTTAGTACATAACAAAAACACACACTAAAGGATCGTAATAGTTTATTGTCTTTGGAAACTCGGAACGTAATCTTCTAATCGTGGTGAAAGTTCTTCAATATCTCCCATAAAGATCTTCCATTTTTTTTACCTAAAACCTTTCTTTATATCCTGGGGAAAAGAAAACATAAAAGGGTGAGCTCAAATGCTCAGCAAGGGTAAACAAAAGAAATATCAATCACATCATATACATAAAAACATAGCTTTTGGAAATTTTAACCTGCAAAAGAGCTCATAATATCATAACATGGGATAAATCAAAGAAGTGAAAATGAGATCCCCATAATCATAACATGAAACTTGAAACTTTGTGGCATGCACACATAATCATAGAAAATCATTTCTTGTTAGTCATGACTCAATGCCAAGACTATCTTAGTGGACAAAGTCCCTTTCTGAATCGAGTAACCCTCGTTTCAGTCCTGTTTCACTGAACCGGTATAACCTACCGTTCCATCCCTGTCTATCTCATGAGATATAAAATCTTTTCCCAATGCATTAGAGGGAGATATAGGTCCCACCCATCTTATAATGAATCCTTTCTTATGTGTGCCACATAATCATAAATCATACATCATCGCATAACCCATGTAATAAAAATGGGATTCTTAAACAACATGACATCATAAAACAATTCATATAAGATAAAGGAATTCATAAGAATGTTTCCATCACAACATAATCAAATCCATTTAATAATAGGGATAAAAACAGAACCCTTTTATTATCTTAGATGGAAAATAATTTTGATAAAATACTTGAACTTCACTCTTGAGGAAAATATCATTTCTACTTCTAAAACATGTTTCCTTTAATAACATGTCATACGACTTTAAAATAAAAGAAGTTGATTAAAAATAAACTTGAAAACTTGTAAAGAAAGCTTCTTGTAAATAATGTTTTAAAAATCCATTCATGTCGTATATGTTAAAAAAAAACATTCTTCGTACTTTTGTCGGAAAATTCAAAAAGTACCTCGTACGAAAAACGACAAAAGATTCCTTTCATACATATTACTAAAAACTCACCAAAGGGTAAAAATGGATTTAAACAATTGTAGGTGGATGGAAATAATATCACATATTGATGAATCATGGATGTGGATGATAAAATACACCCCAGTAAATACTTACGAATAAACAATCTCGGATAAAAATGAGATTGTGATATTTCCCCTTACCTTATGTCCGACTTGCTTTGTAAGTGTCCAAACCTCCTGTATAATGATTTAAATTATGTTATTGACTTATTCCAGAATCATATTCATTGTTATGATATCATATATGGTTCACTTATGACATTATATTACCCGTTCTTTTGTAAATTCCATGTTAAAGAAGCGTTTTGGGTAAAATCGTTTCATTTATCTTAGTTGTTTTGACTTGTTGTTATTGACATCATTATTACTTATATCATGATTTACTTACTTACAGAATATAAAATATGATTTATATATCATATATATTCAGTATATATATATATAATAGATAGATAAATAAAATGAAAAACACCGTTCATGGAGACGGTAGTCCGTACGTACGCATGAACGCTGTTTTACTTTCCTTATTGTCTTGAAATGGAAGTAAGTAGATGACATACATATATATATATACATAAATCCAGTAGCTTTATAATGTCATATATTTCATTATTATTTCTTATATATACTTTATAATCATTCTTAAATGGTTAACATGGAGAATGAATCTCATCGCGTCGTGGAGACGGTAGTCCGTACGTACGCACGAGCGATGATATCATTTCCATAAATATTGAACTTAATTGGAGTGGATTATACAATATATCAGAATCAATATGATGTTGTAATAACTATTTATAGTTATTCTTTACACCATTATACCTATCCATGTAAGGTGGTGGTGGAAAATAGATTACACCACGGCGTGGAGACGGTATTCCGTACGTACGCACGCGCGGTGATTTCATTTTTCCGTAGGATGGATAGAAGGTGAATTAGGGTTGTTTCATACTTATAATAACATATCAGTATATGAGTGATACTGATGTTATTACTTCATAATGAAACAACCTAAGAAGAAGAAGTGGAAGAAGAAATAAAGATGAAAGAATTGGTAACGGTAATTACCTCTTCTTTGAAGCGCCTCTTTGAGACCTCCTCTTAGGGCACTAAAATTGGTCTTTGAGTAAGACCAGAACCTCTAGGATGTTTCTAGGGAAGTGGAGAAGAGATTTTGGCAGGGGTTGGCCGAGCTTGAGAGCTCAAATTGGTGTGAGGACGAGGGGGGGGAGGTGTCCTTTTATAGGGGAGGAGAGGGGCACCTTAGGAATATCTCAAAATATTATTTTATATTAAAGTCAAAATCGGTTTATAATGGTTCCAAAGGGTCTTATTTCGAAGCTAAAGTGGGTATGGGTCGAAATCCTATCAACCAATAAGATTTAGACATGTTTAGGGTATTATTGTAACCTTATCAATTAGATTTAACTCTAAGTTAAATAATTTAACTTTTACCGTGTCTTTTTGTTTTCTTTCACTATATGGTTAATACACTTACTATAACATGCCAAAAGAACCCCAAATTGTTTATTATTAATATATATATCCTTATATAAGTCATTTGGAAGAACCTTAGATTTTTAGGAATAAAATAACAACTAATAATATAATATTTGATTTAAAAACTATTTTGTGTCAATTTTGACACTATTTGATATATTATTTTTGTGAAAGTCATAACAGAATTAAATGTTCGAACCAAGTTGATTAAATCAACATTAATATATCATAGTAACCTATAAAATTAGTGGAATTCATAAAAAATCTCAAATTATATTTATTTTGGTGCTTATAACATCAATTTTGTCAATATTTCATTAATAAGATAATTATTGCATCATCGTTGTGTCATAAATAAATTAAATTATTTGATGTCTAAAAATTACAAATAAAATACCATCATGTAGGAAATCGTTTTAGCTTTCTAATGAATATTTACAATCGAATTTATCTTATGTATAACCCCATATTAAAAATGATTTACTTATTAAACTTTGATTTTAACTATTTTAACCCTTCTTTAAATAAATTAATAATAAATTTCCTAATCTAATCCAAGTGGGCCTAAATGGTCATATTTTATTCCTAATTTTGTTTTTGGTCGAATTACACTTGTCCAATAGAATTAGGACATGTGTTAGGGTAATAGTAATATCATATTTACCCTTAGTTACCCTATTTACTATTAACCGCGGTAAAAAAAAGTAAAAAGTTACTATTCACCAAAAAATTATTTTCATCTCATTGAACCGCATTTTAGTCCTTGATATTAACCGTGTCTCTCGGATTTTCGAAATTCCATTCACAGAAGAGGTAAAATTAAGTTTTATGCAAAAATTCAGTTTTTTAACCTACCACTTAGTGGTTTCACTATTCATCAAAAATTGAATGTTTTCAGAAAAATGCCAAAATTTCATCCTAAGCTATATTTCATATTCCGAATTCAAAAATGAAGTCTATTTTACCAAATTCATAACATAGAAGTTGAATTAATTAATTTTATAATTAAATCCCGCTATTAAAACAAATAGCGTGTTTTTAAGAAACAATATCTATCAAAAGATTGACACTTGTTTATGTCTGGTTTAAATGTGAAATTACGTCCAATGACCAACTTTGTATTAAATTGTAAAAATATACTTTAAAACAACTCAAATTAATAATTTATCACTATTAATTATTTCGATTAAAAAAGTTGTTTTTTAATTATAATTTAGTAATTTTCTCTATTCATCAGAATATGAAAGTTATCCGAAATGTACCAAAATTTCACCTTAGGCTAAATTCGATACTCCGAATCCAAAAATGAAGTTCATTTTGAAATATAAGATTTAAAGAATTTTAAAAAGTGGTTATTACTATTCATAACGGCTAGTTTTAATAATATTTTAATAGCATATCGTTGTTTAGCGAAACTCAGTATTGCGTATTACACACGCTATCGAGGAAGGTCGTGATTGCGTGTAATGCAAGGCAAGTCAAGGATGCGTGTTGTGCAAGCTCCTTTTGGTGTAGCATACAACACAAGATATTAAAATTAAAAAGATTATTTTTAATAAAATCTCGGGCTGTTACAGAGAAGCCTACCAGAGGTGATGGGGCAGCCATGTACTCCATAGGGAAGGACCCTATTTTCATGTTAAAGATATTCTGGACCACTACAATCCCATGGAGGGATAATTAGTTAGAAATGATAAAATTGATTTTTGATTTTTAATAACATGCCTGCTCCAATGAAATTAGTCCTCCATAATATTATTTATGCCTCTGATAGATCTTGAGTTTGAATTCAATAAAATAAACATGTCATATGAAAAAATTGGGTGGGAAATTGTTGGGGAATGAAATCTTATTTGATAGGCTAGAACCTTTCTGTTGTTGATGATCCTATAAACAAGAAGGTTGACAACATCTTGAGATAGGACAAATATGTTTGAGGAAATGGTATCACCTTGCCTCAGACTGCAAGTGGCCTAGAAGATCCAAAAAAATTCCCCATTAATGTAACCACTAGACCTGAAGAACTTAAGAATCTTAAGATGAGGTCAATGTTCTAGGAGAAGAACCCCATACCAAATAGCACCTTAATGATATAGCCCCACTTGACCCGATCATAAGACTTACTAATGTCTAACATAATGGCTAGATTGGAACTATGAGTCTTGAAGTTAATATCCCACATCATCTCCAGTTCGAGTGAAATGACACCATTGATTGTGTTTCCATTTAAAAACCCATGATGCTCCATGGATATCCACCGTGGAATGTAAAGAAACATCCTGGAACATATAATGTTGTCTAAAATCCTGAATGGGAAGTTGAACATAGTCACCGACTTATAATGCGTGATGGGGGAAAGATTCTTGGCCTTAATAAGAATCACTATATTCATGGCACAAGAACCCTGGGGTAATGATCCACCGTTAAATAAGTGTGGGAAAGCAAATACAGTATACATTTTAAACTCGTCCCATAATGATCGGTATAATAGTCCCGAAAAGCTGTCCGGGCCTGGGGAGCTTTCTGGGTTGAGACTCTGCATTGTGGCCTGAATCCCTTTGTCATCAAGATGCAGATTGGGAATATATAACCCAATGGTGGGTAGTCTATAATGAATCAAGTCATTATAGGTAGGTTTAATTTATAGGGAAATATAATTTTGAACACTAAATATTATTGTCTTTTGATAGATTAGGTTTTAATTGGAAATATGAGAGTTGTATTGTAATGCCCCATGACCTGTGCTTCTATATTTGGTGATAAATATACATATTTTTCATACATGACAAGTTTTACAATCAACTCTGAAGAACAAAATCTCATTATCCTTATGAATAGGGAAATTAATACATCATTATCCTATACAAAACCATGATATAAAATTAAATTTGTCAGGATAGACAACTAACATATTTATATTTATCTCTTTGAAACCTATGATCACATTGGGAAATAGGGAGATCATAAGAACAGAGTGAGCTTAAAGGATCATATATGGGAAAAAATAACAATTTGATGTTATGGATTTATTAATGGATTTTAAATAAGTGATATAAATTACTGTGAGAATAATAAAATATTTAGTTGAGAATGATATTGAAATAAAAATAAGTGATCCTGATATCATAATCATATATTATGGAATAAAATTCATAAAACATTGATCCTAAAACCAATCAGAACAATCTATGGGTGACCACACCTCCTATGTAGGACTCTTACCAACATCTATATTGGAAACCCATTTCTCTTGACATAGAAATATGGAAAAAAAAATTAAAATTTAAAATTTCAATTGTATCTACCATGACCATCATAACATAACAAATTTGATTAACTCTACTATCCCATAACCATATTGGATTTACTCCCTTATCTCATAAACATGTTTACTTCTTGATAAGTAAATCTGTACCAAATGTATTAGAGGTCTATTTAATACTAACCCAACAATTATCAAAATTATATATCCATATGTATCAATTCAAATGAATATGAATAAATAAATAAAAAATTTAAATCATAGGATGATTATCCTATGGAAATAAATTTATAATGAAAAGAAATAAATTATTAATATAGGAAACACCTTTCAATCAATATAATAAATCTTAGATATTCACACTATAAAGAATAAAGGGTATAAAAATGAATAATTTCCCAAGTAAATCTAATGAATGAATATTTAGGTGAAGACATTCAATAATTAGATGGAAGTTTAAGTTATTCATAAATGAATTAAATTTTTAGAAATAGTATCATTATTTATACTAAATAAGCTGTTATGAAAAATGAATTGATGAATTTTCCTTCTCTTAGTCGTTACATCACATAGACATCAAAAAATTTATAAATAATCTAAAAAGTTTCTATACAATCCATAGATTTTTATGAAAGAAACAACTAAAATAAATACAAATAATAAATTTTCAAATAAGTGGAATATAAAATAATATTAACATAGTTGATGAATCATTCCTAGGAACAGAATAAATTGTAGCTGTTTTAAGAAAAAATAGGTTAGTTTTTATGGAATGATCAATAAATACATTATTAACATTGTGGAGAAAAATAAATTAATTTTTGTTAACTTTTATTTAAAAAATTAACAAATAATATGACATAAATAATGAATTTAAAAATGATTCTTGATAAGAATATATATAAAAATAGAAGATAAATCATGAAAATTATTTTCATAATGTTTGGAGAAATCATCATAAAATTAAAAAATAAACTAGTTTCAAACATAATTTTCAGAAAGTGATTAAAATTATTTTCAAAAAAATATTTTATAAATAAAATTTCCTATTAATGATACCCTAAAAATTAATATATTTAAAATAGAGGATGCTTGGAGTTTAAGATAAGTTAAATTGAAAGAATCGTTTTTAAATATTCCATGGTAAATAACTAATAGGGAGGTAATGATAAAGAGAAGGGTATCCACAGAAAATAAAGGAGAATAAAGTAAAAGTGACATAAATAGAAAATTTGATAAAGTTAAAATGTTTAAGAGAGGGATATAGATAGAGAAAGAGAAAAAAATGAATGAAAAATACCTGTAAAGAATCCATAAAAGCTACATAATTTATAGATATTGAATATAAAACAATGGAAATTTGATAAGTAATATATCAAAGAAAACAAAAAAACTCTAAATTTTAATATTTCATTTATTATACATAAAAGTGATGATAAACCATAAACTACATATGAAATGAAGGATTTATCATAAGATAAAATCACTACCCTTGATTTTTAACAGAACTTTCTTATCCTCTAAACTCCAAAATATTGGAATTAAATATTCTCATAATATAGTCTTGAACCATAATAATTTTTATTTAATATTATAAAATTTAATTAGTTTCCTATTTTATTCATTCATGAGATCATATCAATTATTTTGGGGTTGTCTAGTCCATGTTTCCAAATACACTTTTATATAATGTTAACAATAAATAGGATTTATTCCATGGTTCTATATGACCCTAAAGTTTAGAGGTATTTTTATTAATATCATACCCAATTTGTGAGGGACTGAATCCATATGGATCAACCCTCTGTGTGTTTTTGAAGATCAAAGTGCTCAGAGGTGGCTCAGAAGAAGATTGGAGGACTTGGGTTATGTAAGAGATTGAAAGGGGGGATCACACATCGTATAACTGTATTACATAATGGGAAATCCTATTTCACTGGTTTTACTTGAATTATTCATGACGTGAAGACTTTTACATGTTGTGAAAGAGGGATTAATAGCTTAAAATTATTCAGGGTTTGAAAAATGAAATAAAACTAAGAGGTGATGCATTTTTCGGTGGAACTCAACCATGAGGAATTTCACAACGTGAAAGTGGAATACATGTCATGTAAACCCTGATGATGTATGTTTTAATTGTTATCTATCCCATTGGTTTTATTCAAAAACTATGGCTATAGTGACTCTCTATTGACCCCAGGTGACCCAATGACCCTGTCTACAACATTTTGGGGATTCCTTCATCAAGGAACGTTCCCTAGCTCCCTCCATTGATTTGTATCAATCCTACTTCGATATAATGTAAGATATAACTCAATTCTTCAAGTTTCTTCAATATATTTCCTACCATTTCACTTTTCCATGTGAAGGAGTGTGAACTCCATAGTTATAATAGAGTTTTTCTTGGTGGTTGGTTGGTTCGGTTGTGTCACATCACTCTCAAGTGGATGTAGTTGCTGTGGGAAAGGGGGTCATGAATCGTTTCATTGATATATTCCCATGAAAAGAACATCAACAACATTTTTTGGTAGTTTATTCATTGATTCTATTTTTAATTACATAAAACGAAATAGTTATCAGGGTTTAGCCCCTTGGATCGTAATGGAATTGAACTAAGTGAATACATAAACTATATTTAAGAATTGGTATAGATGCTGTAGTGATTTGTTTGCTTTATACTCAGATAATGGTTTACAACATGATTTGAGATATTGTTAGATATCTATGACTTTATTATTTTAGCACGTTGTTCTTGATGAAAATTTAAAAGGATCATAAATCTAGAATTATTTTCCAATTAGGTGGCTAAAAGATACAGGTGAATGTTTAATGAATCTAGTAATTATTGTTGCAATTTAATGATGATAAAATTGATGAAGATGTTAATGTTTAATGGATCTAGTTAAATAACCTAAAGCATGTTTATTCTTTTTTATAAATTGTTAAAGGTGTGATAAATCAATCAATTAATTAATTTATGATACCTTGTTTCGTAGGTTTCCAATAGTTGGGAACTATGAATAATGAATTCGTTAATTCAAAATAGAATTACGAACCTGTTGTGAAATAAATGTAATGCCTTATGGGGTCTGAGTTACCCACCTAAATGTAAAGTCTAGGTTTCTTATTCTTGGTAGTTTTGAGAGCTTGTTGTGTGAGAACTATGAATGCCTTGATTAGGGCCAGGAGCCCAGTTGCTATGTTTATTTGTATCCACCTACTTGTGATGTGATGTGAGCCAGGGATGGCTAATCCTAGAGGTTTTTTGTGGTATGTGGGGTTAGGGACTCCTAGTGATTTTGGAATTATCTGATTCCTTTAGTGATGAGATGCATCGGTTTATGGTTTTGGGAGTCGAGGAAAGCACTATAGATGACGAAACGGGATGAAAGTGGGTTAACCCATTTAAAATAAAGTGGCTTTTTGTTGATTTTTTTGTTTCATTATCTACATTACATTCACCGCTGCTTGAGAAATCAAGGTTTTTCTAAATCTCCTTCCAAAATAAGAGAAGTAGAGTGAGGTATGCCACTTGATTTTAGTCTTTGTATTCTAGAGGATTGATGGCTCCAGGCACCTGCTATCGGTGTAAAAGACTCAATGTGTTGATTATAAACACACCAAATTGATCCCCTTCCATTTGGTATCTTTGAATGTTTTCTTAACATACCATGAATTATGGGAAGTGGAAAATTTATTAATAAATGAAATATTGCTTAACCCATGTGTTTGGTGCTTGCGGGGATGCAATGTTGATGTTATTATTCTGATAATTCATGGAATCATTTCAGTTTCACTTGCATGGGATGGATTATTGTCGAAATTCTAAGGTAATGGAATGTGGAAAATGATAATGGTTAATTAATGGTCATATAATTTTTTAACATAAAGCGAAACTGATAAAATGGATATGGTAACTTAATTTAGATATTTAAATGGTTGTGTTATTATATGATACCAAGTCTTAGTAGCGACATCTGCAAGTCTGAGAGACATTAACTGTAGTTGTTCCTATGACTAGGTTATTCCCATAGTATTGTTGTGAGATATATTATATCTAATACTTTTTTTTGTTTTTGTACACTACCCCACCCTACAGGTTAGGGAAACTGACACCCCATGGATTCTGAGCCCTAGGGGTGTTTTCCCCAACATCTTGGTGGGAGGATGGATTGTTGACTACCCCCTTTAACCTCAAACTCTTCTCTTGGTAGTTACTTATTGGGGTATGCACAATTGTTAGTTTTCCCCCATATATATGTGTAGATGGATGTAATGGATTGTGGTTGTCTCACTCACAAATAAATTCATTATATAGTTTCCTATGGACTACTATAGATATGATGTGTACAGGGTGCGATGGAGTGAGGATCCTTACTTGGTGTATGGTCTGTGATGGCCAAAGTTATGATACTCTATGATTGATACACATTATTAATGTTTTGGTGGATCCCAGAAACTACCTGGTAACTTTTGGTTATGTGGACATGGTAGTGTGTTGCATGAAGTGCATGTTGTGGTGCTTCCCCAATGTGTCTTCGGGCTACCCTTTTTGGAGAGAGATGCACAGGATGTGTGAAGTTAGGGAAAAGTGGAAAATCATTGGGGAAGTTGTAGTAGGGTACCCTTGATTTTATTTATCATATTATATACTCTTACATGAGATACTTGGTGAGTGTATTCATGGTGAGGATGGAAACATAGTATACTTATTTATGTGGCAAATTAGTTTCACTTGTTGTTCACTATGTTATAGCATGATTTATTTATTTTTTTCATAAAAGGATCTAGGAAAAATCGTAATAAGTATACTAGTATACTCATCCTATGTATATATAAACTATTTTTCAGGTTAGTTGGAGAAGGTTGGAGATCAAATTAGTTACTACTATATTGAGGTTTTCTATGAGCTATTTGGGCTTCATGGTCACCACAGTTTTTTCTTTCTTTTTGTATATGAAGTTTTCTCTTTCAGTTGTAGTAATTATTGCATGACATTACATATGTGATCATGGGATTATTTTATATTTTATTCTAAGAAGGACTTTTTTGTTTTTTATCTTATCTCCCACTTTCACAAGTGTTCCCTTAGAGGTTAATTACTCCCATCTGTGTATTTACCATAACCTTGGTGCTAATCACCAACCCAGGGCCTATTCGAGGCAGGACTTAGGGGAATCTATCTATCTTCTCCAATTTCCAGCCCAGTAGGGGTACACTTTTAGGGGAGGGGGTTATGAAATAGTGGTATCTGAGTTGGGTTGAGGGATATGATGAAGTTTGGAGTTAGGAATAGGGGAGGTTTCATGGGTTGGTAGGTAAACAGTGTCAGCTAAGTTTATGAGGCACTATAAATATATGGAGACCAGCTGAAACATGGGTATTTAGGACCCCCTGGGATCTATTGCATGGAATTTTAATCTTATAGTGTCTACTAAAGGAAGTGATACGGGTTTCAGGGTATATACCTATGAAAGGATCATGCATCATTCTTCCTTGTGCATGTGTTTGAATGGGTATAACTTGGGAGAGGATAACCTAAAAAGAATAAAAGAAAATAGTTAATTAATGTTAAATTTTTCCATATTAAATGTTTAAGAGCTTTAACTATTTTTTCTCATTCATGTATGGATCCATGTTGAAGACCTCACTAGGTTAACACAGAATATGTCCAGTAGGCTATGCTGATATATCGTTGTTGAGTAGAAGTTGACGATGATGAAACACGGAGGAGGACACTCTGAGAGTTTCAGCATTAGAGTCTACAGAAGTACGAGAGATCCATTTCAAATTCCTTTATAGAAGACTTATTTTAGAATGTTGAGATATTCTTTACATTGATCCATGCTCAAAAGTAGAATTGGATATCGTTGGTTGTGACTATGTTTCGTGGGGAAATGAGGTAGTGGTGGTTCTTGTTCCTTGAGGAAATCGAGGATTCAGAAGTCTCTTGAGAGAAGTTCTAAAATCTGTTTAGAGTGGAGTTTGTTTCTTTGACCAAGAAGGGGGCTATTCACCATGATATATTTACCCTCCTACAGGGGAGCTCCATTGTGGAAAGGTTTGGGATCCATTTGAGGAACCTTCTTCGATTGGCTTTATACGTGTTACCAGATGAGGAGGCCAGGGCGAGGCATTTTGAGGAGGCTCCACATCCAGAGATCCAGTGCCAGGCCACCCTATTTATGATGAAGAAATAACTCAGGGTGTTAGTGAGGAAATAGGTTATCAAGAGGACATTATCCAAAACTAGATCATCATGATAGGGGAGTCATCATTATTCCTTATGAAACGATGTTCTGGTTTTGAATTCCTGATTTTTTGGGCACAAGAGATTCTGTTTGGATGGGGGTAGGTCTCAGCACTAAGTGTCTCATTTCATTAGGGGTAGTGGATCATAGTAATATGCTAAGGGATTAGGCACTTGTTTTTTAATGTGGATCCTGAGGTCATCATTGGCATGAGTGTTCAAACTTTCTGAGTAGTTAGCGCATTCCAGGTGTTCCTTTTTGGGTACCTCCATTGATGAAATTCTATCCAAAGTAGTAGAAGAAAGTTGTACCATCATTGGATCACCAAAGAGTAGATGTGGTAGGTAGAGGAAAACCTTAGGATTCTCCCCATCCTTATAGAGTGTAGATAGGTTGTGGAGGTGGTCATTGTTGGGTTAATAGAGGCCATGGAGGAGGTCGTTGATAGCTTCATGTCTTTGCATTGACATCACCAAGTCATCCACACATCGTTCGAGGTACCCATTAATTATTTTATACATGGGTGAATTCCTTGATTGATTCAGGAGAGACACACTCCTTCATATATTCAGCACATATCCATGCCTTGGTACTTGAGGTAGAGAGGCTTCCAGTTCCCTTGGAATTAACTATTATAGTTGGAGGTCGAGCTGACCTGTTTGAATAAAACCAGATCATTCCATACTTAACATGGATTGGTTGTATTCAGTACAGGCTATCGTTTATTTCTTGCATAGTCAGGTGTTGTACTTCAATGAAAATAGAGAGCCATCAATGTTTGTTGGTGAGTGACACCCTCAGGAGGGTCAGAGTTTTTTTTCTTCATTGTCTTCCAAGATCATTGAGGTGATGTTGTGTTCATTAGAGGTTAAGCAGTTGGTGTTTCCTATGGTCATATTAGAGAACCCTAATTTCCTTCCAATAGAGGTTTTAGAGTTACCCCCTCAATGGGAGATCAAGTTTAGGATCGAGCTATAGTTTGGTGTGCCTCCTATCTCTATGTCTCTATATAGGATGGTGCCTTCTGAATTGTGAGAGTTGCGTATAAAGCTCGATGGTCTTTTTTATTGTGGTTTTTCTTGGCCAAGTGTGTCATCGTGTGGTGGACCACATTTGTTCATGAAGAATGCTGATGAAAATTTTTGGTTGTGTTTCAATTATCATCCCTTGAACTGATTAAAACTGAATAACTGCTATCCTCTTCTGTGAATAGATAATTTATTCAATAAAATATAGGGAGAAAGTTGGTTCTATAAGATCGATTTGTGGTACATATATTATCTGATGCATTTGAAGGATGAGGATATCTAGAAGACTTCATTCTATTGTCATCATGGGAATTATGAGTTCATTGTTATTCTATTTGGTGTGAAGAATTCTCCAGATGTATTCAAGGGGTTGATTAACATTGTGTTCCATGAGTTCCTATATATGTTCCAAGTTGTTTTCATTGATGACATCCTAGTGTACTCATCATCCAAGGATAAGCATGCAGAGCATCTACGTGCCATTTTGGGAGTTCTTCATCAGTAGAAGCTATTTGGAAAGATTTTGAATGGTGTTTTTTCAGCTTGATAAGTCAGTTTCATGGGGCATGTTGTAGGGGGAAGATGTCCCACTTCTCACCTAGATATTTATTCTCTCATCACCTCTTCCTTTTCTCATCCCTCTAGGGTTTCCCTAATCATCACGACGGTTCTCCTCACCTTATTTTCTTCTTTCTCAAGATCGTATCTCTTCCCCCTCCTTGATTAGAGCTGTAGCTAGTGAGGATGACAGTCACCTCTCATCTCCCCTCTTGTTGACTAACCCATGAACATTAGACCTCCACTTGGGTCTATGTGATGGAGCTTCAGACGGCATGGGTCAGTGTTGGTGGTGGTGTCTGGTACTCTTCATCTCCTCCTCTTCCCTTGAAATCCTACCCATCGAACTTGACCCCAAATTGGTCGGGCTTGATGCGGGTCTCAAGTACTCTTGGGATTGTGTTGGAGGGGGGATGGTTGTAGTCTTGATCTTTTTCTTCATCTAATTTGGACTCCTTCTCTCTTTGGTTGGGTTCTTTCATCTCTTCTTATTCAGTTTTGATTTCTAACTATGGGTTTCCGTTTCTGATGGGTTGGTTGTTCATTTTTCTGTTACTATTCGGATGGATGATGTTACAAAATGTTTTGATTTGGATATGGATTTTTTGGTCTTATTCAAAGATAATGGAATGAATCTCTATGGAGGCTTAAGGCACTCAACTCTGCCATGGCCTTGAGTCCCACTACCCCTACCTAGGTTTTTCTAGTGCGGTGGTTATTTGGGGATTTGGGAAGTGGTGTTCGGGTGACCAATAGTATTCCAAGAGTTTAATGAGGGTGATGTTTTTGCTGGTCTGTGGTGTCAGTTTATGGGGAAATTATGCATAAAAGATTTCTGTGAGGTTGAAAATTTTGATTGGGTGGTTTTTCATCTCGTCTCCATTTTTTTTTGTCTCTTCATGGTTGTTGTGGAGTGGCGTCGCCTAGATCCGGTGGATGGAAATCTCTGGCATACTGGTGTAGCGATTATCGGCAACGAGGATGGTGGTGTTAGGTCAACGTCAATGAGCATTAAGACAGCGACAGGGCCGATGATGATGACATTGGTGGATGTTCTCACTGTGATGATGGAGATGCGTGATGCCAGGGTTCTTAACTCGAGGTGATTGTGTGAAATGAGGTGGACACATGTCTTGCGGCGTTGGTTTGGTTATGATTTCTCTTGATGTTTGAAAATTAAAATTTTGAATTCAAATATGGAATATTTTGGTACCATTCTATGAATTTGGAAAAAAAATTGTATGATTATCGATCATCCTTAGACAGGATTTGTAGAGAATTGAAAAAATGGCTTTGGAGATGGTAAAAAACGGTTCATGTTTTATGCCAGTAGGGATTTTCTATGGATCCATAGAGGATAGAAGCATTTGTGTCTTGTGAATCCCCAAAGATAGTGTCATAGGTGTGAAGTTTCGATGGTCATGTAGGCTATTACAGGAAGTTTGTACTCTATTTATCTCGGGTTATGACTCCTATAACATGATTGTCCAAAAATAATCAGGCATTCGTGTGGAATGACTAGTTTCAGGCATCATTCATGTATCTTAAGGAGAAGTTGGACAGTGCTCCGGTTCTTTGTCTTCCAGTAGATGGAGTTCAATTTGAGGTTTTTTTGATGCTTAATGTATAGGGTTAGGCCGTGTTGTGATGTATGAGAGATCAGTCTTTTCTTAAGTTTCTCATAAGATTCATCCCCATGTACATAAATATTCCACCCATGATATCATGTTGGTGGTAGTAGTGTTTTCCCTGAAGTTATGGAGACATTACCTCATTGGAGGGATTTTTTTTACTTCACCGATCATAATATTATAAGGTAATTTTTATCCTAGCGTGACTTGAACTGGTAACAACATTGGCGGATGGAGTTCTTACTGGATTATAACTTTGAGTTTTTTTATACCTGTGGAAAGGGAAATATTGTGGTCAATGAATTTATCAGGAAGTCACACAGTGGTGCAGTGCACGAATCAGGTGATTCCTAGAGAGTGATTGAAGAGATTGCATCATTACATCTGGATATGGTAGAAATTGGGAGTAGAGGTTCTCTTTTTCTGATAATGGTGTTGTCGTCTCTAGTGAAATAGGTATAAGAGTCCTAGTTGGGGGATCATGAGGTGAAGGTATTGATAGACCGAGTTTTTTATGGAGAGGCCCTTAATGGTTGGTTTGAGGATGAACAACACTGGGTGTTGTTTTAGGCTTTTTTGTTCCTTTGGAAATGTGTGAGATAGTTCTCAGAGACTTCCATAGTTCTCCCTTAGAGGTACATCCTCTCATAAAAAATATGTATCGTGCATTTAGAGGTCTATTTTGGTGGCCGAGTTTGAAGTGTGCAGTTGTAGAGCTTGTATCACGTTGTTTGGTCTACCATATATTGAATGTCAATCGCCATGTTCACAGTGGTTTACACCATCCATTAGATGTTCCTCGGTGGAAGTGGGAGGACATCTTGATAGACTTTGTCTCCAAGTTACCTCAACCTTAGGGAGGCAGTGATTCTATATGGTTGGGAGTCAATTTTTTTATGAAATTATCCCACATGATAGCAAACAATGAGTCGATATTAATGGAAGTTTTGTCAAGGCAATATCTAGAGGAGGTAGTGAGAATCCATAGAGTCCTAAGATGATCATTTTTGATAGAGATCCTTGTTTTATCTAAAGGGTGTGGAGGGGTATCCAACATGATTTTTGTTTTTAAGAATGTCATAGCACTAGTTTTTATCTACAGATAGACGGTCTAATAGAGTTGACCATCCAGACTCTTAAAGACATGTTTCTCTCTTCTATCCTGGATTTTGGAGGTTCATGGTTGAGGCACCTTCCCTTGGTAGAGTTAGCTTACAAAAATAATTTTCCCTCCACCATCATCATGAATTCATTTTAATCATTGTATGGCCGAACATTTCATTATCCATTGTGCCAGACTGGGGATAAAGAGTCAGAAATTCTAAAGCTAAAACTGGTACAGAATAAGATAGAGATGGTTCAGGTGATTCTCGAGCATATGAAGGTAGTGAAAGATTATCAGAAGTCATATGTTGATTATAGGAGGAGACCTATGAAGTTTAGATTTGGGGATCACATGTTTCTCAAGGGGGCTCTATGTCAAGGGTTGAGAAGGTTTGGTCGTGGGGTAATATTTCTCCCTGGTTTGTTGGGATTTTCAAGGTGTCATCTCTTGTTGGATCCATAGCCTATTGGGTAGCACTTCCCCCACTGATGTGCTAGATACATGATGCTTGTAAGAACCCAGATATTCTTTTTATGTATGGATCTTGTTTTTGGTTTTCAGGAAAAAGGAAGAAATAGGAATTCTCTAAGTACATGATGTGTACTTATGAGTACATGCCATTTACCTGGGTACCACATACAGCCACGTACTAGCTATGTAACGGTCGAGTATATGTATGTGTAGGAGACCTAGATGACCGCTTAAGGCGAGGTCCAGTTGAGGCTAATACATGGAATGTACTATTAATGAAAACATCATGTATTTTTATTTTTATTTGATAAATCGGTTCGGGGTCACGTCTCATCCTAAGAAACACCTTCTTCTTCTAGTGTTTCGTATAAGAGAACTCAGGAATGATGAACAAAGATCAAACCCCCATTTCTCCATCCAACCTCTGACTGAGAGATCGTCAGGTTTGTCAGAATCCCACTGGTGAGTTATATATTCCTATAGATCCTTTTGTTACCGATTATTCCTCTCTCTTGATTTATTCAAGATTGACTGTTTTTCACCATTTTGTAGATCTATGCTGGTCTAGGCCGATTCAACGGTTGATGTTCAAGGATATCGATCCTGAGACAACGAGGTAGGTGGCTTGGGCCTTCTATTGTTCGTATTTGGATTATATATGATAAAAGTGATACAAACCCCTCTTTGGGGTCTTTCCTGATTTGGAATTTAACCATATTTATTGCCAGATATGGTATAATTGACTAATTATGGGTTTTTTCCTCTGCGTAAGGTTATATACCTTATATATGGGACACCCCCTGGTTTTGTTTTCCCTTGATTTACTGTTTATGGTAGTTTGGTATAGAATTATTATTAGGTGTACCTTGTTTTCCATGTCTTGGTTGATTAGGATGGAGTTTATGGATTATATGAAATGCTTGTGGTATGATTTGTGAATGTTTATCCATGTAGTAGTTTTATATTACATGTGATTCTTTGATATGATATTAACACTATTTTTTCAATGGACCATGAGAGCCTCGGATCATAAAAATTGTGGGGGTTTCCATGTTTATTTACACAGGACCATGAGAGCTTCGATGTAGATATAGTCCTAGGGGTACTGATTGTGAGAGCTAACCCGGTGGTCGTTTATGATTTTCTTATGCTCGGTTGACCTAGGGTTATTAACAGTGAGAGATACCTTAGAGGCCGTTTATAATTTTTTGATTCCTTGTTTACCCAAGGCTATTGATCGTGAGAGATTCCCAGGTGGTTGTTTGTAATTATTAGTCCTACATTAAACCAAATGGGTTAGACCGTGAGACCTTTCCTAGAGGGTTTTTTGTGAATTTAATTGAAAATTATAGGACTATTTACTTTTGAGTACTTCCTAGTTTATTGATTCATTTCAGCATATTACCTGTTATATATATTCACTGAAAGTTATGTACATATATTTTGGTGGTTGCCAACTGGGATTCATCTCACACCCTATTTGGTCATGTTTTGGACCCAAACAGATTATATGGCCATAGGCATTGATAAGGGAAAGTGCCCTTTCTCATCTGGTACTTGATTGCAGTAGGAGCTAGAGAGCATGGGACCAAGAGGAGGCTTGCGATGTTTTTGGAGTTTACTTGTTTATTTTTTAATTTTTTTCTATATAACTTTATAGAATTTTTAATTGTTTTTCTATTTTCTTAGATGAATATGACATGCATAATTTATGTAGATGATTCAGTTGTTTTATTACTATCAGTCTTCCATTGTTTACTTCTGTATATGGTATTACTTCTTCTGTTATTTTTTACTATTGTTTTCTATTGTGTATACTCTGAAAATGAGGGAATAGTTTCCCTATTATCACACTTTGGCCCTCACTTCTAGTCAATAGCCTCTAACATTTGGGGAACATTTGGTCGGCACCTCGATTCGAGACATTACAAAGTGGTATCAGAGGTGAGGTTCTTTTCTACTTTTACTTACTATTTGGATCCTATAGACTGGGATTGGATGGAAAATGTAGTTCATAATAAGATGTTCTCTTGAGTAGGTAACTCGTGTATAAGGAGAATCCAAGTTACCTCGAATATTTCAATTTTTCTTGTTTTTCAACTGTTAAAGTTGATATTATTTCACTGTTGGGTGACACACTTTTTTTTGGCTATTATTATTGATATCATTGATGCTCCATTTTTGTTGAAACCTGATGATATGAGGGTATTCCATCTCATGCATTATATAATAACTTTCTAGAGACCACGTGTCATGCATTCTTGTCATTCATTTAAGGAGCATTACAAATTGCATGTTGTTGTGATAGATGAGTTTCTAGATATGCATGTTATTGTGATAGATTCTGTAATATAAATACCTTCTATTTTTATAGGGTATTGGTATATGAAAAGTTTCATTTGGATGAACACCTATTTTTGGTCCATGAGGTGTTATGGGCCCTCTTGGATCAGAATTTGGTGGATCATGTTTGAACTTTAAGTGAATTTTGTTAATATTATCTGATTAAGGATGCCAAACATTGATGTTTTTGGAGTATGGGTTATCACGGATCGGAACATGGCATGCCTTGGAAAAGTTTTATGTTTTTAACGGTTCCAGGGAAGTTTCGGAGGCTTACTGTCAGAATACCCAGACAACAAAACGTGTGCTATTGGGAAAAAACACCGTGTGTTCTTTTGTTCGGGAAGAATTGACTATTATTAAGTACACACTATGTATTGTATGTACACGTTGTGTAGTTGTTGGCAATGTGACTGACTATGTGAGAAGAGACATGGGGTTGATACATGTCTAGTAGAACACGCAGTGTATTGGGAGTAGACGTTGTGCTGTAAAAGACCCGGAATCTGGCCATGTGACGAATGACACGGGTGGATGAAACCTTGGTGGTACACACCGTGTCAAGATTTTACACACCATGTAGTAATCAACTGTGTATCCAGCCTTGTGATTAATGACATAGGTAGATGAAACATTAGTGGTAAACACTAAGTCTGAATTGTTCATGTCATGTAGTGTTACACTAGCAGAACCATGTAGTTCGAGCGGTATAGAAGTACTTTGGTAGGAGGGAACATTCAACCACATGTTGTGTCTCGTGTGGAAAACACCGTGTGTATGGGGTGTTACACAACCAGGTTAGCAGAGGTACATTCCCTTGTTATGGCTTAAGAGAACATGTCGTGTAGTGGTTCTATAGATTGTGTAACCCTGTTTTGCAAAACATGAATGCTTTATTTCTCATGTTCTTTTCTTTCAGTTATATGATTAAATCCTTGATAATATTAAACTGAGGTGTACGCTTGAACTTGCATATTAATTCCACCAATAAGTCCTCCTATTGTAAGCAAGCTGTAGGGCGATGATCAGACACCGATAATGGTAGAGCAGAGACTACCAGCAGATCCTCCCATCATGCCCATCTAGGAACTAGATATTATACCGAACATAGGTGTTGAGGAATAGTTTTTTGAAGGCTTTATGAGGATGATGAACACCTTTCAGGGAGCACTACATCCTGCCCGGACTAAGATAGAGTTGATGTTGGTGTTCCAACAGCAGCAACATCCCATTTTTTTGGGAATGGAGGACCACATGATGAAGAGTCATGGTTAGAGGCAATGCATTATATCATTGAGCATCTAGATACCTCTTCGGATAGGAAGGTGAAGCTCATGACGTATATGCTATGTGATTCCTCTAAGAGATGGTGGGATGTTATCTCACCGGTAAGATGTTATCGGAATATGGATTGGGAAGAGTTTCAGAGGACCATCTATTATTACATCTACCCCAAGATGTTTAGGGACGACCAATCTATAAAGTTCATGTATTTGGAGTAGGGTTCTCTTTCAGTGATGGATTATTATTCTCACTTTACAGAGCTTCAGCGCTTCGCACCTTATTTGGGAGGTGACGAGTTATCACTGGAAAGGTGATTTGAGGATGGTCTCAGGTACAACATCTGATCATAGATAAATTTTTTTAAGATGGATTTGGTGATTACTATAGTAAACCATGTGCTGATTACCAAGTGCAATATGAGGGATTTAGGAGTTGTGAGCTAGGGTGGTTCAACATCTAGGATTGAAACTCCTTCGACTGATAGCAGGAAGCCCCAAAGGGAGTTTACACATGGTGGTTCTTCCAGTACAAGGGATGTTACTTCGGGAAGCCAAGTGGTGTGAAACCAGTGTGGGGGGAATGGGAATACGAGACCACGGTGCTCGAGATACCTATTTGAGTGCCGATCATGTAGAAAGATGGGAAAGCTTAAGTATTTTTTAGGATTTTCTCACTAGCAGCAAGTGAGGGGGGATCTATTATGACTCCACATTCAGGAGAAGGACCACTAGTTTCTCATTAGTCAGGGAACCAGATTTCTTCAGGCCGTTCATGCTGAGAAGGTGGTCATTTTTGTGGAAACAAGATGACATTTTTTCAGTGATAGTATGGTAGACCATCTCGGTGTGGTCAGGCAGGGTCACAGGACTATAGTACGGGTTATATTTTTCTGATGGAGTAAACCCAGTAAGTGCAGGATCCCAAACCATCTACGATTAGAGGAATGATTCTAGTTGCATCAGTTTTAGATTATTCTATTTTTGATATATCTGATTCCCATAGTTTAATATTTACGGCCGTTGTGGATAGACTTTGGCTCTGTATCATTAATTTTGGTAATGTTATGATGCTAGAAACTCTGTTGGGGATTAAAACAACTAGTGTACGTTAGTGCAAGGAGTTCCATCTTGAGGTTGGTCAGTGTCACTTCTTGTCGAACCTTTATTTCATAAATATTATCGGCTTTGATTTCATTCTCAGAATGGGCTGGTCGGTCTCCTTTCAGGCCTTTGTTGACTGTTATCACTGTAGGGTGGGTTTTACGTCACTAGAGGGGGGGGGGGGTCTTTTCTACACAAGGGAGAATGGGATGTCCAAGTGAGAAGAGCGAGACCTGAGCATCATGGGTTTGGAGGAATTACATCCTATATTTCTAGTTTATATCTGGATGACCAGGGGACTTCACATATAGACTTTCCTCTAGTGTTGGATCATTTCAAGGACGTCTTTCTAGACGACTTTTCAGGTTTACATTAGGAGAGAGAGGTATATTTCTCTATTTATCTTGTTCCAGGAGTGAAAATGGTGTCCATTCCTCCTTATAGGATGGTTACACCAGAGTTACATGATCTCAAGAAGCTATTAGAGGATTTGTGGTGAAAGGGTTTATTTCGACCCAATAATTCTACTTGGGGTTCTCCTGTCCTTTTTGTGAATAAATATGATGATACCCTCATACTTTGTGTGGATTATAGCAAGTTGAACACGTTGATGGTCCAAAACGGATATCCCTTGTCAAGGATTGGAGATCTATTTGATCATCTTCGAGGATCCAATGTGTTCTCAAGCATTTAATTGCGATTTGGTTATCATGACTTTCACATTAGTACATCAGATGTAACTCTTATAGCCTTTCGGATCATGTATGGTCTATTAGAGTATTTAGTTATGTCGTTCGGTATCACTAAAGCGCTGAAAGTTTTCATGGCACTGATGAACCCATTTTTCCATCCTTACTTGGATTATTTTGTGGTAGCCTTCGTCGATGATATATTGGTGTAATCTCACACTCAACACAACCGTTCCATCAATTTTTAGATCATATTGAGTACACTAAGAGAGAATCTTTTTTATGCTAAGATCCCAAAATCCCACTTGTGGATGGACCATATTAACCTCTTGGGTCATGTAATCTCAAATATAGAGGTGTCAGTAATCCCAGAGAAGGTGAGAAAATTAGTTTCCAGGGATCATCTGAAGAACATCTTTGAGGTATGATGTTTTCTTGGGATGGTTGGTTACTACATGCACTTTATATCGGACTTTTCATGCTTAGAGACACCATTGACAAGCCTCACTAAGAAGGGTGTGTCGTACTTGTTGATAAATTCCTTTGATTCAACCTTTCAGTAGCTAAAAGGGACGTTGACTTTAACACAAATACTGAATTTTTCAAAACCTGTTAAGAGTTACAATATTTACAGCAACACATCAGGTATCAATCTTGGATCATTGCTTATGTATGGGGGAGGAGTCATTGTGTACAGTTATAGGCAGATGAGGCCTCATGAGAGGAATTACATGACACACAACCTCAATTTGGTTACAGTTGTTCATGATTTGCGCTGTTGGGGACATTATCTTTTGGGGGAATTTTTTGTGGTTTACACTGACCACAAAATCCTCAAGTATATCTTTACTCAACGTGATATTAATTTGAGACATCAAAGTTTGATTGAGTACCTTCAGTATTTAGACATTGATATTTCCTACACACCTGGGAAAGGCAATATAGTGGCAGATGCGTTGAGGACAAGGACTCAGATATAGGCAATTTTGGAGGCCAGCAGTGAGTGAAAGCTTATGGTAGTATTATATGAGATTCATTTGGACAAGAATGGCAGATAGTGATGGCCTAATCTTATTGGAGAATCTGTTAGGTGAGGACCCTACTCATGGGTGTACTGTAAGTGATGATGAGTTCTATAATTTTCATGGACTCGCTTGGGTGTCAATATACATGCGTGTTGAGCAGTTATGAGATTTTCATGCCACATCCTAGGTAATTCATCCAGGTGTAACCAAGATGTATTGAGATTTACATTGTTAGTATTGTTGGCCAGGTATGAAGAGGGTTGTAGCTGGTTTTGTTATGATATGTTCCACCAGTCAGTAGGTGAAGGAGGAGAATCAATGACCGGAATGACTTTTAAAAAAGTTACCCACTCCCGAGTGGAAGTGGAATGATGCTGCAATGTATTTTCTGATAGGTTTATTGAGGTCTCATTGAAGGAATTATGTGGTTTCCGTTATTATCGACAATCTCTCATGGTTTTCACATTTCCAATCGATTAAGTTAACCTTCAGTGTTGACGAAATTGGAAGTTTGTACACAAGAGATTTTATGGTTTAATGGGGTTACATAATCTATCATTTCAGACAGGGACACTCATTTAACTTCTCGTGTCTAGAAGGGACTACATAGAGATTTTGGTATACATGTACTTCTGAGTACATCTTGCCATCCTTTGACAGATAGCCAGTTCGAGTGCACGATTCGGGTTTTAGAGGAAAAGCTATGAGAATGTGTCTTGGATTTCATGGGATCTTGGTAGAGACACATAACCCTAGTATAATCTTCCTAAAATAATAGTTTTTTGGAAATGATTCATATGGAACCTTATAAGGATTTGATGGTAGGTCATTACGATCACCCCAATGTTGGTTGGAGGTACGAGACGTAGATATATAGGGACCTCATCTTGTTCAAGAGACCACTGAGTAGGTGGAGTTGATTCAGAAGAGGATGGATACTATACAGTCTTTGTAGAAACCTTATGTTGATCGATGGAGATGACCTATGTAGTTTGATGTTGGAGATTAGGTTTTCTTACATGTCACACCAAGGTTGGGACATAAGAGAATTAGGAGACAGGGGAAGCTTTCACCATTATACAACGGGTCGTTTGAGGTTTTGGAGAGAGTCAAGTTGGTTGCCTATCATTGTATTAACCTCAAAGGTACCAGGCTATGCATGATGAAATTCAGTATTCTCAGCTACGATGTTACTTTTTAGACCCTTCTCATGTTTTTCAACCTGAGGTGGTTGAGTTAGAGGTGGATGCATCCTTCAAGGAGCACACTATTCAAATTCTAGAACGAAGCATGAAGGTTCTCTGTGGTCGGTCCGTCCCTCTGGTACAAGTGTTATAGTATCATGGGTGAGTAAAATACGAGACTTGAAAAATGGAGGCCTATGTATGATCACAATGGCTAGAGTTGTTCACAGATTCTTACTCACTACCATTGAAAGGGAAATTCAGGGACGAATTGTTTTATGGGGGGATGTTTGTAAAAACCTAAATCTTTATTTTAGGTATGGATCTAGTTTTTGGTTTTTAGGAAAAATAATGAAATTGTAATTTTCTAAGTACACGTCATGTACATATGAGTACACAATGTGTAATTGGTTACTGCATACAGTCGCGTACTATCCATGTAACATCCGAGTACATGGACGTGTATGTAACATGGAAGACTGCTTATTTTTCTTTTTATTTGAAAAAATGAGAGTAGGGTCGCATCTCATCCATGGAAACACCTTCTTCTTCTTGTGTTCCATACAAGAGTGCTCAAGAATGAAGAAAAAATATTGAACCCTTATTTCTCTATCTGACCTCAGATTGAGACGTTGTTGGGTGTTTTGGAATCCCACCGAGGAGTTCTAAATTACTCTAGACCCTTTCTTCATGACTATTACACTCGCTTGTGTTATTCAAGGATGGTAATTTTTCATCTTTGTATAGATCTATGATGATCCGGGACAATTCAAGGGTTGACATTGAAGGATATCAATCGTGAGACAACGAGGTAGGTGTTTTGTTCCTTTTGTTGTTCAACTTTGGATTATATATTTTAAAAGTGCTGCATACCCAAGTTTGTGGTATTTCATCTTTTGTAATTTAACCTTATTTATTACCTTATATGGTTTGATTGATTAATTAAAGGGTTTTTTCTATGCGTAATGTTTGATACCTTGTTTATGGGACACCACATGGGTGTGTTTTCCATTGATTGACTGTTTATGGCCATTTGGTCTAGAATTACTATTAGGTGTACCATATTTTTCTATGCCTTAGTTGATTATGATGGTGTTGATTGACTATATGAAATTCATGTGGTATATTTTTTTAATGTTTACCCATGTAGTAGTTATAGATTACATGTGCAACTTTTATATGATATGCACGATGTTTTCCTAATGTATTGTGAGATCCTTGGATAAAGAAAAATATGGGGGTTTCTGTGTTGGTTTAAACAAGACCGTGAGAGCCTTGGTGTAGATATTGACCCAGGGGTATTGACCATGAGATCTACCCATGTGGTTGTTAATTATTTTCTTATGCTATGTTGACCCAGGGGTATTGACTATGAGGGCTACCCAAGAGGTCATTTATAAGTTGTTGATTCCATGTTAACCCAGGGTTATTGACTGTGAGATCTACCCAGTTGGTCATTCGTAAATGATTAGTGCCTTGTTAAACCATAGGGGTTAAACCGTGAGAGCTTTCCTAGAGAGTTGTTTATGAATGTAATTGAAAATCGTAGGACTGTTTACTTTTGAGAACATCCTAGTTTATTGCTTTATTTCTTCATATTACCTGCGATATATATATATTACCTGATAGTTAGGCATCAATCTTTTGGTGGTTACCTACTGATATTCGTCTCACATCCTGTTTGGGACATATTTTGGACCCCAAAAGATTATATGGTTGTAGAGATAAATATGGTCAAGCACACTTCTTCATCTGGTACTTGATTGCTATTGGATCTGGACATCATGGGACCAAGTTTTGGCTTGCGATGTTGTTGGAGTTTTCTTTATTTTTATGTATTTTGGTTTTTGTATTGCTTTCCATCATTGTAACTTGTTTGTCTATTTTACTAGACACATGTGGAATGCATCATTCATATATATTCTCCAGTTATTTTATTACTACCAGTCTTCTGTTTTTTACTTATGTGAATGGTATTACTACTTCTTCTATTGTTTACTATTGTTTTCCATTGTGTATACTCTTCCAATGAGGGCATAGTTTCCATATTATCACACATTGTCCCTCGCTCTTAGTCAGAAACCTATGGTTTTTGGGGAAATAAACATGAGGTTATGTGACCAACAAGGTTCAGGGAACCATTGGGTGACACCCGAATCTTGGATTTTATAATGTTTTCCATGTGTCACATTTCCGTCTTTATTTACATGACCACTCTCACATCATCAATTTGGACGAGATCGATGTTGACGATGATGCGACCTTTAGGGAATGGCCTGTATAGATCCCAGAACAAAAGGGGAAGGTGGTACATAGGTGTTTTATACCTTTGGTTCATGTCATGTGGTGGAACAATGGAGTGTAGGAGAGTACCTATGAATATGAGTCATAGATACATGCTCAGTACCCTGAGTTGTTTGATGTTTACCTATTGTGTTGTAACATTGTTCATTTGGTAGTTGTAGATCCCTTCTATTAATGAGATGGATTTCTTTTTTGGGTTGTTGTGGATTTCTATCTTTTGGGATTTATCTCCATCAGGATAGTATTTAAGAGATGGTTTTGGTAGTTTTTTATTTTTTTCACATGTTCCTCTAGTGAAGTGCTGAGCTTCTATGGTGGCGGAAGCTTTGAGAGGTATCTCATAGGGTGGATTTTTTGATGAGCCCTTTTTTATTCCTCTCAAGGTTGGATTTGGATACTTGGGGAGGATAATTTTTTGAGAGATATCTGATATAGGGGACCTGATCCACATGGAACAACCCTTTATGTGTTCTCAAAGATATAAGTGCTCGTATGTGTCTCGAAAGAATTTTGTAGGAGTCCAGTTATGTGAAATCTGGAATGGGGTGATTACACGTTGTGTAACTATATTACACGATGTGAAATCTTGTTTTATGGGTTTTCTGAGAAAGCATCATGATGTGAAGACTTTTACATGGCATGAAAGAGGGATGCACAGTGTGAAATACTTCAGGGGTGGAAAACTAAAATAAAATCAAGAGACGACGTGATTTTTGGTAGAACTCATCCCTAAGGAATTATATGACATGAAAGGGTATTACACAATGTGTAACACCCCGATACTTTAGGTTTAAATTGTTCTCCATCTCAAATTTTTTTTTCCAAACCTATGACTGTAATAGCTATCCCTCAACCCCAGGTGCCCCAATGACCCTCTCAATAGATTTTTGGGGATTCCTTCATTAAGGAACGTTCCATAGCCCCGTCCTTCGATCCTTATTTATCCCTATTCAATATAATGTATGATATACCTTATTTCTTGTTGTTTATTCATTTGGTTCTATCTTGTTTCTATTTTCCATGTGATGGTGCATGGTATCCATGGTTCTAATAGAGTTTTTCAATGTTACTAGTTTGTGCAGTTGTATCGCAGCGTCCTCGGGTGGATGCAATTTTTGTTGGAGATGTGATCATGATCTGTTTCTTTTGATATGTAATTGTGTAAATAATTTCGACAAACTTTAAAGGAAGGGTAATCATTTCTTCTCTATTTAATTATGTGTAATCGTAGAGTTATCATGGCCTATCCCCTTGGATCACAATGGAATTGACCTAATTAAATACTTAAACCGGATTAAAGAATTGGTATTGATCACGTAACGATGTTGTTGTTTAATAATGTGATAATGGTTTTCATTTTTATTTTCTATAAAGTGTTGTATCTATTCCTTGGTTGTTTTATCATGATTTTCTTGATGTAAATTGGTAACAAACGTAAATCTAAAATTAATTGATAATTAATTGGATTAAATAAAAAGATGCATGTTTAATGAATCTGGTTGTTGTTGTTGAAATTTGATGATGATAAAATTGATGCATATATGCATGTGTTAATGGAATTGGTTATTAACCTAATTCATGTTCATCCTTGTTGATAATTTATTAAAGGCATCACTAATTAATTGGTTAATTAATTTTCTATTTCTCATGATAGCTTGTTTCTTAGGTTCCCTATAGTTGGAACCTTTGAATAATAAATCGGTTAATTCAATATGGAATAAAGATCCAGTTTTGTGATAAATGTAATTCCTTATGGATTCTAACTTACTCACTTACTTGTAAAGGAAAATATCCTTATTCTTTGGATTCATGAGAGATCGTTTTGTGTGAAGGCTGAATTCCTTGTTTAGATCTGAGTTCCCGGTTGCTATGTTTGTTTGTTTCCTACTACTTATGATGTGACGTGATCCTAGTATGGATGACCCTAGAGGTTTGTTGTGGTATTTGGGGGTAGGGAGGACCAGTGGTTGAAGAAAAATTTGACACCCAGAGTGGCGAGAGGCATTAGTTTTTGTGTGTGGGTGTCAAGGAGGGAACCCAAGATGATGGAATGGGATGATGCTAAGATTACTCATTGATATGATAATGGATTCTTGTGGATTATATTGCTTATTTATCTTATTTGCTTTCCCCACTTCTTGGTGTTGTTGGGTTTTTATAACTCTCCTTCCAAAATAGGCAAAGACGCACAGGGTCTTCCATGTTCTATCCATGTTTATCTTCTAGAGGATTTATGGGTATATTCCCCTACTACTGGTGGAAAAAACAAGATAGGTATCTCATATAATTACCGTTTTGAGCCCCTTATGTTTCATAACTTTGAATTTTTTCTCAGAATACCAATATTTTTTTAAAGTGTTAATTTTGTTAATAAATAAACAATTTTTTATCCCATGAGGTTGGATATTGATGAGATGCAATGTTGATGTTATGATTCTGAGAATCCGTTGACTCGGTTTGGTTATGCCTGGAGGGAATGGATCTCTATTGAAATTCTAATGTTATGGAATTTGGAAAATGATGATGGTAAATTAATGTTTAATGAATTACATAATTTAAATTGAAATTGATAAAACAGAAAATGTAACTTAATGTATCACTTTAAATGGTTGTGTCCTTATGGGCACCTAGTCTTAACAGAGGCTTCCATGAGTCTGAGAGGCGTCAGTTATAGTTGATCCAAAGACTAGTTTGTTCCCATAGTTTTGTTTTTATCCATATTATATCCTATATTTTGTGTGTTCCTATATGATAATCAACCCTTTCATTTTGGGAAACAAACACCCTAGGGATTCTGATCTCTAGGGGGTGCTTTACCAAACATCTCGTTGGGAGGGTGGATGGTTGACTACCCTTTTTAACCCCCACACTCTTCTCTTGGTAGTTACATGTGATGGAATATATTGAGGTAGGTTTTCCACCATATATTTATGTAGAGGGTTGTAATGGATTGTGGATATTTCACATGCATATATTATGGATATAGTTTCCTATGAACTGCTATAAATATGACATGTATAGGATGTGATGACTTCAGGAAACTTCCTCAGTGTATGGGTTGTGATGGATTGAGGTATAATAACTGATGTATTATACAAGTTATTCGAGCTATCACCGAACCATGAATATACATGGTTACTTTTTGTTATGTGGATGAAGTGCCATGTTTCCCGAGGTGCATGTTGTGGTGCTTCGCCTAGGTGTCTTCGGGCTAGCCTTTTATGAGAGAGATACTCAGGACAAGAATCGTTAGGGAAAAGAAGAAACCTAG
The DNA here is from genome assembly GCA_963277665.1 of Viscum album. Lineage (NCBI taxonomy): Eukaryota > Viridiplantae > Streptophyta > Magnoliopsida > Santalales > Viscaceae > Viscum > Viscum album. The sequence continues at coordinate 1,734,362,265 of OY728122.1, forward strand.
TTGGGAAGTGGTAGGGAGGTACCCTTGAAATTATTTATTATATTATATACTCTTGTATAAGATACATGTGAAAGTCTCCATGGTGAGGCAGAAAACATAGTATACCTATTTATGTGACGTGTTAGTTTCAAATGTTGTTCATTGTGATTTAGCATGCTTTCTTTATTTTTTCATGAGAGGCTCTAGGGAATCTCCTATTGAGTATAATGTTATAATAATTCTATTTATATATAAACTTTGTGTTTCAAGTTATTTTTATCATGTTCTAGATCATGCTGGTTACTAATAGATTCGGGTTTTTAAGATCTATTTGGGCTCCATGGTGGCCATTGTTTTTTCTTTCTTTTGGTACACGCAATTTTCCCTTTTAATTTAAGTAGTTATTTTATTTCATTACATATGTGTACTTGGGTTTCTTTTATATTATAGTATGAGAATGATTTGGTTGGTTTCTTTATTATATCTCTCTTTCTCATGTGTTCTCTTAATGGGAAATGCCTCATATCTGTGTGTTTACTATACCCTCTTTTCTAATCACCAACCTAGTGCCTACTGGAGGCAAGACACGCTAGGTCACTATCTATCTTCTCCCATTTCCTCCCTTGGAAGGGTACAATTTGAGGGGAGGGGTAGTGAAAAGTTCTATATAATAGTTATGTGTGAAAAAAATATTATAAAATGTTTGTAGGTTAGGACATAAGTCTTAATAAGATTGTCTTTAGGGGATTAAATTAACTATTATGGTTTTTTTTCAATATCAATAATTTTATTCAAATATTATCCTTCTAGATTAATTAAAATAAAATAATTTTATTATTAATATTACTTATATACATGATACCCATTTTAAAAACCTTATATGAAATGTTTCATTTCTGACATAGGTAGTAAAATCCTACCATGTTGTGTATGAAATTTAATATAGCTTTCTAAAAATGAAAAAATAATAATTAATATCTCAATTTAATAAATATATTAAAGTTAAATTATATAATTTTTTATGTAATTATAATGATACATTGGTATAAGATTGTGTTAATAGAATTAATAAAAATTAGTCATTGAAATTTTCAAGTCTTACCTTGCTCAACCCTTTTGGAATTCCCCATGAGGATTTTATGTGTGTTCCTTTTTTCATAGAAGGCCTTCTAAAACAATGTTAGAAAGGTGTCTCTAGGTAACTTGTGAGATGTCAGTTTGTTTGGAGCATGATTTCAAAAACATGGTAAGAAAGGTATGTGGAGGTATGTTGTAAGATATCAGTCTTGGAATGGAGTTTTAAGGGAATGGAAATGGAGTTGTTGAGTTTTGTATTTATAGTTGAATAACATGGCAGTTTTTGAAAAAAAATATTGATTTGTTTATTAATTTTTCCTAAGGATATAAATATTTTATATTCCTATAGTAAAAAACATTTGTTTAATAATAATTCAATATTTTATTTACATTTATACAGTAAAAATGTTTAGATTTATTAGTTTTATATTTAATGGACAGTAAAGAATCAAAAATAATTTTTTATCCAAATAAAACATAATTGAGTCTTTTAAAATCCATATATAGTATCGGAAATTAATTTAATTATTTTTTGATGAATTATTTAGCTTATTGAATTCATTTTAAACAATGAAAAATGTTTGAAATTTTATTATTTCATTATAAAATCATTATGATGTCATAAAATTGACAGTATGCACTTTTACTTTTCCAAATAATTATCTTTTTTAGAAAAATAATGAAAAAAACACTATGGAATAATTTATATGAAATAATTATATACAATATGACAATTTTATGAAATTAAATATTTAAAATTGATAATTATAATTTCTAAAAATTAATATATATTTTTTCTAAAAACATTGAAATTATATTTATTAAAAATTTATACTTATAAATATTTTGATTTATATAATTTGATAAATAAATTTATGAAATTCTCATTTTTATAATTAATTATTTTAACCATGGAAATATTTTTTATTCAATATTTTTCTATTCATATTTATCAATCACTATTCCATTGACCTGTTACTATTCAAATAATTAGATTTATCTATCAATAGACACACTTACATTTGTCAAATATCCTTTAAAAATACAATAATTTCATTTTATTTTTGTTATTCTTTATTCAATCATTCTCCTCTCGGGTTTATTTTAATTTTAATTGAAAAAATAAAATAGTTAATCTAATAGTTTGTTTCCTTTTTACAGTGTTTTTTATGTCTATGATATTTCTAGGAGATTGTAATAGACCATAATTTCAACTTCAAACTTTATTATATAGTTGTTATTATTATCCAATTATATTATTTCTAATTTTATGGAGCATTATTATAAATAATATTTAATTATTTTTATTAATAAAATAAAATAATTATTGTTTCACTACATGTCACATTAAATTAATTTATTTTAGTAATTTTATTTACATTAATTAATATCTATAAAATTAACATGTTCTTAATTTTTTCATTAAAATTAATTTTCAATAAATATTTTTGGTTCGCATCATTTGAATATAATGAAATAAAATTTATTTCACATTTACATATATAATTTATAGAAAAAATCATCAAAAACTATTCTTTGAAAATTAGGGTTCTTATATGGGACCTATGGATTTTTTACATACATTTCAGAGGTCAATTTGGGATTGGGGTAATCAGGTGATGCCTCAAAGAGTGTGGACATGTTTTCATAAGTAATTAATCCAATGAAAACCTGGTTTGGGAACACCTGGTGCCTAGTGTGACCCCAAGAAACTAGGTATCCCCTGAGGGGACATTGGGAACTCATTGGCTGTCTAGGGTATTTTGGTTTTTGGGTTCTAGTTAATTTTTAGTTTTTAATTAATAACACCCTCCCCCATTTTATATTTCTGGACCCATCCTGCAGCCCCCACTCTTCCTCGAATTATCTCATTTCTTTTCCCCCTTTAAGGATCTCCTGGATTACCAGGTCACAACTTTTCTATGTATCATGTGAGGAATGAGAATTTTCTTGATTAAGATAAGGTAATCCATATTATATCCCAAGTTTTTTCTGTTATCATCATTGTTTTAGTACAATAATTATTTGAAGATATATTTTTTGATATCTTGAATTAAATGGAAAAAAGTAGAACTTAATTGTGATATCTTATGAGTTAAATCCTCTAAGTTCAAGATATGATTTTTTTTAAAAATTTTAATACATTCATTTTTTTTATAATATATGCTTGTGTTTTCATTGGAAATTATGAACAATATTTTATTAAAGGATTTGGGTGACTCCCAAGTGTGTGATATGCTAATGTAGAGCATCATTAGTGAGACTTAAGAATGGCATGCCTAGTTAAGATACAAATAAGAGGCCTCAAGGATATAACACTAAAGGGTTAGACCTCTATCTAGGTAAAAATATGCCATAGTGTCTGTGAATCATGTAATTAATTATGAAATCCAATTTTCGGGTTCTATGAGAGGATTTATGGTCCCATTTGATTTGGGTAATTAGGTGGAGGTTCTGACTAGTTATGTGATATGAGAAATATATGGGATCAGTGTAAGGTGTGTCAATGGTCCATGAAACCCTTTTCTAGGGGTGGAGGGATAATATAATTATTTTTTGGGTTTAAGTAATTTCTACTTAGATAGAGGGAGATATTTAGTTTTTTTTGGTATTTTACAAAAGGTGGTGGGGGTGGGGTATGTATGTGTAATATAGTCAGTGTAACCTTAACAGGTGGTGATGATGGTATAATCGTTGGTTGATAAATTTATGGGATATCATTCAGTTTCTTTCCTTCCAAAATAATAATAATTTCCTCGACTTGTTTGGTAGTCTTCTAAAATCTATTCCTTTGGGTAATTTTAAATTTAGTAACCCCTTTGATACTATATGGGTGTAGTGAAAGGAATGTGTTGGAAATGTTATAAGGAATAAGTTGCACCTTTGGTACTATTTTGGGTGCATCTAATGTAATTGAAAATGGTTTATGTGATTTCATTATAGAATATAGGGTAGAGTGTTGTAATTATTTCTGAAGAGCCAACAAATTTTATACATTCAATTCCAATAATATTCTCTACCGAGAATTTTAATAAATTACTTATCACATAATGATTTTTCTTCTACATAAAATTAATGTTATTATTTCATTAATGTATTTTTTTCATAATAATGTACTAGAAGTAGATTTAAATAATGAAACCTTGAAAAAAAATATTTTTACTGTATGTCCTACATTCTAGATGTCATATGTCTCACAAGACACATATATATTATCTAATTATCCTGTGTTGGATAATTGTAAGTGGGTGCATATTCTTTTCAGGAAGTTATAAATTAGAAATATTCAAGGGAGGATGTTATGATTATTGGACCTCAAATAGTGATTCCACATGTTATATGAAACATTGGATATCCAAATATGAAAGATCATGTATTGGTCCTTGGAATTGAGATTATTATTAATGTATGTCATTAATTGTGAACTATAAGGTATTGAGGAAAACTAGGATGACATAACCTCTTCATGAGTTAAAATATATTAGGATGGTGATATTAAATAAAAATTCATGAAAGTATATTTCCATTCTGATTTAATGAAATTAGATATCTATGGGCCTTTTTTTGAAATAAGATTATCGGACTATATGCAAGGACAGGGAATTTTATGAAATAATTTGATTAGGTAGTTAGAAAAAAAATCAAATATATAGGTTGGTGATAAAACAATGATACTTACATGAAGAGGTATCATGATCAAGATTATCATTCATCAATGGTTATTGTAACACCCTGGCCCCAATTACCCAGAGTCGGTGCATTATTGTGTAACATTGGCATGATCACAAAAGATCAAGTCTCGAAAGACCGATTAGTTTAGTAGCCTTGGAAAGACTAGATACATTCATAAATGCTACATTACATCATAAAGTGAAAAACTAAAATAACAAATTCTCCATATCCCACACTCATATCCTCTTCTGACTATACCTGCAGGTCATTCATAAAATACTTCTTCACATCCTGGAAAATATTAAAACATTGAAAGGGGTGAGCTCAGATGCTCAGTAAGGATAACAATATAGCGGATGTTTTCATAAATAAACATAAACATTTAAGGCAATGTATAACAAAAACAAAAGCCTTTTAAACTTGAATTTCAGCATAAAATGGCAAAAGTAAAATTAAATAATGCCATTTACTTATTCACATGGATATTCTACTGGTCGAATAATCACATGCAATATCAATAACCACTATCATAATGATGGAATGCATAATGCCAGACAATCATAACCACGTAGCCAAGGCATCATGCCAAGACTACAAATAATATTTTTTCAAGGCCTCGTGCCAAGACACTATTTTTTCTAATGAGACCTACCGATGCATCAGGGAGCTATAGCGGGCTCCACCCTTCACTTATTTAGTCTAATTCATTCCTCATATGAACAGGTTTAAACATATCATAAACCATAACATAATCATATCACATAAAATATGCATAAAGAAAACATAACATTTACATATTTCAATCAAAAGATGTAAATACAACACATTGATATAATAAAAACACTTTCAAAACCATTTTAAATAACAAAATAAAATAAAATTAAAACTTGATATTTATTTTTCATTTTTAAAACAAAGTTAAGGCTTGTAGAGGAAGTTGAAACTCAAATAATGGTCACGGCGGCGGGGAAGTCGTTGTCGCCACATATGTAAGAAAAAAACATTCCTTTTGTCATTTAGTAAAAACGCTTCGTATAAAAAGATTCCATTTGAATACAAGTAAAAGTCAAAGGGTTTTATACGCCGTATAGAAGAAAGTTGTGTATAAAGAAAAATATGCCTCAATGAAAGGAGATTGAGACGGAGTCCCTTACAATGAACTTTTTTTTAAATAAAATAGATCTATTATGTGTATTCACTATAATTACACATAAATAAAGTAAAAATACAAGATAGTACATAATAATATGATGACATAATTTTAATGTAGGATATTAACCCAAATAATGGAAATTGGGTTAAGAAGTTCCTTTACCTCGTGTCCGACTTGACTCGATCGTTCTTTAACCTCATGAATAATAAACTAGAGTTAATTTATATTTGCTTAAGAACCTTTTTCATGTTCATTATTTCTTTTATATCACTTATTACCATGTTATGAAAATTATGTAATTATTTAAGTTAATAACGGTCATTTTGTCGATCTTTGGTACTTGAGTCAAAAATAAACTTCTTATAATTACAAGTTTTTCATGTGGTGAAATATACATTATATCCAGAATTATATTCATGATGTAGATATCATATATATCATATTTATCCAGTATATACATTCATTTATAATATTACATAACATTTAGAGGTAATAAATGAAATGCACCGTTCATGGAGACCGTAAGCCGTACGTACGCATGAACGCTACTTTCATTTCTATTTCGTATTTAATGGAATGAAATAATAATGATATAAAGGTGAAATATAATTACAGTATAATATAATTTATAATACCATTTACATCATCCATTATACATCCCACATATGGCATTAATGATTCAAATCACTTTGAGGGGGCGGTAGTCCGCACTTCCTAAAATGAAAATATCGCGTTTACCCATAATGGAAACCATAAAGGTATGCCATAAATGAAAAATACTGAAGCTTAAGTAAAACATAAACATATTATATATAATATATAAATATAGTGACATCTTAATGGCTACCTTTTAAGGTGTTATATGAGTGTTGAACAATCATCGTTTCGTGAGGCAGAAATTCGCCATCCACAGAAACAGTATGTTCTTTAACCATTAGATGTAGGTGTGTGTAAGTGTAGATCGAATCCTTCTTATAACAACATCCTAGTATATTGTGGATACTGTTTTTGTTACAAAATAAATTAATAAAAAAGAGTTTATGGGGTTGGAGATGTAAAATAATAAATAATAACACAAGAGAAAACACTACCTTTAAAACGGGTAACTCTTTTTCATTTGAGCCAAAGGATTCCTTGGGAATACTTCTGCCCAAAGTGAGGCTTATATGAGTAATATAGAGAAGTTGGGAGAGTATTCGGGCAGATTTTGGCCGAGCCAAATGGCTTGAAGGTGTGAATAAGGTGGTAGAGGTGGGGGCCTTTTATAAGAGGAGAGGAGGGGCACTCTTGGAAAGTCATGAAATGTTACTTTATTATATAATGACTTTCGGATTTTAAAGGTCCCATGCTTATATATTTAGAGGATAAGGTAATAAGGGTTCTAAATATACTCATACAATATGTTTTTGACAAGTTTAAGTCTTATATTTTACATTATATTTTTATTTTATTTAAATCGTTAATTAATGAGGTAATCGCTGCACCATCATGGTGTCATAACTAATTTAATTTATTAAATGTATAAATATTATAACAAAATTATCATCATTTATTAAATCTTTTTATTTTTCTAAGGAATATTTATATTCAAAAATATAACTTTTATAACCCCATTTAAAAATTGTTTTAGTAAAATAACTCATGTTTGTGACATTTTTATTTTAACATTAAATAAAATGTTTTTAATGTCATTTTCCTACCATAGTGGCTCCATGGGGTCCCCAAGTTGACCCATGGATTATCTTGGTTGGCCATTACTCATCCAATAGGTTTAGGACAAATGTAAAGGAATTTTCATATTTTTATAATATCATTTTTACCTTAAATTTCACTAATTACATTTAATCGCGATTAATTAAACATAAAAGTTACTATTCACCAAAAAATTATTTTAATCCCATTCAACCATATTTTACTTCCTAATGACAACCATGTATGTCCGATTTTTTAAAATCAAAACACCAAATTTTTAATGTTTCATTTAAACGAAAAATCGGTTTTTTAACTACCACTTAGTGGTTTTACTATTCATCAAAAATTGAAGTTTTTCATAACAATGCCAACATTTCACCCTAAGCTATAATTGATATTCCGAATTCAAAAATGATGTCTATTTTAAAAAATTCCAAACATATAAGTTTCATTAATTAATTTTATAATTATTTCCCACTGTCACAACAAATAGCGTGTTTTTAAGAAACAATATATATCAAAAGATTGCCAATTGTTTACGTCCAATTTCAAAGTGAAATTAATTCTAATGACCACAATTGGATAAAATGGTAAAACTATATTCTAATTAAACTTTAAAACCACTCAATAGTATAATTTATCACTATAAATTATTTTGATTAAAAAAAAAAATTTAGTATTTTTCAGTATTCATAAAAAAATTGGAAATTCTCAGAAAAATACCAAAAAATCAACATAGGCTAATTTTGATATTCCAAATCCAAAAATGAAGTCCATTTTGAAATATAATATATATATATATAATTTCAAAAAGTTGCTATTACTATTCATAATGGCTATTTTGATTGGTCGCGGTGTGTTAGAATCTCGAACTTGCGTACAATGCAAGCTATTGCATTATTGAAAGAGAAGAGTATCGTGGAAGCTTGGGGTGTTACAGTTATTGTCATCGATACATTAAATTATTTCACTTTTAGTGCCTTTATGTGTTTCAAGATGGTAATATTGGGCCCTCCATAAGACCATGTCATTACATTGGGAATATCCCTAGAGGGTAACACGCTTAATTTATATATAGTCTTATTTCAATTATGTTTGAATTTTATATTAAGCATGAATACTATTCCCTAGAAGCAGTTTAACAAATACATTGATTTCATTAATCTTAAAATATCTCTTCACATGTTATATTCATGTCTATATTTTATATATGAGTTATTTTTTTAAAATATATATTTATTCATTAGTTAGTGAATAAAAATTCCTTTATCTCACATTTACTATTCATTGGTAATAAATAAATATCATTTTATTCTGTTGATAGTGAGTGGATTAAGATAATTATTTATTTAGTGATGTTGATATTAAAGTAAATATTTATTCATGAGGTTTTTGAATATAATATTTTATTTATTTATTTGAGGAATAAAATTTTTTTGAATTTTTATTATTATTCATGATTCAATATATGTCTAGGATGATCGGTGGACCTCGTTATGGGTTTGGTGGTGAAAAAGATATATACATTAAATATTATTTAAATTAATAATGATATTGTTAAAAAATTATATTTTAATATCAATGAGTTAAGCACATTTCATTAAATATAATAATAATATTTATAATAATTTAAAAGGAGTTATATTAAGAATAAATAATTTTATAAAGGACTTTATGCAATTTATAATTTTTACCCGAAAGTTTGTAAACCGAATTATGCCATTTCAGAGGGTGTAATAGTTTTTTGCACAAATTTGTTCTCTAATGAGAATAACCTCAATACCAATATAATATCTCAAGGAATCGATTAATTAAAAAGGAAAAAATCATTCAAGATCGAGAGAGATCATTATTGTGCACCCGTTCAAGACTGAGAGAAAATGTGATAACACCTTGTTGAAATTAATGATAAACAATGTATAATTTTTATTTCTTCTTCACTAGATCTTAGAAAAAATGGGTGGATCCTTAAGATTTGTGAGGCTTGTGTAGATATTTATAATGGAATGATACTTGTTATTATTCATTTCAATGATAGTATGACACATAGAAGTGACTGATTTGGTTAACATCTACAATGATGATTGAATTATCAACATGAGTAAATTTTTGGATTAAATTAATTATAATATTAATATTAAAAGTTTATCTATTGAATATTTCATGGCTTTAATCCATCTAGTTTTTTAGAAAAATAATATATGGAAAGGGCTCGACTGTTTTACACTATACACATAACCATCATGTGGGATTAGAGTGATCAAAACAAAAAATTTATTTTTTAGTTTTTTTGGATAATTTTTTTAGTTTTTTAGTTTTTTTCAATTTTTAATTGTATAATATAAAAAAATTGGGACAACGAGATAATTCACATTCATATGACAAGGAATATGCCCAAAAAATGTGATGAACATATAAATACCCCATATAAAGGTGTCGAGGATGATGAACACATGGCATAAATACATGATGTGCCCTAAAAAACTACATGTAATGTACCCTCTATCCACCAAAAAAGGACAATTTAAAATCATCCTGAAATCTTGTGTAGGGAGTTAGTACATTATATCGTTACAATCCATGTATTGACAACCATATAACTTATGGATTGTCGAGGTACAAAATATATGTAGATAGTGTACTACCCGTATATTACCACAAGGCGATAACTCCTTCTAAATCATGTATGTCCAAGTGTCATTATATATAATAATTACAAATGGTGTAATAAAAAAACCCATATACTTAAGGGAGAAGTTATTTCATGATGTGTAACATGTAGTACACACAATGAAACACTAAATTTCTCACCATGAATACACACCAAGTCCTCAGACACATAGTGTCATTGGATATAAATGAATTACATGAAATGTATGTGGTTGGACATGTTGTGTTATTCATTTCTACTCCTACAAGGGTAACACTAAGACAATAATATTTGTGTGATTCAACATGATATATTTCATCATTGAAACATAATACATGAATTGTGTACAGTTGTACACACTTTTTGATAGTTTTTATTCCCCCTAGGTACACGATGAGTGATATTTGTCCTTCTATGTGGAAATATAAGCTTAATTATTATTCTTCACGCCATTCTAAAAATATACATCATGTTTGGCTGTCACACATGCTATATAATTAAAGGTATTTTCTTAGGTTATAGACTATGAATATTAATGGGATTCCAATTGATGATACACATTGCAAAACGTACAAGGTTTTATTAATAGAATAATATTTTATTTATATAGAAACACACTTTAATGGAGAACATGTTGTGCATGTACATAAAAAACATAGTGTCTCTAACATGTCTTATCATGTTATAGTACATGTTATGTTAATGTCAAACTTTAGAAATGAGCTTATATAGTAGCAAAATGATATATACCATTTCATCTCCACGAAATGTTGTGTGTGTGTGTGTATATATATATATACTAAATACTTGTACATGATTTTACCAGAATTAGAGGGTACACACCGTGCACTCGATTAGTACACACTATGTACGTATATTTTTTAAATAAAATAAATTATTGTAAATTATTTAATATAATGGAGGATGGGAATCTTGGGTATATCAAGGATTGGTTGGATAGGTAATTAAGGAAAATAAATAAATAATTAATTTGTCTACTAAATATTAATTTAAGAAAAATTTATTTTTATAAATTATGATTTGAAGTAAATTATAAATAGTTTAAATGGGTTTTCATTACAAATATGTGACTGATCATGTTCTTGGAAGACTTGTGTATGTGTAGGGTTTCTAATTAATTAATTTATTTATTATATCGGTTTTTTAATGGGATGAAAATTTTAATTAATTAATTATTATAACATAAAATACATCCCTCCCACCATTATTGTGTGTGAGCATGAAAGTTAAAGTATTATATTATGTAACTGAATTCCCTTAGTTCCCCTCTCTAAATAATGAGTAATAGTTTATAGAGGATGGACCTCCAAGTGAAGGGAGATGAATATATTCCCTAGTAGTGGTGAACCATTCTAAGAAGATACATAGAAAAATTATGGAACGTAACAACTCAATTAAGTGTATGACTAAAGGGGTTATTTCCCACCAGATCATAGATTGGTTTATCTCCCACTTGAATAGACAACTAGTAGAAAAAGGTCTCGATTGAGTCAGATATTTGTTTTATTTTTTCTAGTTCATTTTTATTTTTTATTTTTTTAATGGATGGTTAATATTATGTTTAAATATGATCAGATAAAGTAAATATATTAACAGGATTTTGGGATAAAAAATAATTATATTATACTTAAAATATTTTCTCAAACATATTTAATTTATTTTGTAAAATACAAATAATAGTAATAATAATATTGAATTTTAGAATAAATAAAACATATTCAAGATCTAAAAAAATCCATCTATGAAAAATATTAAGTCACACATCACCTTCCATCACTTGAGTTAGAATGAAATAATAGTTGGAAGTACTTATCTGTATCAATCAAGTTAAAGTCCATTATCAGTGAGTTTTAATGAAATTTTTCAGTTTATATTACATAGTTATCATCAAGAGTCTATTTCTATAGAAAATTTTTAGGTAACCCTGAGGAAAGTGTTGAGGAAATATGTATTTAATATTATAGGATTTGGGAGACAAAAAAATAGATCAAGGAATTCTGTGTTATTGGAGTTAGTAGGAAATCCTACCAAAATAATATTAAATAGATTTATTATACTTAGTTTAGATTATTTATAGGGAAATATAGACAATTTATACTATAATATCAATGCGATAAGATATTCTGAATCCACTGGTGAAGGATCTTTGGATTTGATAACACTGTTAGAGAATAATAAAATTAATTTATCATGTCATTCCCACTAATCAATAAAAATTACTAAAACAACCTTTTATAGAAAATATAAAAAATTTAAAGAAAAACAAAAATAACACAACAATTATTCCTACATAAAGATAATTTATATACGAAGAAAAATTTCCTACTATGGTATAATAATTTATACACTGTAACATTATAGGAATGTTTTTATTATATAGTAGAATCCCATATTATGGACCATTAATCATAGTGATCATGTGAGGGTGAAGAGGACTCATATATGAGATATACATATGATACTACAAATTTCTTTTTAATCAAGCTATTAGCTATGTCAAAATAGATAAAGATGAAATATTAGGACCTGGGTGTCTAACCCATGATAACTAATATATATCCCTTGAGAAGGAGAAGGAGAGTTTAAAAAAATTATATTGTTACTACATTATACCTATAATACCCCCAATAATTTAAAATAATGTTATGATTAATAATTTACACAACATGAAACACCATACTTTGGTGATTGAAAATATTTTTTTTTAAAAAATTGGCCATTATATCTTAGCTATTAAATTTGATGATAAGAATAAAAGTTACCATATATATATTTCTTAATGATTAAAATATTATTATGTAATTCTGAGTAAATAAGTATTAAAGTTTTAGAAAATTCATTTGGTTAATAAAAAAGTATTTTTTCTTAAAAAATATGATTTTTTTCTTTTATAAGTAAATATTATAATTAATTTATATAAATTATCAAAATTTTATTTTATAAAAAAATATCTCTTTTTTTAATAAATATATAAATATTATCTTTAGGTTAAATTTTCAAATTTTTATGAAATTATTAATTCTCCATGAATAGTAAAAATAACAATTTTATTTGATACTATATTTGCTTTAATGTATTTGAAAAGAATAATTTTTCATTGAATTGTCCTGAAAATGATATTTGTTTATTTTAATTGGAAGAATCTAACTAATTTAATTTCAATAGATATTATTCTTAAATTTTGTGTAATGACATTTGTCTACTTGAAATTGATTTTTTAAAGATTTTTTTCATCTCATATTGAGAGTTTATTTTAAAATTATTTTCTTATACATATATGGATTTACTTTAATAAAATGGATTCAACATTTGTACCACTAAATTATAACTTTATAAAATATATAAACTTTATTTTTGTGCATAATTTATAATAACCATTATAATATTTTTTTCACCACAGTAAGGGAAAAACGGGGAAGAAACAAATTAAATCAATGAAATTGTGCTTCACAATGAACCATACACTTTTCTATATTTCATTTAATGAGTTTATTTCAACCAATCCATTCATATATATTGAAATATTTCATTTTGTTACATTTTCTTTGATAAATGCCAATATATTTTTTTATGGTTAAACAAAAATAAAAAATCACTCTTTCTTACTTTTAGTAACTATATTATTTTGTGACAGGGATAAAAAAAAAGTTATGAATGGTTATTAAAGGTTATTATATAGATGAATAAATTTATTTTATAGTTTATTTATGTACATGGATTACACTAATATTTTTATAATTTTTAACATATATTTAATTAAATATTTTAAATATTTTTAGTGGTTTTTGTTTATTTTCAATTTAGTTAATTATTTATTAATAACAATTAATTATTAATATTTTTAGTATTAGTTTTTATAAATTTTTTTCTTTATTAACATTTAATATCAAACAATTTTATTTATTTTTTTTGTTTAGCCAATATTATTTTTATTATTAGATTTTTAATATTTATTAGTTACTAGATTACTTTTTTATATTAGTATTATATATTATTTAACGTTTTTTATTATTTAAAATTTTAGTGTTATTATTTTTATAATTTTTTATTATTACTAAATTAGAATAATATTTTATATTTGTAATAACATTTTTATGATAGATTATATTTTTATCTAACTATTAATTATATTTTAGGAATTGTATTAATAAATATAACTTTAGAACCATGAAAACGCACACAAACACATATATATTTATATTAATTAACTATCTTATATATTAATTATAATAATATTATTATTAATATCATTAAACACTATTAGATAATTAGTTATAAATTTTAATTTTTGAATTTTGTTTTCTCCCTCTCCGTTTTTAGGCAGGAAACACAATGAACCAATAGGCTCATTTAAGGGATGGAATCTTCATCATAGAGGGGAAGATGAAAACCCTCGTAGGGGGAGGGGGATGCTCTCTTCGTTTTCACCCTAGCAAAACAAATGTAAGGAATTAGCTTTAAACATTACATAATCTTGAGTTTTAGTCAATAATTTACGTTATTTCAAGTTGAGGATCTTTTCATGTTTAGAGTTTTAGAAAATTAGACTATAACTATTACATAAGAACTCAAAGATTAAAATTAGAAATATCCACTAGCTATAAATTTTTTCATAATCTAAGACATTTTAAAACACAACATGAATTATTTTTCTTGAAAAAAATCATTATAAAATTTATATTCAAATCATCCTTTATCTTACCAATCCATATAACTTGTAAATATTTTTTAAAATATTTTATGAGCACAAAAATCCTATTAAAGGGACAAAAAAAGGAAATAAACTGTTAGTCCATGAATAACTTAAAATCATGAATTTTTTTCACAAAATCAAACTTTTATCCCATAAAACATAAACCCTTTAGCAAACCTCATGAAATAATAATATTCCTATAAAGATATACAGAAATCATAAGTCATACAGGAAACTTGTGGAATCCATATCTTTTTACATTATAGTCCTCATAGCTATAAAGGGAGTATTCTTCATGGTGACATTTGGAATCCCCATCACAGTATATTCCCAAAATCCCTTAGGATAAACCTTATCATTTTACTCTATCTCATTACCCAACACATTAGAGATATTTCACAGGATTACCCACCCTCTGTTTATCACAAAACCACCCGTATACACAAATAATTCCTAAAAACCATAAAATCATCATAACACATAAAACAAGATTAATGTAAAAAATAACATTTCCAATTTTAAATAAGATTTCATTTTAAAAGACACAAATTTATAAATTAAAACACATTATTTTAAAACAAAATTATAAACATGTAAAGTATACATAAATACATAATATCAGCATGATGGTTAGAGATTCCGTTCATGGAATATATGTTAAAAACCATTCCATGTCATTGAAATAATCAATTCTTTTTAAAACATAATTTAAACATTTAAAAGAAGATTTTTTTATCAAAGTGTCCCATACCACTTTGGAACTTCTAAATGTAATTACCATTCTAAAACATTATTCTCCACATAAATACTTTATAAAAACCCATTTTGAAAACATGGACATAAAATAAAACGATTTATAAGAATAAATAATCAAATCATTAAAAAGAGGTTTTTAGTTAAAAAATATCTTACCACATGAGACACATATGAATAAAAATAATTAAATAATAAAATTTAAAAAAAAATTAAATATTATGAGAATATATTAACTCGTGAAATCACATGTCAAAAGGGTTGTATATACACCTTATAGAATAATAAAGGTTTATTACATCAAGATATGCCATAATGAAAGGAGATTGAGACAGAATCAATTACCTCCAGTTCGACTCATCTCATACATTATTTCACTTCCTGAATAATATACTTAGGTTAATTTATACTTACTAGAAAACCTCTTTCATTTTTATTAATCCATTTATATAACTTAATTATATGTTATTATAATTACATAATTATTTATGTTTCTATGATACGTCTTATCGATATTCGATACTTGAGTCGAAAATAAACTTTATATGACGTCAATAGTTCATTTGGTCATAAGTCCATCATCTACAAAATAATATTAATGACAGAATAATGATTTTTTATATCAATTATACGTTAAAATACATTT
Source organism: Viscum album (assembly GCA_963277665.1). Lineage (NCBI taxonomy): Eukaryota > Viridiplantae > Streptophyta > Magnoliopsida > Santalales > Viscaceae > Viscum > Viscum album. The sequence continues at coordinate 1,734,378,601 of OY728122.1, forward strand.
ATTAAATATGTATATGATCAATGAAAAATGTTACAATCATGGAGACGGTAAGCCGTACGTTTGAAAGAGTGACGTTATCCATTTTTCGTTGATCATTATGGAAATAAGGTATGTATTATTTTGTCATTCCCAAATGATCATAACATCATTAATATCATACTAAAAATTTAAATATACTTTTATATATTATTCAAGTGATGTGGAGATTGAAAATTAATCCTATCACTTCGTGGAGGTGATAGTTCACATATACGCACAAATGACGTTATCATAATTATGTTCATGGAAAGTAATAACTTAATTGATTAATTATTCACTCATAATAATAAATATGTCATCAATATAACATAAAAAAAATAAATACGTCATTATAACCTTTCTTGATATATGGTTTTGAAAATAAATTATATCAGTTCTAGAGGGAGATAGTTCACACGTATGCACGAACAATTAATTATTTTCAAATCTAATAGAAGTAAAGATGGATTTAGCTGATGATAATAACATAATAAAATCTCAATATATTTTAGGATACTAGAGTTATTATTTCATCATGGTTTAAAAAGATTTTAAATAAGATGATAAATTATTAAACTATAAACTCCTAAATAAAAACATTACATTTTCATCAGATGATCACCTTTCATAACATCTTAACACCTCAAAGGAGGGCGTTCAGATTAAAATAATGCTTCACGAATGTGGAAGGGTATTCTAGGAAACGTTGTAACGTCCCAGTTCTAGGCGCCACCCAAAGGTGCCCCGTACTTGGTTGGTCACAAGACCTCAAGCACATTTCTCCGAACGACAGAGGTTGTCGACTCGTAGTGAGGGCCTTGGATGTGATAGCGGTGAAATTACTCCCTCATTGGTAGAGTATGCATAGTGGAATAACAAATAATAAATATATGTGGAAGAAAAAATACCATACAATAAGTAAATAGAGGGAGACTGAAAGTAAATAAACTATTGAATCACATATATATAAATTATTCATGTCACATATGTCTTGGAAAACATCCAAACAAGTCACAATGATGAGAATAATGTACTAAACCAAGTGGAAAAATGAACAAATAAACTCCAGCAGTATCGCAGGCCTCAGCTTGGTCCCATGCTCTCTATCTCCCCATTAATCAAGTACCTCATGAAGAAAAGCACTTTCCCTTATCTATACCTACAACCATATAATCTATTTGGGTCCAAAAGCATGACCCAAACAGGCTGTGAGACGAATCCCAGTAGGAAACCACCACAAGATATGTGCCTGACTATTAGTGAGTACATATTGTAGGTAATAATGTAATGCAGAAAAGAACTAAGAGTGCACAAATGTAAATAGCCTTGGAGTTTTAATTTAAATTCATTAGCATCTAATTTTCTTCATTTAATCAAGTATTTATCAAAAACTCGTATCTCAGAAGATTTCCTAATATGGTCGAATATAAGCTTTTTCTTTGTCTTGGAAGTCACATAAAAAATATTCAATATTTATGTTAACCCTCTGGGTAGCTCACACAGTTTAACCCCTCTGGATATATAATTAAATAAAAAGGCAAAGACACTCTGAGGAATCACTCGCTGTAAATTCCATCATATGGTCCTTCCACAACAACTACAGACTCTCTAGGGAATTACTCAATTTTAATTCCCCCTATGGTCTTGTAATATCAACTATAGACACTCTGATGGAGCACTCACTGTCAACCCCCCATGTGGTCTCGTAGTGTGAAATACAACATATATTCTGAGAAAGAACTCAACGTCAATTCCCCCTATGGTCTAACGGCACTGATTGGGGTGTTACTTAATCATGATATTTCACATAACACTACAAAAACAAACCTTATTCCATCAATAAATCGAAGGAAGATAAAATAGCATTCAAATTTCTTAACCTGAAATACCCAAAAACTGGGTAATCATCACTCTGCCATATAAAACTCAAAGACAAACAATGAAAAGAAAAAAAAACAGGTAGCACGACATTGTATAAAGAAAACTCTCGAACGCCAGCCCGTTAATCGTCCCAAAATGTCACAGATCGACAAAAATTTAAAAAACATTCAACCTTGATTAAATCATAAGAGAGGATAAATCATGAGGAGAGTCACTAGAAGAAGGAAGAACTCACCTAGGGGATTCCAATGCACCCACCAGAGATCGAATCATACCATGGATGGAGAAATGGTGGCTAAGAGGATATTTACCCTCTCAGTCACTCCTACATAGAATAAGGCCAGAAGAAGGGGAATCTGGGGATTATATGTGACCACAATCTGATTAAACAAATAAAAAGAAAATTACATGGTGTGTACTGTTAATGAACACGTAGTGTATTTGACTTAACCGACCCCCGACATTAGGGGTCTTCCACATCACCACACATAGCCCTATCTTGGAAATTTCATGCCTAAGACACGGTTGTACGTAGTAACTAGGTACACGGTGTGTACTCTTAAGTACACGGTGTTTACATATAAAATTTCCAAAACCTCCCATTTTTCTAAAAAACACCCAATATCAAGATCCTTACCTGAAAAGATGATCCTTGTTTTTACAATATTCCCACCTTAAAGTAATTCATCCAGGAATTTCCCTAACAAGGTAGAGAAGAATAATCCACGAAAAGCTCTGACCACTACGATCGCACATCGGTCTCCATCTCCCAAGTATCGTCCTGCACTCGTCCATGCTACCAAAATACCCATACCGTAGGAACCGACCAGCCATTGAGAACCTTCACACTGCGATCAACAATTGGGATAGGATTCTCCTAGAATGATGCATGAACCTCTAACTCAACTCCCTCAGGTCGAAAAACAAGAGATGGGTCTGAGAAGTTACATCGTAGCTAAGAATCGTAGAATACATTGTGCATAGCTCGGTACCTCTGAGGTAACTGTAACCAGTAGGAAACCTGCCTGACTCTTTCCAAAACCTCAAATGGTCAAACATATCTCGGTGAAAGATTTCCCTATCTTCTAATCCTCCTGTGTCCCAACCTTTATGTGACATGTCGGAAAACCTCATCTCCATCCTTGAACTATAGAGTTCATCTCTGTAGATCACCATAAGACTTCTTCTATGACTATTCAGCACCCATCCTCTTCCAAATCAACTCCTCCTATTATGTGTTCTCCTGGGAAAGACAATGTCCCAGCATAGCTATTTCTCTTGCCTCCATCAAACATAGGGGTGATCGGCATGGCCTACCATAAACATCCTCATAAGGGGATATATTAATTGTCTCCTGAAAACTTTTATTGTAGTAAAACTCCTCCATAGGTATGTGCTTCTCCCAATAACCACCAAAATCTAGGATGCATGCTCATACCATGTCCTCCATTGCTTGAATCTCACGCTCTGACTGACCATCTGTCTAGGTATGGTTAGTTGTACTCAGAAGTACCTGTGTACCCAAAGCCTTATATATCCGTTTCCAGAAATGTGAAGCAAAGTGAGAATCCATGAATGAAACAATATAATGTGGAACCCCATGAAAACATACAGTATCTCATCTGTAAAACCTTCCAAGATCATCAAAAATGGAGGTCTCCTTGATCAGTAAGAAGTGTAAAACCTTCGTGGGTCTGTCAATGACAACCCAAATTGCATCATTACCTTGAGAAAATCTTTGTACCCTAGTCACAAAATCCAATGCAACATCATTCCACTTCCTCTTGGGAATGGGTGACTGTTGTAAAAGCCTGTATGGCTTCTGATGCTCCATTTTCACCTGTTGATAGGTGGAACATCTCATCAAAAAACCAGCTACATCCCTATTCATATCTGGCCACCGATACTGATGATGCAAATCTTTATACATCTTGGTGACACCAAGATGAACTACCCAACATGATGTATGAAAGTATCACATCAACTCCTCACATATATCTGTGGACACCTATTTGGATCCTTGAATGCACAAGATCTCATCCTCACCAATGGTCCACCTAGGAGTAGGGTTCTCAACTAACACACACTCCCATAATACTTGGCCTTCAGAGTCAGATAGATGCCTCATTCTAACTTGATAACATAGAGTAAAGGTAACAACTATAGAAGAAATAAACATCTGCCCCTATTTTTCATGCACCTCCAAAATCAACTCATATAGTAGAGCCATAAGATTCCACTCATTGTTGGACTCCTTAACTACCAGTATCTGAGTCCTCCTGCTCAATATATCAGCCACTGTGTTTCCTTTATGAGGAATATAGGAAAGCTCAATGTCATAGGAGTAAAGGTACTCTACCCACCTTTTCTGTATCTAATTTCGGTCCCACCAGGTAAATATTTACTTGATACTTTTTTGGTCAGTGTACGCCACAAAATGATCTCCCAGAAGGTAATGTCTCAAATAGTGCAAGGCATGAACCATTGTATCCAACTCAAGATAGTGTGTCAGTTAATTCCTCCCATGTGGTCTCAACTACGAAAACCTCTACGCAACGACTCCTTTCCCCTGTATAATCATTGTTTCCATCCCGATACACAGTGCATCACAGTAAAAGGTGTAACTCTAGCCCAATTTTGGAACAACTTGTATCAGTGAGGAAGTCAACCTCCCTTTCATCTATAAAAAGGATGAATCGCAAGAATCTGTCCACAAGTACATTGCACCCTTCTTAGTCTAGCCTGTTAGTGGGGCTACTAAGCATGAAATGTCTTGTAGAAACTACCTTTAGTTACCAGCCATCCCTAGAAAACTCTATAACTCAAAGATGTTCTTCATCTTCTCCCACGAAACTATAGCTCTCACTTTGTCTAGGCATACTTATACTTGTGTCACTAAGATAACATGACTTAAGAAGTGAATGTGGTCTAACCAAAAGTGGAATTCTGAGAGCTTATCATTTAACTGATGCTCTATAAATGTACTCTAAATGATATCAATATGGGTATCATGGTGGTGTTAAGTGTGAGAGTACACCAAGATATTTTCCAGGAAGACTACCAAAAAAGAATCCAAGTAAGGATGGAACACTCAGTTCATCAGTGCCATAAAAACTGCAGGTGTATTCATGAGACCCAATGGCATAACCATATACACGAAGAGACCATACCTGGTCCGAAAGGCTATAGGAGGTATATCTAATGGTATAACATGCAACTGATGATAACCAGATCTCAAGTAATTCTTTGAGAAAACTCAGGATCCACAAAGCTGATCAAAAATTTCATCAATCCTTAGTAAGGGATATCAATTCTTAATAGTTAACTAGTTTAGCTTCCGATAATCCATGCAATTCCTGAGGGTACCATCTTCCTTCTTCGCAAATATGATAGGTGAACCCCAAGAAGAATTAGTGGGTCAGATGAAACCCTTTTCTTGTAACTCCTCCAACAACTTCTTGAGATCCTGTAACTTTGGAGTAGCCATCCTATAAGGAGGAATGTAGACCGTTTCCACTCCAGGGATATGATCAATAGATAAATCTACCTATATCTCTAAAGGTAAACATGAAAAGTCATCTAGAAAAACATCCCTAAAATGATTGACCACTTGGAGAAAGTCTATTTGTAAAATCCTTTTCTCATCCAGATACAAACTAGAAATATGGGATATAACACCTCCCAACTCGAGATGCTCGCATTCCTCTCTGCTCTCCTAGACATCCTATTCTCACATATGTAGAAACCATCTTCCCTCTGGGGAGGTGAAACTCACCCTACAGTGATAGTAATTCAAAACATCCAAGAAGGGAACTAACCATTCCATTCCAAGAATGATGTCATAGCCCATCATATCTAATACATAAATGTCCCTTAATAAGTTACACCCACCAACCACTAGAGATAACTCCTTGAACTAACACACACTATCCGTTCTAGTCCCCAACAGAGTATCTAGCATCATGATAATAGAAAAAGTAAAGATACTTATCCCAAGTCTCTCTACAACAGGCATAAATATAATGATATGGGATTCCCCTGTATATAAAAGAGTATAAGCTAAAACTAAAGAAACCAAAATTGTACCTCTAACCATAGATGGTCTGGGATCTTGCTCTTGCTGGATTTTCTCTAGCGTATAAGGATGACCTTCGTTGTGGCCCTGTGAAGATGTTTGAGATCCCTATGCTAATAAACCCAGAGGATATCAAAAACCCTATGTCTGAACACTGTGGCCATGGCCACCACCTTGTCCTAGACAGCCTGAAGAACTACATCCCCCAGTCTGATGTGGAACTGGTGGTCCTACTCTGATACGAGGATTCAAAACAGATCCCCCATTACTAGCTAATGGAAGTATGGAGTTTCAGAAATGATAAATATGTCCCATCTTTCTGCAAGATCACCATTCAACTATATCTCTCGGGAACTTAGGTTTCTTATGTCTTCCTTTCCCACACTAGTATCACACCACCTGGCTACCTAAAGAAAAATCCCACTTACTTGGATCTCTATTTGTAGACTCCCTGCAGCACTTCCTACTATCAGTCGAAAGAGTACCAACTCTGGATTCTGAAATTCCCTAGCCCACAGCTCCAGAATCCCTTAGGTTGTGCTCAGTGATTAGTGTCTGGTTGACTATAGAAGATATGGAAGTCAACCTGAATATGTTCACCTTAGATCAGATGTCATGAATGATACCAACCTCAAATTTCTCACCAAAAATAACTCAACACCCCCTAAAATGGGTGTGAAGCACTATAACACAGTGAAGCGAGAAGAATACTCGATGATTGAGAGGTTACCCTACTCCAAACTCATGAACTCTTGGGCTCATTCATCCCTCATGGTCTCCGGGTATAAGTAGTCATAGAAGGTCTGCTAGAACTCATCCCAATACATAACTCACTAGTGTCCCGCCTGTGATATCACATCTCACAATCTCATGGAGGAATCCCTATGAAGGTACATAGAGAGCTTAACCCTCCTCTCAAGAGATGTCTCCAAATGCTTGAAGATAGACAACATGGCTTCTAACCATGACTCTACATCCTGAGGTCCTCTCTACCTTGAGAAAGCAGGAGGATGCTGCTGCTGAAAACCCCGCATAAAATCTATCATAAATGGGGTAGGATGTGGTGCCCCCAAGAATGCATGCATCATTATATAATGAATTCTCAGAACTTCGCATCAGCGCCCATATCTAGAATGACGTATGGTGCCATGAACGGTACGATGGGAGGGTCTAATGGTTGTCCTTGGAGTACAGTTTCCAATGTTTCATCATCACCCTGAACCTGGCGTACAACCAGAGGAAGTCTCTGTGGCATGACTCTGCAAGGTCAAGTTCACAACTCAGTTAAATATTATCAAGGAATGAAACTTTGAAGTGCAAGAAAGTATTATGAGAAAAAAAACAACCAAGTTTTACAAAACAAGGTTACACGGACTGTATACCATCTACACGGCGTGTTCCCTTGGGTTTTAACATGGGCGAGTACCTCTTCCAACCCTGGTCATGTAACACCCATACACATGGTGTGTTCTCTTAGAGACATGGCATGTAGTTGAATGTTCCATCCTACCCAAGTACTCTTACACGATTTAAACTACATGGTTCCCTGAGAACAAAACTGCATGGTGTGTATATGCCAGACACTAGAAGGTTTTCACTGACCTGTGTCTTTGGTCACATGGCTGGATACATGGATCACCAAAACAGGGCGTGTATGCCTAGTACACGGTGTGTTTAGGAAAATATTTTACAACCCATGTATATTCCCACACAGTTAGTCACACGGTCATTATTTATACGGTGTGTTGCAAAATTACATGGAATATAGTTAAGAAAAATATTTCCTTCCTAAACAGATGGATACATGGAGACTATTCATCACCACAGAGTGTATTCTAGGTTTTTATGAATAATATGTCTCAGAAACTACTCTAAACCCCATAAAAACCCTAAAACAAGCATTAAAGTTCCAAATTTTGATCCATGGGGACCAATACTCCCGGAGAATAAAAGCTTGGAATCCTATTCATGTCATATCATAGAAAAATTCAGTTTAAGTTCAATATGATTCACTAAATTCCAATCTAAGAGGGTCCATAACACCTCAATAACCAAGGGTTGGTTCCCATTCAAATGAAAATTTAAATTTTCCAATTCCCTATAAAAATAAAAGGTACTCTATCATGGAATTTCTCACAACAACATGCATATCTAGCACAACATCCATCACCATAGCAAGAAATCAGTAATTCAACCTAAATGGCTTGACAAGAATGCATGCCATGTGATCTACTTCATGTTTCTATATGATGCATGAGATGACATACCCTCATCGTATTGGGTTGCAATAGAAATAGAACCAAAATAATATGAATCATAATAGGAAAAATCAAGTGTTTCAACCAACAGTGAAATCAAATCAACTATAATAATTGAAAAACCTAAAAAAATTCAATATTTGAGGTAACAGGGAATTTCCCTATACACGGGATAGCTACTCTCATGCATAACTTATTACCAACTTCCCATTCCTTCCTATCAATTTCTATAGGATCCAAAAAGTAAGACAAAGAAGAAAAGAACATGCCCCTATGATACCACTTTGTAACATCTTGGTTTCGAGTGCCGCCCAAAGGTTCCTCGTACCCAGTTGGTCACATGACCTCAAATGCATTTCCCTAAAATCCAGAGGTTTCCGAATAGTAGTGAGGGACTTGGGTGTGAATATGTGGAAACTATGACCTCATTGTCAGAGTATTCATGTAATAAAAACAAATAATAAACATCAGTTGAAGCAATAATACCTTATGAAAAGTAATCAACTGAAGACTAAAAGTAAATAAATGGATAAAGCACATATTTATAAATTATACATGTCACATATGTCTAGGAAAACATCCAAAAAAGTCACAATGTTTCAAATACAATACTAAACCAAATTCAAAATAAAACATGTAAACTCCATGACCATTACAAGCCTCATCTTGGTCTCACGCTCTCTATCTCCATAGCAATCAAGTTCTTAATGATGAAGGGAAATTTCCCTTATATATACCCACAACCATATAATCATTTTGGATCCAAAAGCATTACCCAAATAGGGTGTGAGATGAATCTTAGTAGACAACCACCACAATATATGTGCCTAACATTCAGTGGGTATATATATCTGGTAATAATGGAATGCAGTAAAGAACTTGGAGTACTCAAAAGTAAATAGTATTACAGTTTCCATTTACATTCATTAACATCTAATGTTCATCATTTAATCAAGTATGTATCACAAACATGTATCTTAGAAAACTACCTAATAGAACCGAATCCAAGATTATGCTTTGGATTGGGAGATGCGTCACAAAAATTCAATATCTATGTTAACCCTCTTGGTAGCTCACATAGTCTAGCCCCTCTGGCTAATTAATGCAATAAAAAAGGAAATGACACTCTGAGGAAGACCAAATAGTCAATTCCCCTTATGGAAATTCCACAACAACAATAGACTCTCTTTGGAAGCACTCAATATCAATTCACCCTATGGTCTTGTAATGTAGACTATAAACACACTAAGGGAGCACTAACCATCAAACCCCTCTATGGTCTTGTAGTGTGAAATATAACAAACACTCTAAGGAACCACTCAACATCAATTCTCCATGTGGTCTAACTACACTAGGTTCTCACAGCCTTTTGCAATTCAATCGTGCATAAATGATATCAAGCAGTCCAAAGTGATCTCAACTACTATATGGCTAAATAATTACAATGTACATCATAATAATGTAACAAGCAGTAAGAGGCAATCAGTTTCACCCTATCAAGTAAGGAAAGGAAACAAGGCCTGCTTCATAAGAAACCTAGACCAAATAGACCTGAACAGTCAAACAAGGAAATGCACCCATGGGGGGTTCCTTAAACATGCAAATTACCATGACACTAAAATAAAAATACTTATTCCAATAATCAATCTAAGGCAGATAAAATAGGGTTCAAATTCCTTAACCCGAAATACTCGAAACATGGGTAATCAACTCTTTGGCATATAAAACTCAAATTCAAACAACAAAAGGCAACAAACCACCTAACTCAACATTGTACTAATTACTCCCTCAAATTTTATCCCTTGAATCATCCTAAAATGTCATAGATCTATAAAAATGTCAAAATGTTCAACCTAGAATAACTTGAGAGCGAGGAGAAATCAAGACGATAGGATCTAGAATACGGAGGAACTCTCCAAGGTGATTACAATGCACCCACCCCAGATCAAATAGCGCCTTGGATAGAGAAATAGTGGCTTAGAGAAGATTATTCACTCTCAGTCACTCCTGGACGAAACAAGGCCAAAAGAAGATGAATCTGTGGATTAGACGCGACCTCGTTCCGATTAAACAAATTAAAAATAAAAGTACACATCGTGTATTGTTAATGAACACACCATTTATTCGCCTCAACCAACCCCTGACATTAGCGGTCTTCCATGTCACCCAACACGGCCATCACTAAGTCATTACACACCCTAGATGCGGATGTACGCATTAACTGGGTACACAACGTGTACTCTTAAGTACACGGTGTGTACTTATAAAATTTCCAAAACCTCCATTGTTTTTCAAAAACACCCAAAATCACGATCCATACCTAAAAAAGATATCCAGGTTCTTAAAAAGGTTTTGGACATATCATGGATTAATCAAAAGATTTTTGAAGTGAGTGTAATAGAGATGAATGGGTGGCCTTTTATAGGATATGGTAGGGTCATGCTAGAAATTATCAAAAATATTAAAATAATCTAAATACATTTTCAATTAAAAATGTGTCCAAATTGATTTAGTTAGAAGATAAAATAAATATGGGTCAAAATATATTCATCCAATGAAAATTAGACTTGTTTGAATAATTTTTTTATCCTTATATTTTTGTTTTAACCCATCTCAACTCTTACCATTTTATCAAATAATTTAAAATTTAAGAGTTAGAATAATTACCCTAACATGACAAATGACCAATAAACGATTCATTAGTGACATTTGGAGAATTACCTATACTATTTGAAGGAATATTGAATTTTTATAAATTTTATAACATTTAAGAAAATATTTTATATTTTAAAATATGAATTATGTTAATTTTTACACGATTCATTATTTACTTTTTAAAAAATAATAAAAACATGATTACTTCTAAGAAACTACATTAACTCATCCATAACATGTCAAATTATTCTATAAAATTATTTTATGGTATTAAATATTTGATATTATATTTATTTTAATATTACTAATATCATTTATTTGATTCTACCTTTAATAAATCTGTTACTCCATCATCATTGAGTCACAATTAAATTTAATTATTTAATGTATAAAAATTATACATATATTATCATGATGTTGATAAATATTTTATCTTTAAAATGAATATTTATAATCGAATTTATTTCTATATATCCCTATATTAAAAATTATTTAATTATTAAAAGTATGAGTATGACATTTTTTACTTATCTTTATATAAAATATATTAAATGTCATATTCATACCCAAGAGGCATTAATAGGTTATAATTTATACTAAATGTTGATTTATGTGGAAAATAACTCATGCAATTAAATTAGGAAATGTTCTAGGATATTGTATAATACTATAATATAATTTTTACCTTTAATTACCAAATTTAATTTTAACCATGGTAAATAAAATACAAAGTTACTATTCACCAAAAATTAAGTTGATCCTATTAGATCACATTTTTCATATAGATTACAAAAATTTATGTATTTTTAATTGAAAATTCAATTCACATAAGTGGTTAAATTTGGTTTAACACTAATCCCGCAGAACTAGTGAGAAGACTGGTAAAAGAGACGTTCAAAAATTCCAATAAGTTTTTATGTCTAATATCAATATAAAAATTTATAAAATGAACTAAATTAGATTAAATGATAAAAAATACAATATTACATTAAAACAAAATTAAGAGTATAATCAATTAATATAAATAAATTGGATGAAAATGTCATTTTGAATTAAAACGTATTAATTTTCACTATTCATTAAAATATGAAATTTATCAGAAGAATACCAAAAATTCAACCATTGTAAATTTTTATGTTAGGCTTCCAAATAAGAATTTTATTTTGTAAAATAAAACTTATATAAGTTTCAAAAAAATATTTAAAATAGGTTCTCTATCATAATATAGTAAACATGCCTTTTTTTAAAATACTCATTTTATGCATAAAATTAAATTTGTTATTAAATACGGTATAGAAAATAATAAGATGATTTTTAATCATCATATTGAATTTATATTTCATTCATATTATCCATAAAAATATATTTTATTATTTTATAAACACAATTATATATACTAAAATAGTTTTCTATAGAAACTCATCTGTTATATTCAATTGGTTTTCATTTACATTTTAATTAATTTGTTAACTACTAAACCATTATATAAACATATGTAAACCCCTTTTTTATAATTTAGTTAACATATTTCATTCCCTCCATTCTAATGGTTTGGTAATAACTACAAATATTAAATAATAATATTATGTTGTTTGATTAAGCTCAAAGTGGTGTATCATGTATGCAACTGAACATAGTGTATTCTTTTAAAAACATGGGATATTACATTCTACGACACCCATTTGGAAATTAAATCTTCAAAATTCTGATTTTTTTTCAGTAACTAAGGTATGAATTTTCAAAATACCTTTCTTCAGTCGCACTTTAGAAAAAGGATTAACAAAACATCCATTTTAAAAAAATAAAATGAAAGTACAAAGGTCCCATGATGTAACACATACTAGGGTTCCTAGTATGAAAATATGGATTTGGATTAGAAAAATAATGATCAAGTTCTGGTGTATAGTAATAGAAAACATTGTTATGAGAAAATTATCAATCAAAAATTAATAATTTTTTATGGGGTTAAAGGGTTTTTTGATTTCATTGTAGGAAAAGTAATCATTTTTTTTGGTTTTGATATCCTTTTCATAGAGTTGTGGAATTAATTTACTTCCTAGAATAAGATTATAAGTAAATATACTTACATGAAAATTATATTTTCATCCTTTAATAAATATCCACCAAAAAGCATCTCATTCTCTAAATGATGAGTATTTCAGATGAATTTTTTACTCCTGAAGCACTAAATCCAACTTTTAGAAAATCACATTTTCTAAAAAAAATTAACTATCTATTTATCCTGTCATTAAATATTATCCAAAACCAAAATGGTTAAGATAATATAAGAAAACTTCTTAAAAATAATACACCATTATCTAAAGAAAAAGTACTTTTAATATCCAAAATTCAATAGTAATACATGAGTTCAACATAAACCCTTCAACAAATAACTGTCCTTAATATTCCTCAAAATAATCCAAACTAATATTGTAACAAATAAATTTGAAGTAATTATTCCCATAATCTTCCAAGATAAAATTTAAATATTTTTCTACAAATTAATTCAATTACTTATGAAGTCTCTCAAAAAAAGTTAATTGTCCTAATAATCTTCAAGATGAGCTAACCATTTCCAAAAATAACTCGAATCATCACAAGTCCATCATAGATTGTTTCAAAATATAATTCAACCTTCACTTCTAAAAAAATACCATATTTTTCTACCTACCATTATAATATGGTTTTCCCAAAATAGAAAACATCTTCCAAAATAACATTAATTACTTGATAAACAATTCATTTTGTAATCCCATGGTTATCAAATCGATAAATCAGAATATCCAAAAATAATCTTATTCTTATTCCATCAACTCATTTAGGTAAAAATATAAAAATTCATATTAACTAGGGAATTCATGTGGACCAGTGGTAGGCGATGCACCCTTGTCACCCTTCAATTGTGGGTTTAATTTTTTTGGCCTTACAGAATGTGATGTGTTGTCACCCATATTTTTGGTTGTCCCTTTTTATAAAAATATATAATATTTTTAAAATTTTCATTGTAAAAAATCCTCAAAAACAACCATAACATTTTTTAACCTCAAATTGTTATTTCGTACCTTTCATTTTTCATACCAAAAAGTAATAACAAAAAATTAACTCAAAACAGAATGTCTCTAAAAATACCATTAAATGTCTAAAATATTCATAACATAATGTCTGTAATGGGTTTTCTATGATTTTAAACTTATGATAAAAATTAAAATTATAAACGCATAATTATATCCTTTACTCTTAAGAAAACATATTATTCTCCAAAGTTGACTAAACCATCCTTTGATACCAAATTTAAGGACCCATCCTTAAACATTACATAATCTAGACTTTTTGGTCAAGAATATAATTTATTTCACATTGAGGATCATTTCAAGTTTAGAGTTTTAGAGATTTAGGCCATAACTATTACATAAGTACTCAAATATTAAAAAGTATTCCTTTTACTCGATATAAATTTTTTCATAATATAAAACATTTGAAAATAAAACCAGAATTATTTTTCTTGATAAAAATATTCATAACACAGATCAAGAAATCTTACACTATCTTACCGATCCTTATACTGTGTGAAAAAAATTTAAAACATGGGATGAGAACAAAAAGTTAAATTAGAAGCATAAAAGAAGGAAATAAACTATTAATATTTGATTATTTTAAACTCATGAAAACATTTTCACGAAATAATACTTTTCACCCATAAAACATGAACCCTTTATCTTAACTCATGAAAACATAATATTCCTATAAAACTCCATTAAAATCATAAATCATAAAGGTAACTTATGGAATCCATATAATTATTACTTTTTATACATCATGGATATAATGGGAGTAACCTTCTTGGTTATGTTTATAATACCCATCACAATATATTCCCTAAATATCTTAGCAGAAACCTTTTCATTTAACATCGTCTCATTACCCAATGCATTGGGGAGATATCTTGGTCTCACCCTTCCTTAGTTTATCATGGAACCACCCATATACCTAAATAATTCCCATGAACCATTATATAATCATAACACATAAAAAACCATAGAGTAAAAATAACATCCCCACATTGAAATCGAGTTTCATGTTTACAAGTCGCATATTCACAAATGAAAACACATTATTTTAAAATAAATTAGTAAATTTTAAAATTTGAAATCCATACATAATAGCTAAATAAAATAAATAAGTTCCATCAATGGAATATATGTTAAAAAACATTCCAAGTTGTTGAAATAATCAATCCATTTTTAAAACAAAATTCAAAAATTCAAAAATAATATTTTTAATCAAAGTGTCTCATACCACTTTGAAACTTTTGAAAAGAATCAACAGTATAAAAAATTAATTTACATATAAATAAATTCATAAAACCATTTTGAAAACCTAGACATAAAATATGAATATTTTTAAGAATAAATCATCAAAAGATTAAAATGATGTTTCTAGTTAAAAATTCACATACCATTTGAGAAACACATGAATAAAAATAATTAAATAATAAATTTTTAAAAAACATTAATATCATGAGAATATAGTAATTCATTATTTGATGTGCCAAAAGGGTTGTATATACACCTTATAGGATAATAAAGGTTCATAACATAAATATATTCCTCAATGAAAGAAGATTGAGACGAAATCTCTTACATCAAGTCTAACTCGTCTCATAAAATATTTATATTCCTGAATAATAAACAAAAATTAATTTATAATTTCTTGATAAACTTTTTCAGGTTTATTATTCTCTTTATATCACTTATTTATATGTTATAGTAACTATATAATTATTTAAGTTCATATAAGACATTTTTTTCTATTTAGTACTTAAGTTACAAATAATCTTTATATAATGTCAATAGTCCATGTGGTAAAAATTAACTCACCTAAAGAATAGTATTCAGGAAAATATAGTCAAATTTTTATATAAAATAATCCTTTAAATGCATTCATTAAATAAGGATATGAAAAATGAACACTGTTATAATCATGGATATGTTAATCCAAATGTATGCAGGAGTAACGTTTTCCACATTTTCATTGAATGTTATGGAATAAACGTAAGTATTATTTCATCTTCCCAAAGTGATCATAACATAATTAATATCTTATTAATAATTTATATATTATTCATGTGAAGTGGCAATTAAAAATGAATTTCATCTCTTCGTGGAGGTTATAGTTCACGCATACACCCGAAGGACATCATCATTTTTATATGCATGGAAAGTAAGAAAATAATTGATATATTAATCTTTTAGAATGATAAATATGTCATTAATATTACATATGAACCTTAATTATATCATTATAAAAATTATTGAGTGATGTTTATGGAAAATGGGTTATATCTATTCGCAGATGTGATAGTTCACATGTACGCAGGAATGATTAATTATTTTTCTATTTAATGGAAGTGGAGATGGATCTATCTGATGATATTAACATAATAAAATATAAGTATATTTAAAGATACTAGTTTTTTTATTTCATCATGTTTGAAGGATATTTTATGGAATATGGAGAAGAAATAAAATAGAAACACTTAAATAAAAACATTACCTTTCCTTCAGATGATCACATTTATTAGCACTTTAACAACTTTAAGGAGGATGTTATGCCTAAAATAGGGCTTAAAGAATGTGGGTAGGAAATCAATTAATGGTTTAGTACATAGAATGGATGATCCAAAATTCTTATTAAGTGTTTCTAATAGAGATGAATGGGTGCCCTTTTATATGATAGGGGAGGGGCTCTATTGAAATTATAAAAAACAAATAAATAAAGATAAATTCTCATTCTATTAAAAATGGGTCAAAAATGATTTATATACAATATAAGATTAATATGGGTCTACATATAATCATCCAATTAAAATTATACAAGTTTGAATATTTTTTAGATTCTTATCTTTCTGTTTTATCCAATTTTTACTCTTTCAATTTTATCATGTAATTTACAATTTGATAGTTAATATAATTATCATAACATGCCAAATGACAAAATAATGTGTTATTAATTAAATTATGAGACCTATCTCAATTATTTGTCTACATATTGTATTTTTTTAAATTTTATATCATTTAATAAAATATTTTATATTTTAAAATATTAATTATTGCAATTTTGAAAATATTCCTTACGTGACATTTTAAAAAATAATAAAAACTCGATTTCGTCAAAACATGTACTTTAACTCATCTAAAACATGTAAAATTCATCCATAAAATTCTTTTATGGCATTAAATATTTCAAAATATATTTATTTTAATATTATTAATATCATTTATTTTATTCTTCCTTTAATAAATCAGTTACTTTTTTATCATTGTGTCAAAATTAAATTTAATTATTCAATATATCAAAATTATAAATAAATTATCATGATTTAGATAAAAAATTTATCTTTCAAACTACTAGTTATGGTGAAATTTATCTTCTACAAAACCCTATGTTAAAAATGATTTAAAAATTAAAAAAACGAGTCTGATATTTTTTACATATCATTATATAAAATACAATAAATGTAATTTTCTTACACAAGTTATAAAAAAAGTTATAATTTTGATATAAGTTTTATTTAGGTCAAAACCCAATCATCCAATGATATTATAAAAACTACTAAGGTAATTTTATAATATTATATTATTATTTTTACATTTAATTTCCCGATTTACCATTAACCATGGTAAATAAAATACAAAAGATTCAACTAACCGAAAATTAAGTTGATCATATTAGATCAAATTTTTCATACATAATGTAAGAATGTATTCCCATTTTAGAAAATTCAATTCAAAAATGTGGTTAAATTATTTTTAATAGTAATCCTGCAGATGTGGCGAGAAGGTAGGTAAAGGAGGCATTCAAAACATCCAATAAGTTTTTATATCTAATTTCATTATAAAAAGTACTTCAATGAGATAAATTAGATTAAATGATAGAATAATAATCTATTTATACTATAAAAACAACAAAAATAATAATATAAGAATATCAATAAATTAGATGAAAAATATAATTTCGAATTAAAATGTAGTAGTTTTCTCTATTCAGTAAAATATAAAAATTTTCTGAAAAATACCACAAATTAAACCAAATTAAATATTGATGTGATTATTACAAATAATAATTCTATGTTTTCAAATTGAACTTATAAAAGTGTAAAATACTATATTTAAAATAGATGTGTCGTCAAATGACGGTAAAAATTCCTTTTTAAAAAAAATACTCCTTTTATGCGTAAAATTGAATTTGTTCATGTATCATATCTAGAATATGTATAAGATAAATTTTTAAAATCATATTGAATTTATATTTCATTAATATAATCTGACAAGAGTGACTTGATTTTTTTATAAACACAATTATTCAAAATTAAAAATCTTTTCATAAAAACACTTCCTTTATATTCAATTGGTTTATATTTTCATTTATAATTAATTTCCTAAGAAATTAATCATTATATAAACATGTGTAAAACCTATTTTCATAATTTAATTAATACCATTCCTTCTCACTATTTTAACGGTTGTGTGATAAATACAATATTAAATATTGATATTTATTTGTTTGATTATGCTCAAAGTGGGGTATCATGTATGCTAATGAACATAGTGTTTCCTTCTGAAAACAAGGAATGTTACATCTAGAGTTGACATTATATATCTCCTCCATCTCTTGAACATCCCATGATACCAGCGTGCCACCATCGTACTCTAGCAGTGCCTCCAACCCTCTTCATCTAGAGCACACCACCAGAATGTGCACCACTATCCTCCCTGTAGAAAACACCTAGGTAGAAGACACCTAGGTATCATATATGCAAAACATCACAAGGTGGTCGTTCCTCTCTTTATCTGGCCTCTTCTTCACCACTAAGGCATGCCACCCCCATTGAACCTCCTCGTTTTTACCAGAGAGTAGAACCAGGCCACCTTCTATCATTTCTAGTATGTAGCACGCCACCATACACTACTAGAAGCTTATCCCTACTCCCATCACAAAGCTCTTTTCAGACCCTTCCCCCTCTCTTTTACACACCCTTCGTGATTCACCAAGATCACTCCCATCCTTTCTAGTCCCTACCGAGTTGTACATCATATGTCTGTTATTAGAACCCAATGTCAACGTGTATAGAGGTTTTATTTTCATTTGGATATTGATAGACGGGATTTCGTTTAATGGAGAGATTGAATATTGGAAAATCATTTTCTAAGACTGTGAATATTTTCCTTCCATAATTCGGAGATCCATAGATGGCAAGTTATTTTCCCTCTAATAGAGAACACTAATCCGATCATTTTTTTCTGAAGAATGATTATTGGGTGATCATCAACAATAGTGATCTTTGAAATGGAATGGACATAGTTATATATTATTTTTATTATTTTTTATTTCTTGTCATCTCATGGATAACTAATATTTTTTGTGTTTCAGTTGTGATGCACTCGATGATAATGGAATTCCTTATTTTTATTCCATATTTTATTTCCAATAATTTTAAATAATATGGATGTTAAATTAATTAATGATATATATGTTAGAATTAATAGTAATTTTGGAAATTCACACCTTCCTTGATTCATGTTATTTGGATACCTAATAAGTAATCAAAGAATAAAGATAATTTCATAATTTATTTTTCTAGAATAAAGTTGCACACATGAGAGAATTATAAATCACACATGAGTCAATTGTGGATAAATAAATATATTAATTGAAAAATTAATATTTTTTTGAATTTTCCTTTTAAAACATTTATTAGTGATACCAAATAAGCTATATCATGTGAGATAACCCATCACAGATAGATACTTTGACTTTGTGAGAAATGGGTTGTGGTATTTCACTAGGTAATTCTGTGATACAGTGACGCATATATTATTAATCATGATAGAGAATGAAATGAAGAATGATTTATGTAAAAATTAGCATTCAATATAACATTATAAAATAGTACCTTATAACATTTTTATTATATATGAAATAATTTATAATTGAATAAATAAATTATCTTATTTGAGAATTAAATAATTGGAATTACATGCACCTGAATGGATGTCTCATCTCTAACACTTCTTTCTCTATCAGTTTAATACATAACATAATTTAGTTCACTTATAAAGTTTTAGTAAATTTAAATAGTTATTTTTCTGTTTTGTATTTATTTTGAAATATTTAGATTTTTATTAAAATTAAAAATTATTTTCTTCAATAATAATCCTATAGAATATTATTTTGTCTACACAAATTTTCTAAATTTTTTGAACTAGATAAATACTTCTATTCTAGTTTATATGTTAATAAATTTTCAAATTTTTACATGTTTTGATGCACGAGGAAAATTTCTAGTTCTGTTTCTGTAAATAATACATAAACTTTGAGTTCCTTAAAAAGAGTAATTTAGGTCAAAACAGTAATAGAAAGAACACAAATGGTTTAGTTAAAAATTTTGGTATATTTTCATTGAATTTATTTTCATGAAACCTAGAAGTTTGTAATGGAATGTTCATCACCATATATCTAAAATCAACACCTATCATACGCGACCACAAATCAAGATTCAATGTATAGGGATTTTACGTATAGAGGTCTCTATTTATTCCTCTTTGTTTTAATGGTCATTATTGAAATCCATGTTATGATCCATATAATAATGCTTCACCATGTTATGATACAATTCCTTATACAACTATAAATATTTTTCAAATTCGAATCATTACTAAAAAATTAGAACTTGATAACTCAGGTGAAACAAATGATTCTATAATTGATCACTTGTTTCTTTCTCCTGTCACTAAGACAATTAGGTTATGTAATCTTGAAGATGAATATAATTAAAAGTTCACTTCTTTAATGAAACATCTATAAAATCATCTAACTCATACTTTCCAACTAGCCACCTAATTTCCACACAATTATCCAATTTAGAATAATTGTTTTGAGGAAAATACCATAGAGGTTCCATTTGAAAAACCATGTATGGATTTTGATAATAGGACTACTTGTTTCGATCCTCCTTATTATACCATTGATAAATCCTCTACATCTTAATATAATTCATAAAATATAATCACATTTCAATAATTTGAGAGCATAATCTTTCACTCTGTTGAATATACTGGTCCCTCATAAAATGATATTTTAAGTCCTTATCTGAGTTCACAACTTGTCCATCCCCAAGTGAAAAAGGATGCATTCAATTTCTATCAAATTAATCTTTTTTTGGAAGATGAAGACATTCAAATTGGACCCTTCTTTACTGATATGGGGTTAGAATGGAATCAATACACCCTGAATTTCCATCTGAAAGAGGACATCACTTAAAATTAAAATTAATCACAACTTTATAAAAATATTTTTGAGTCTAAAACCTTTTCCCAAATAAAGACATATAAAGCATTTATAGAGTCAGAACATTACTCGAGAATGGTGTTTTAGAACACTCATAATTTTATAGAAATAATAGAATAATAGTATTTCCTAGAGGATCCAAATTTTTTGGTTCCACATGTTCCAATGTAGAAATATTTTTGGGGAAATATACATGAGACTATTTATAATGTTTTCATTCTTGAAGAAATAGATACACCAACCCAAATTGATCCCACCCCACTTTCTCCATGAATCGAGGTTAATAAAAATTCACTTTAAATAACCATATATACTAGCAATTTTCTTGACCTTAGAATATTTTTTGAATATGTGGAGCATGATTTTAATTGGAATCTAATGCATTTCTCAATTCTAGTGGTTAGTGGTAAAAAAGAACTGAGACACATCATCAATGAAATTATTACATTCAATAATGTGATGGATATAATTTGGGCCCTAAAGGTACTCTTAAGGGAATTTATTCTCTTATAAAAATTTAAAATTGAAATTTTCATGATCTATTTTATGATGAAAATTTCCCAATGTTCACTTATTTGAGGATTTTATCTTCAGATTAGGAATATTCATTCACTTATGAGTAGTTTTATTTTCACTTTATTTCAACCATCCGTCTTTCAAACATGTTTTTATTGATATATAGTGTATATTTCAAGATAATTTCATTTTTAATGAACTTATTAAACACTCCTACTGAAAAATAATCAAATTCAGGGTACACCTATTTGTTTGATCCTCGTAGATTAAAGTCAATTTATGGATGAAGAAGAAGTAATCTTAGTTCTCAATGACCGTCAACCCATCATTTTTTTCATTTCAATGTATTTAGTTTCTATAATTATTTTTAAATAATAATATGGAATATATTTATGGAAACCTTTTTCTCTTAGCATGAAAGTAGAGTTAAATTCATCATATATATTTTTATTATCCTCATGCTATGTATTATGGTGTGTCTTCTTTGATATAATGCAGTTATGTGTTATCCATTGGTTGATTTTATAGGTACATCATTTCTAGTGCTTCATCAGATACAAGAATCCTTTCCACATTTATTTTTACATACTCAGGGATGTGCTTTATTTTCTAGCATATCTAATACTTCCAAAAACACCATATAAACTAAAGAAATAAAATTGAAAAAAAACACTAACATTATATTCATTATTGAACCCACATAAAAGAGGCTTCATTTTGGTAGTAACTCTGTAAGTGGAATAATAATTTTATCTTTGTGTAGTCTGAGCACCTAATTCTTGTTTGTAATTCTTTGATCCTTGATCTCATGACTTGGATGATTTTTTTAATTATTCAATTCTTAAAAAAAATTGGAAACATGAATATTGTTGAGACAGATATTTTCACTCATACTCATTTGTACTATACAAAAATATATTTAGTTATGTATGAGGATTAATACCCATATTTACACTATCTCTAATTTATCTTTTTTAGAGAATCTCATCCATGTAACTAATTATATAAATTTCCATGTTTCCACCAAAGATATAATAATTTTGAATGTTTCACTAAAATAACGGAGGCAATTGTCTAATTTTTAACCCCTTTTACTCACCAATAAACCCTTTTATTTTCACAATCATAAATCCATTAAAATATCTGAATAATACTTTCTATGATTATCCCACTACTGATACCCTTGCCCACAAATTTCTTGACTATTTTCATGATACTTTTCAATCTATGTGTGAGTGTAGATTTATTAGTGGAGAGGGATGTTTGAGGGTAAGTAGTCATTTGATTCCCTTAGATTGTTATTATCTCATCATGATCATACTTGTTATATATCACACATGACACATTCATGAAATGTATTTTGATTTCAGAATATAGAATCTCCTTAGTTCCAACAATGAAAAATGTAGAGGTCATTGGACAATAACCCTCCCTTTTGAGGATACCTATAAAACTGATGATCAATTACTCAAGGAGATAAAGGGTTTTCTATTTGACCTACATTCACAAAGATTTTATATCATACACTCTACGTGTGTAATTTTTCTTGGGATATTGACTTATATATATTTCATGGAGTTTTGGAGTTGATACTCACAATTTTTTTTGTTCCCATCATTTTACACTAATTTGAGTCATAAAAAGAAGAAAAAGAAAAAAAGAAAAAAATGGATTATCATATACAAGGGGAAAAGAAACATTTTATGTGTGGGGGAGTGATAATTTATAGGAAACATTTGGATTTACAATTTTCATGCATTTATTTCAAGATCCCACCCTATGTTTTTCCAACAATTGTAATTTTTTTTAATGAATCACCATCTCGTAGCCTCAGAGACATTTTAACATAATTTGAAGTCGCAATTAATTGGGAATTACATTGATTTCCACAAGTGGAGATTCGAAATTCATGGAAATCCTATGGAAATAATGCATTTTTTTAGAATTGATAAAATATTTGATAAATTATTTTGAGGAATGTGATTGATGATGAGGAAGGTCACATGATGCATGAATGTAGATTTTGTTTTGGAAATAATTCATGTTAAATGTAATTTTTTTAAAATTATAATAACAAATGAACCTTGTTATTTTGTTGGTAAAGGATAAAGAAAATTATTGAACTTATAAATTTTGATATTTTGATTTGTCGATGGGTCCACTTGTGTATTCTTTATGATCTTATTCCTGGGAGTGAAAAAATTTATATGAAGGGATTTCAAGTACATAGATTTCAATTGTATTTTTATAAATTTTTAATATAGGTTAGTTAAATATTTTATCTTTTTTTGTTTCTAGTTTTTTTTCATAGTTTCGTAGTGCTTTTGTAATTTTTTTAAAATTTTTAGTTAATTATACATTAATATTACTTATTTATTATTATTATTTGTTTTTATTAATTTTTTTTACTTTTTGAATATTTAATATCTAAAACTTTTATTATTATTATAGTTTAATTAATAATATTTTTATTATTAGTTTATTAATATTTAATAGTTTTTTAAAAGGTTGGGGTCGAAGCCTCATTTATTATTAAAGAAAAGAAAAGACCTCTTTAACTAGGTACAGGGAGATGCATTACATAGCCCAAAGGCCCAGTGAGAATTTATCCCATTACATGGCCCATAGACCCAAAATTTTGGCCCAAGGCCCATTCTGTGAATAGTTCTACTACAGTACCCACCTGCTATAGTACACACAGTACCCACCGCTGCTATAGTGCCCTACCGCCACTACAGTGACCTACCGCTGCTATAGTGTTGGTCGTTGCTACTATGTCGCCACTGCAATAGTATGCTGCAGTACATGCGCCCAATGGGTTTTGAACCCCCCCCCCCATTTTTCATATAGTATTATAGGGTTCTTACCACTAAGACAAACCCCAACTATAAACGTATGTAGGGAAATGCTCGCCTCCCACTACAAGGCCTCAGCATGCCCAGAGTGCACCACAGGTTCCCTGAATAGGAAAATGGATTTGAATAGCCCTATGCATAATATGCATAGTGTCTGAGTCTGGCGGGACTCGAGCCTGGGCGAATTCCCATGGAGAGCGAGGGGTACAACCAGCAGGTACCACTTGGTAAACACCCCATGTGAATTTATTAGTAATTAGTTTAATTTTATATATTAGTGTCATATATTTTTTGACATTATATATTATTTAAAATTTTATTATTTTATTATTTTTGTTATATATTATTATTAAATCATATTAACATTTAACAATAGTGATATTATTTTTTAGGATATATTATATTTTTATCAAACTAGTAATTAAATTTTATGTATTTAATTAGAAAATATAACCTTAGGCCCAGACACACACACACCGATTTATATATATTATTTTCATTTAACATTTTTAGATAATTAGATGTAAAATTGAGTTTTGAAATTTTTTTCCCTCTCCATTTTCATGAAGGAAGTGAGAAGACCCAGAAGGATCATATATGGGAGAGTCTATTCATCCTGATGGTTTGACTAGAAACCCTAGCTGTGGGGATGCTCTCACTATATATACACCCACATCGCTAGATCCTTCCTCCTCCTTCTCTTCTATATTCATGACATCCCATTCCATCATTGAGCCACCACCCTACTCCAGCAGTCCCACATGTCCTCTTCATCTAGAGCAAGAGACCAGGTCACACACCACTCTCCTCCCTATATTGAACAACAATGAGGTATCCCCTTGGGTACCATCTGCACAACACATCACCTGGTGGTCAGGCCTCCCTCCTTATTACTTCTTGAAAACCACCATGGTGTGCCACCCCTGGGTGCCAACTCCTATTCACTAGAGAGTAGATCCATGCAACATCCTCTCCATTCCATCTGACTACACACAACCATACAACACCGGTAGACTCTCTCAACTCCCATCACTAAGCATTCACCAAACCTATCTCCCTCTCCACTTCACACACTTTTTGATGCACCAAACCCACTTTAATTCTTTCTAATTCATTATAGAGTTGCACACCATAGGTCTGTTGTTAATTCATAAAGTCAATCTGTTAAGATGTCTTATTTTCATTAAGATATTGATTGTTGTGAGTTCCTTCCATGGAGAGAGTTCAGACTGAAACAATCATTCTTTTGGTAGAAATGATATTTCACTTCTATACATCAGAGATGCATGGGTGGGGAGTTCTTTGCATTCCTAGATCAAACACTGATCTGGTAATTTTTTCAGTGGAAAAATGATTATTTTTAGGTGATCACCGATGAAAATTATTTTTTTGATGGCATGAACATGGGGACATATCCATTTTATTGTTTTATGTGTCGTGTCTTCATCATTTACGGCTAAAATATTTGGTGTCAGATTCGTGGTGTATGTTATGGTAATTTCATGACTTAATTTTACTCCATATTTGATTTCCAATAATTTTAATTTATATGGATGTTTAATTAATTAATTATATCTATGTTTTAATTAATTGTTATTTAGGATCAGAACACCTTCATTGGTTCCCATTCATGTGATACTGAATATGTAATTAGAGGTGGGATATCACCTAAGAATTTATTTGTATGGAATTTGGTCATGTTCCTGATAGAATCATAAATTTTATGTAAGTGAATCCCGAATAAATAAATATATTAATTGAAATAGTTTTATTTTCTATGTGTTCACCTTAATATTTTTGTGAGTAATACCAAATAAGTGGTCCCATTTGTGTGAAACTAGTATAGATGGATACTTCAACTTTGTGATATATCAGTTTTTGTATTTCTTAAAGTGATTCAGTGCTATAATGACGCAAAAATTATTTTTCTGGATAGAGAAAATGTTGGGCAAAAATCCCTCAAGGTAACATTGCAGTATTTTTGGGTTGATTGTGTTTGTTGACAAAGAAGGTTTCCATGAAGAATTGTCGAGTTCCCGAGAAGTTGTTCACATTTCATGTTGACAAAGAACTATGACAAAGGAAAGGACGATCTGGAGGCGGTACAAAAGAGCAGTACAAGGTGGCGCCGTTTCCCAGTGTTTGCCAAATTTTTGGGGTCCAAAATTTGGAAGTTTGGTGAGCATCGCGAAAAGTGGATTTCCATGAAGAGCATAATTTAATATGGCAAAGGCATGAATTTCGCAAAGCTAGGATGCATGGTTTGGAAATCGCGAAGACAAGAAAAATGGAGGCGGTGATGCTTCGCGATTACGTCAAGCTTCGCGAACGGCAGAGGCTGAAGCGCATCGCGGTAAATAAGGGCTTTGTGAGAGAGCTTCGCGGTGAAGACGCGAAAGAATGTTGGGCTTCGCGGAGGAGCTTCGCGGCGAAGGCGCGAGCCGCGAAGGTAAGTTGACGGTGATTCATCGCGACTACGTCAAGCTCCGCGAATGGATGATTGCCATGGAGCTTCGCGATTTGGACAGAATTCCGGCAGAAACTTTGGAGCTTCGCGATTTGAGATGACGTGGCGTTGACTTCGCGCGGAAAGTTCAAGGGTTGGTGGAATTGCCTATAAATAGAGGCCGACCCCTTCGGGCGAAGTAGAGAGAATTTTCAGAGAAAATACTTTGCTCTCGATTTGCGAAGGTGGTTCGCGGAGCCAGTGTGCTTCGCGAAAGAGGTGCTTCGCGGCGGCTATTGTAGCTCCGCGAAACCTGCGAGCTCCGCGTTGGCTTACGTAGCTTCGCGAGGGTCATTGCTTTGCGACGGCTTGAGCATCGCGATAGAGCTTCGCGAGTGAGCTTCGCGAAAAGGCAGGAGCTTCGCGAAGGCTTGTTTGAGCTTCGCGAAATTGGGAGCCTCGCATTGTAGGGTGCTTTGCGAAGGTCTTTCCAAAGGTAGTTTGCCCAGTGGATAGTGGCAAAGGGGTAGTCATCTACGGATGAAAGTTGAACTTCAACAGAGCATCTATATAAAGGTAATATGCATTCCTTCATGGAAATGAAGAGACCAACAGGTCTATAAACTGTGAGTTGATTCCCTTCTGGAGCAGTGAGCTTAGGAAGAGGAAGGAGGTGATCCTCTCCACCGGCAGTGAGCCAGAGAGAGAGAAACAGGGAGTGACCCTTGGGAAAGCAGTGAGCTGACCCTAAACATTGTAAAGGCAGTGAGCCTGGGCATAGAAGTGATCTAGCCCGAACCTTGTAATCCACAGCTAGTGAAGATTAGTGGAATTTGGTACGACCGGAAACCTGTCGGCGTATGCTCCTTGGACGTAGCCCTTAGCGGTGAACCAAGTAAAATTGCTGTGTCCTGTGCTTGCTTTACATTCTGTTTATATCGTGCAGCAGGAAAAAGAGAGAAGAGTGTTTTGCTTAACAGCGAAACAAGATCAGAACGGGCATTAATTTTTAATTAGTCATACCCTGATTCACCCCCCCCCCCCCTCTCAGGGTATCCAGCCTAGTGGACCTAACAAGTGGTATCAGAGGAAAGGTTAACATTTGGTCTTCTCTCAATGGAGGTCACTAATCATAGAGGGATTCCGATCTTCTACGGATGTAATTTTCCGATATGGAAGAATCGAATGCAACACTATTTCCGATCTCTGGGAATGGATGTGTTTTCAGCAGCTATGCATGGTATCACAGCTGATATTACTAATGGTGCATTATCAGAAGCTGAGCACAAAGAGTTGGATGCTGATTCCAAAGCAATAAACGCCTTAGGGGGAGCCCTCTCTAATCCCATTTATACAAAGGTGATGTCATGCAAAACATCACATTCCATGTGGGAAAAACTTTTGAATATTTATGAAGGGGATACAAAAGTCAGAGAGGCAAAGCTGCAAGTGTTGTGGAACAAGTATGAAGATCTCAAAATGAACCCGAATGAGTCTGTTGATGCATTCTTTGACAGGGTAAATGCTGTGGTAGAAGACATGCGGGGTCTTGGAGAAATTATTGAAGACATTAAAATCGTAAAGCGCATCTTGAGAAAGCTTCCACCTCGGTTCAATCCGAAAGTTTCTGTGTTGGAAGATAAAGATCCGAAAGAGCTAACATTGGATAACCTACACAGCACTCTTGTTGCATATGAAATGAGAAATGATGACAATGATGCTGTGGAAAAGGGGAAATCTAAAGAGGTGGCATTTAAGGCCATGAAGACGCTCACTATTGAAGATTCTCAGGAGGAAGAAGAGTCAGATGAGGTGATGTGGTTCCTTTCTTCAAATCTGCAAAGAGGAAAAGGAAAGTTTAAAGGGAAACTTCCACTAGCATGCTTCCGATGCGGAATGGTTGGTCATCTTGCTGCAAGATGCCCCAAAAAGTTTCAAAAAGAAAGCGATGAAGATGAAGTTGAGATTCCCATGAAAAAATCTTCAGCCTATGTGAAAGGGAAGAAGTAGTTCAAGAGAAATTTCTTTAATAAGAAGAATCTTCTTTCCCAAGAAATTGACAGTTCAGCTGAGTCTGAGGGTGAAGAAGTTGAAGAGATAGAAAACTGTAGAGATCGTGGTCAAAATGCGATGGTGGCTGTTTCTAGTAGCGCTCTAGAAAAGAAAGAAACTGAAACTGATAAAGAAGAATAAGAAATTGAAGGGAGAGTTAACATGGAAGCTGAATTAGAAGAAACTCTTGAAGAGATAGATGTTTGGCGAGCAAAAACAAAGAAAGCCAATAATATAGTACGTGATGCCAAACTCTACATGCAACAACAAGAAGAAGAGAAGTCTGAGCTTGAAAAAGAAATTGAAAATCTTAAGTCTTCCAGGCCAGAGCGCAAAGAAAAGGTTGATGAGCATAAGCTTGAGATTGAAGAGCAGAAAAGGGAGATCGATTGCTTGAGTCGAAAAGTGAAAGATCACGTCAAGCGTATTGAAGAGCTTGAAGAGGAAGTTGTCGGTCTGCGGAGAAAAGTTAAAGACCAGGAAAAACCTTTGAATCCCAACACATTCTTGGGAAATAAGGTCGTTACGAAGACGGAAAAGAAGAAAGAAGGGCCTAGTAGTTCAGCAGGAAAGAAGCAGCAATTGAACTCAGATGTTGAGGCTGATTCATGGCTTAATCAGAAACAAAAATCTACGGCAGTTGAAGTTAGACTGCAAGCACCTGTCCCGAGATTGAAAGTGGATTTGAGCACAAAGCAGAATCAGAATACTCAGAGATCCAAAGGGGAAACTCGTAGTGCTGAAGTAACAAGAAGGAATGCACCTTATATCAGGTGTTATTGTTGTGGAAAGATGGGACATTCACAGTATGTGTGTTCCATAGCCAAAAGATATCGAAGGGAACAAGAACAGAGATGGCAGCCAAACAGAGAACGGTTTTCCAGAACATTTTTTGAAGGACACTGTTTTTGGTGCGAAGGATTTGGACACATAGCTAGGTATTGCACTCTGACCATTCAGAAAAATGTGCCAAAGCAGAATCAAAATGATCGCAAGCAGTAGATCAGTAAACCGACAAGTGAGTTAAAAGTTCAGAACAGATTTGCAATTTTGCAAGATGAAGCTGGTCCATCATACTCTGAGAAAGAACAGAAGCCTCAATCCATGCCGAGTATGAAATAAAAAGTATGGACTAGGAAGAAGAAAACTGAGAAGGCCGTAGTTGCTGAAATTGCCCTTAAAGCATCAGATCGTTCTGGTGTTTGGATCCTTGAAAGTGGTTGCACATCCCACATGACGGGTAATAAGGATCTGGTTATAGGCATAAAATATGACAAAGAAGGAGTTGTCAAGTTTGGAAATGATGAAGGCCTGAATATTGTTGGCTCAGGAAAAGCCAAGTTTGGGGGCAACGAAATGAGACATGCTGATGTCTTGGTGGTAGAAGGTCTCAGTCATAATTTGCTTAGCGTCAGTCAACTATGTGACTCTGGGCACTCTATACTATTTACCAAGAAGATGGGTATTGTTAAAGGAAAAGATGGAATAGTCATTCTTCAGGGAAAACGAACAAAGGAGAATCTTTACCTGGTAGGTGGGGAAGAAGATTCATGCATTTTATCCAGAGAAGAAGAAAATCAGTTGTGGCATAAGCGACTTGGTCATCTATGTCAACCATCTATGGAAGATCTGGTAAAGTGTGATGCTGCTAGAGACCTTCCCAAACTATCACGTGATCGCACTCATACGTGTGATGCTTGTCAACAAGGGAAGATCATCAGGAAGACATACAGGCCAAAGGAACAAAAAGCAACTCGAGTGCTCGAATTGGTGCATGCTGATGTATGTGGACCTATCTCACCACGAGCTATAGATGGGCAAAGGTACTATGTTCTTTTCATTGATGACTACAGCAGAATGGCCTGGGTATTCATCATTACCCATAAGACAGAGGTGTTCAGTTTCATAAAGCAGTACAGGAGGGAATCAGAAAAGATGCTTGGGAAGAAAATTCTGAAGTTTCGTACTGATAACGGTACAGAATTTACAAACAGTCAGGTTGAAAACTATCTCGAGAAACATGGGATAAGACATCAAGTTTCATCAGTGAGAACTCCCCAACAGAATGGAGTAGTAGAAAGGAGGAATCGGATCATTAACAACATGGCCAGAACAATGCTTATTGATAAGGACCTACCAGAGAAATTTTGGAAGGAAACAGTTTTGACATCGGTCTATGTTTCAAACAGGTCCCTATTATGTCCGAAGCAAGGGAAGACTCCGTATGAACTGTGGTACGGAAAGAAGCCAACGTTGAAATACTTTCGAATCTTTGGAAGTAAGTGTTTCATTCTCAACAAAGAACATCATAGGAAGTTTGAGGCATGAGGAGATGAAGGGATATTCCTTGGCTATTCAGGGAAAAGCAAGGCATATAAATGCTTCAACAAGAGCCTGAGAAAAATTGTTGAGAGTAATGATGTCACTATAGTCGAAAATGAACAGACTTCTCAACGACCCAGTGAACAGTTCCTGGATGAAAGTGATGATGAGATAAGCAACCGAGGGGGAGCAGAAGTGGCAGAAGCTGACTCAGAAGAAGATACTGATGATGAAGAGGAAAGTGTCAAGTCGGTGTCTGCAAGGAAGCCAAAGAGTCGAGCTGAGATTGATAGGCAGAATATCATTGGTGATCAAACAGCTCCAGTTCAGACTCGAAGAATGAATTCATCACAGCAAGCATCGTTTTTGTCTCAAGTAGAGCCGAAATGTTTTTCTGATGCAGCTGAAGATGAAAACTGGGTTCAGGCCATGAACAAAGAGCTTGATCAGATTGAGAAGAACCAGACATGGGAGATTGTTTCGAGGCCAGTGGACAAGAATGTCATTGGGACCAAATGGGTCTATCACAACAAGATGAATGAAGATGGCACAGTGATTCGGAACAAAGCACGTCTAGTGTGCAAGGGGTACTCCCAAATCGAGGGAATTGATGTTGATGAGACATTTGCACCGGTTGCAAGGCTGGAGACAATAAGATTATTCCTAGCCATCGCAGTGCAAAGAAAGTTCAAAGTGTTCCAGATGGATGTCAAATCCGCATTCTTGAATGGGGTTCTGGAAGAGGAGGTGTATATTGAGCAGCCAGATGGTTTTCTCATTCATGAGGATGAGAACAAAGTTTGCAGGCTGAAGAAGGCATTGTATGGGCTGAAACAAGCACCAAGGGCATGGTACTCAAGGCTTGATCAGTACTTGAAGAAGCTTGGTTTTCAGCATGGAGGAGTTGATTACAATCTCTATTTCAGTAATGACAGTAATCAAAGGATGATGGTGTTGGTTTATGTCGATGACATAATATTTGGTGGATCAGATGAAGCTCAGTGCAGACAGTTTTCCGAATTCCTGAAAAATGAATTTGAAATGTCAATGATTGGAGAGCTAACGTTTTTCCTTGGTCTACAGGTAACACAGGGAAGGAATGGAACATTCATTTCTCAATCTAAATATGCCAAGGAGGTCCTGAGAAGGTTTGGAATGGACAATTCCAAGGAGATGAAGACTCCGGTGGCTACCCGGATGAAATTATCAAAAGATGAGGATGGCAAGGCAGTTAATGTCACAGAATACAGGCAAATCATTGGAAGTCTGTTGTACTTAACCGCAACAAGGCCTGATATTGTTTTCGCCACATGCCAAGCAGCGAGATATCAGAGTAATCCCAAGGAAAGTCACATGCTCGCAGTGAAAAGAATACTTCGGTATATTAAGGGCACGGTGGACTTCGGCTTGACATACAATGACAAATCTCAGACAGAGTTATTGGGGTACACTGATGCCGACTGGGCCGGTTCAGCGGATGATAGAAAATCAACGTCTGGTGGTTCATTCTATCTTGGTGGATTGTGTATTTCTTGGCTAAGCAAGAAGCAAGATTGCATTTCATTAAGCACCGCAGAAGCTGAATATATTGCGGCCACTCAAGCCTGCACACAGTTATTGTGGATGAAGCAGCAGCTTGAAGATATGGGAGTTGAAGTGAAGTCTCCGATCGGAATCCAGTGCGACAACTAAAGTGCTATAAATCTTAGCAAAAATCCCGTCCATCATTCAAGGACAAAGCACATTGAGATTAAGTATCATTTTATCAAGGAGAAGGTTGAGCATGGAATCGTGAAATTGGAGTACGTGCCTACAGAGCTACAGGTTGCAGACATTCTGACAAAGGCCTTACCCAAAGAAGCTTTTGAAAGGCATCGACTGGCTCTGGGAGTTCAGTCAATTCCCCTCACTTGAAATAGAGTGGATGTGGTCCCCCCCCCCCTCTCCCCGAGGTATGATGTGTTTTCCCTCATGTGCTGCTATGTGTTCTCTACTATGTTACAGACTCCAAAGGAGTGACCTTTGGGTTCGTTGACAAAGGGGGAGAAAAGTGCTTGACAAGTGCTTGACAAAGGGGGAGCAAAGTGTTAGTTCAAGGGGGAAACAGTGCGGAGATTTGATAAATCATAATTGTTATGGGGAGAAGCTGACAGGTGGAGCAGCCAGAAAGGGGGAGCAATGAGAAAGGGGGAGAGAATTCTAAATCTGACGATGCTAGAAGTGATCGATCAAAGGATAGAAATCACGACAGCTGAGGATCGTGATAAAAGCAGAACAGTGGTGTTGGAATGGTGTGAGACGGTGTCCAGCTATCAACAATTGGTATCCACTTAAGAATTCACCAATTGGTATCAGTGTGGTTCAACAACTGGTTTTATTTTAAGAATTGGTATCAGGGTGGAATCAACAATTGGGGTCTGACATGAAGTGATTCATTGATGAACTTTTCATACTACTCTTGTTTCTCACGCCGAGCATTGCTCATGTGGGCTTAGAGTGAGTGTTAAGTGAATCCTTGAACTCTATCATAATCGCAAGAGGCGAATGGTGGTAGCAGCTGGAAGAAGACTCAGTGAGGTATCAACGTGCAGAAAATAATTCTGAGCAAATTTGTGAAGAGTTGTCAACAAACCCAAAGGGGGAGATTGTTGGGCAAAAATCCCTCAAGGTAACATTGCAGTATTTTTGGGTTGATTGTGTTTGTTGACAAAGAAGGTTTCCATGAAGAATTGTCGAGTTCCCGAGAAGTTGTTCACATTTCATGTTGACAAAGAACTATGACAAAGGAAAGGACGATCTGGAGGCGGTACAAAAGAGCAGTACAAGGTGGCGCCGTTTCCCAGTGTTTGCCAAATTTTTGGGGTCCAAAATTTGGAAGTTTGGTGAGCATCGCGAAAAGTGGATTTCCATGAAGAGCATAATTTAATATGGCAAAGGCATTAATTTCGCGAAGCTATGATGCATGGTTTGGAAATCGCGAAGACAAGAAAAATGGAGGCGGTGATGCTTCGCGATTACGTCAAGCTTCGCGAACGGCAGAGGCTGAAGCGCATCGCGGTAAATAAGGGCTTTGCGAGAGAGCTTCGCGGTGAAGACGCGAAAGAATGTTGGGCTTCGCGGAGGAGCTTCGCGGCGAAGGCGCGAGCCGCGAAGGTAAGTTGACGGTGATTCATCGCGACTACGTCAAGCTCCGCGAATGGATGATTGCCATGGAGCTTCGTGATTTGGACAGAATTCTGGCAGAAACTTTGGAGCTTCGCGATTTGAGATGACGTGGCGTTGACTTCGCGCGGAAAGTTCAAGGGTTGGTGGAATTGCCTATAAATAGAGGCCGACCCCTTCGGGCGAAGTAGAGAGAATTTTCAGAGAAAATTCTTTGCTCTCGATTTGCGAAGGTGGTTCGCGGAGCCAGTGTGCTTCGCGAAAGAGGTGCTTCGCGGCGGCTATTGTAGCTCCGCGAAACCTGCGAGCTCCGCGTTGGCTTACGTAGCTTCGCGAGGGTCATTGCTTTGCGACGGCTTGAGCATCGCGATAGAGCTTCGCGAGTGAGCTTCGCGAAAAGGCAGGAGCTTCGCGAAGGCTTGTTTGAGCTTCGCGAAATTGGGAGCCTCGCATTGTAGGGTGCTTTGCGAAGGTCTTTCCAAAGGTAGTTTGCCCAGTGGATAGTGGCAAAGGGGTAGTCATCTACGGATGAAAGTTGAACTTCAACAGAGCATCTATATAAAGGTAAGATGCATTCCTTCATGGAAATGAAGAGACCAACAGGTCTATAAACTGTGAGTTGATTCCCTTCTGGAGCAGTGAGCTTAGGAAGAGGAAGAAGGTGATCCTCTCCACCGGTAGTGAGCCAGAGAGAGAGAAACAGGGAGTGACCCTTGGGAAAGCAGTGAGCTGACCCTAAACATTGTAAAGGCAGTGAGCCTGGGCATAGAAGTGATCTAGCCCGAACCTTGTAATCCACAGCTAGTGAAGATTAGTGGAATTTGGTACGACCGGAAACCTGTCGGCGTATGCTCCTTGGACGTAGCCCTTAGCGGTGAACCAAGTAAAATTGCTGTGTCCTGTGCTTGCTTTACATTCTGTTTATATCGTGCAGCAGGAAAAAGAGAGAAGAGTGTTTTGCTTAACAGCGAAACAAGATCAGAACGGGCATTAATTTTTAATTAGTCATACCCTGATTCACCCCCCCCCCCTCTCAGGGTATCCAGCCTAGTGGACCTAACAAGTGGTATCAGAGGAAAGGTTAACATTTGGTCTTCTCTCAATGGAGGTCACTAATCATAGAGGGATTCCGATCTTCGACGGATGTAATTTTCCGATATGGAAGAATCGAATGCAACACTATTTCTGATCTCTGGGAATGGATGTGTTTTCAGCAGCTATGCATGGTATCACAGCTGATATTACTAGTGGTGCATTATCAGAAGCTGAGCACAAAGAGTTGGATGCTGATTCCAAAGCAATAAACGCCTTAGGGGGAGCCCTCTCTAATCCCATTTATACAAAGGTGATGTCATGCAAAACATCACATTCCATGTGGGAAAAACTTTTGAATATTTATGAAGGGGATACAAAAGTCAGAGAGGCAAAGCTGCAAGTGTTGTGGAACAAGTATGAAGATCTCAAAATGAACCCGAATGAGTCTGTTGATGCATTCTTTGACAGGGTAAATGCTGTGGTAGAAGACATGCGGGGTCTTGGAGAAATTATCGAAGACATTAAAATCGTAAAGCGCATCTTGAGAAAGCTTCCACCTCGGTTCAATCCGAAAGTTTCTGTGTTGGAAGATAAAGATCCGAAAGAGCTAACATTGGATAACCTACACAGCACTCTTGTTGCATATGAAATGAGAAATGATGACAATGATGCTGTGGAAAAGGGGAAATCTAAAGAGGTGGCATTTAAGGCCATGAAGACGCTCACTATTGAAGATTCTCAGGAGGAAGAAGAGTCAGATGAGGTGATGTGGTTCCTTTATTCAAATCTGCAAAGAGGAAAAGGAAAGTTTAAAGGGAAACTTCCACTAGCATGCTTCCGATGCGGAATGGTTGGTCATCTTGCTGCAAGATGCCCCAAAAAGTTTCAAAAAGAAAGCGATGAAGATGAAGTTGAGATTCCCATGAAAAAATCTTCAGCCTATGTGAAAGGGAAGAAGCAGTTCAAGAGAAATTTCTTTAATAAGAAGAATCTTCTTTCCCTAGAAATTGACAGTTCAGCTGAGTCTGAGGGTGAAGAAGTTGAAGAGATAGAAAACTGTAGAGATCGTGGTCAAAATGCGATGGTGGCTGTTTCTAGTAGCGCTCTAGAAAAGAAAGAAACTGAAACTGATAAAGAAGAATAATAAATTGAAGGGAGAGTTAACATGGAAGCTGAATTAGAAGCAGCTCTTGAAGAGATAGATGTTTGGCGAGCAAAAACAAAGAAAGCCAATAAGATAGTACGTGATGCCAAACTCTACATGCAACAAAAAGAAGAAGAGAAGTCTGAGCTTGAAAAAGAAATTGAAAATCTTAAGTCTTCCAGGTCAGAGCGCAAAGAAAAGGTTGATGAGCATAAGCTTGAGATTGAAGAGCAGAAAAGGGAGATCGATTGCTTGAGTCGAAAAGTGAAAGATCACGTCAAGCGTATTGAAGAGCTTGAAGAGGAAGTTGTCGGTCTGCGGAGAAAAGTTAAAGACCAGGAAAAACCTTTGAATCCCAACACATTCTTGGGAAATAAGGTCGTTACGAAGACGGAAAAGAAGAAAGAAGGGCCTAGTAGTTCAGCAGGAAAGAAGCAGCAATTGAACTCAGATGTTGAGGCTGATTCATGGCTTAATCAGAGACAAAAATCTACGGCAGTTGAAGTTAGACCGCAAGCACCTGTCCCGAGATTGAAAGTGGATTTGAGCACAAAGCAGAATCAGAATACTCAGAGATCCAAAGGGGAAACTCGTAGTGCTGAAGTAACAAGAAGGAATGCACCTTATATCAGGTGTTATTGTTGTGGAAAGATGGGACATTCACAGTATGTGTGTTCCATAGCCAAAAGATATCGAAGGGAACAAGAACAGAGATGGCAGCCAAACAGAGAACGGTTTTCCAGAACATTTTTTGAAGGACACTGTTTTTGGTGCGGAGGATTTGGACACATAGCTAGGTATTGCACTCTGACCATTCAGAAAAATGTGCCAAAGCAGAATCAAAATGATCGCAAGCAGCAGATCAGTAAACCGACAAGTGAGTTAAAAGTTCAGAACAGATTTGCAATTTTGCAAGATGAAGCTGGTCCATCATACTCTGAGAAAGAACAGAAGCCTCAATCCATGCCGAGTATGAAATAAAAAGTATGGACTAGGAAGAAGAAAACTGAGAAGGCCGTAGTTGCTGAAATTGCCCTTAAAGCATCAGATCGTTCTGGTGTTTGGATCCTTGACAGTGGTTGCACATCCCACATGACGGGTAATAAGGATCTGGTTATAGGCATAAAATATGACAAAGAATGAGTTGTCAAGTTTGGAAATGATGAAGGCCTGAATATTGTTGGCTCAGGAAAAGCCAAGTTTGGGGGCAACGAAATGAGACATGCTGATGTCTTGGTGGTAGAGGGTCTCAGTCATAATTTGCTTAGCGTCAGTCAACTATGTGACTCTGGGCACTCTATACTATTTACCAAGAAGATGGGTATTGTTAAAGGAAAAGATGGAATAGTCATTCTTCAGGGAAAACGAACAAAGGAGAATCTTTACCTGGTAGGTGGGGAAGAAGATTCATGCATTTTATCCAGAGAAGAAGAAAATCAGTTGTGGCATAAGCGACTTGGTCATCTATGTCAACCATCTATGGAAGATCTGGTAAAGTGTGATGCTGCTAGAGACCTTCCCAAACTATCACGTGATCGCACTCATACGTGTGATGCTTGTCAACAAGGGAAGATCATCAGGAAGACATACAGGCCAAAGGAACAAAAAGCAACTCGAGTGCTCGAATTGGTGCATGCTGATGTATGTGGACCTATCTCACCACGAGCTATAGATGGGAAAAGGTACTATGTTCTTTTCATTGATGACTACAGCAGAATGGCCTGGGTATTCATCATTACCCATAAGACAGAGGTGTTCAGTTTCATAAAGCAGTACAGGAGGGAATCAGAAAAGATGCTTGGGAAGAAAATTCTGAAGTTTCGTACTGATAACGGTACAGAATTTACAAACAGTCAGGTTGAAAACTATCTCGAGAAACATGGGATAAGACATCAAGTTTCATCAGTGAGAACTCCCCAACAGAATGGAGTAGTAGAAAGGAGGAATCGGATCATTAACAACATGGCCAGAACAATGCTTATTGATAAGGACCTACCAGAGAAATTTTGGAAGGAAACAGTTTTGACATCGGTCTATGTTTCAAACAGGTCCCTATTATGTCCGAAGCAAGGGAAGACTCCGTATGAACTGTGGTACGGAAAGAATCCAACGTTGAAATACTTTCGAATATTTGGAAGTAAGTGTTTCATTCTCAACAAAGAACATCATAGGAAGTTTGAGGCATGAGGAGATGAAGGGATATTCCTTGGCTATTCAGGGAAAAGCAAGGCATATAAATGCTTCAACAAGAGCCTGAGAAAAATTGTTGAGAGTAATGATGTCACTATAGTCGAAAATGAACAGACTGCTCAACGACCCAGTGAACAGTTCCTGGATGAAAGTGATGATGAGATAAGCAACCGAGGGGGAGCAGAAGTGGCAGAAGCTGACTCAGAAGAAGATACTGATGATGAAGAGGAAAGTGTCAAGTCGGTGTCTGCAAGGAAGCCAAAGAGTCGAGCTGAGATTGATAGGCAGAATATCATTGGTGATCAAACAGCTCCAGTTCAGACTCGAAGAATGAATTCATCACAGCAAGCATCGTTTTTGTCTCAAGTAGAGCCGAAATGTTTTTCTGATGCAGCTGAAGATGAAAACTGGGTTCAGGCCATGAACAAAGAGCTTGATCAGATTGAGAAGAACCAGACATGGGAGATTGTTTCGAGGCCAGTGGACAAGAATGTCATTGGGACCAAATGGGTCTATCACAACAAGATGAATGAAGATGGCACAGTGATTCGGAACAAAGCACGTCTAGTGTGCAATGGGTACTCCCAAATCGAGGGAATTGATGTTGATGAGACATTTGCACCGGTTGCAAGGCTGGAGACAATAAGATTATTCCTAGCCATCGCAGTGCAAAGAAAGTTCAAAGTGTTCCAGATGGATGTCAAATCCGCATTCTTGAATGGGGTTCTGGAAGAGGAGGTGTATATTGAGCAGCCAGATGGTTTTATCATTCATGAGGATGAGAACAAAGTTTGCAGGCTGAAGAAGGCATTGTATGGGCTGAAACAAGCACCAAGGGCATGGTACTCAAGGCTTGATCAGTACTTGAAGAAGCTTGGTTTTCAGCATGGAGGAGTTGATTACAATCTCTATTTCAGTAATGACAGTAATCAAAGGATGATGGTGTTGGTTTATGTCGATGACATAATATTTGGTGGATCAGATGAAGCTCAGTGCAGACAGTTTTCCGAATTCATGAAAAATGAATTTGAAATGTCAATGATTGGAGAGCTAACGTTTTTCCTTGGTCTACAGGTAACATAGGGAAGGAATGGAACATTCATTTCTCAATCTAAATATGCCAAGGAGGTCCTGAGAAGGTTTGGAATGGACAATTCCAAGGAGATGAAGACTCCGGTGGCTACCCGGATGAAATTATCAAAAGATGAGGATGGCAAGGCAGTTAATGTCACAGAATACAGGCAAATCATTGGAAGTCTGTTGTACTTAACCGCAACAAGGCCTGATATTGTTTTCGCCACATGCCAAGCAGCGAGATATCAGAGTAATCCCAAGGAAAGTCACATGCTCGCAGTGAAAAGAATACTTCGGTATATTAAGGGCACGGTGGACTTTGGCTTGACATACAATGACAAATCTCAGACAGAGTTATTGGGGTACACTGATGCAGACTGGGCCGGTTCAGCGGATGATAGAAAATCAACGTCTGGTGGTTCATTCTATCTTGGTGGATTGTGTATTTCTTGGCTAAGCAAGAAGCAAGATTGCATTTCATTAAGCACCGCAGAAGCTGAATATATTGCGGCCACTCAAGCCTGCACACAGTTATTGTGGATGAAGCAGCAGCTTGAAGATATGGGAGTTGAAGTGAAGTCTCCGATCGGAATCCAGTGCGACAACTAAAGTGCTATAAATCTTAGCAAAAATCCCGTCCATCATTCAAGGACAAAGCACATTGAGATTAAGTATCATTTTATCAAGGAGAAGGTTGAGCAGGGAATCGTGAAATTGGAGTACGTGCCTACAGAGCTACAGGTTGCAGACATTCTGACAAAGGCCTTACCCAAAGAAGCTTTTGAAAGGCATCGACTGGCTCTGGGAGTTCAGTCAATTCCCCTCACTTGAAATAGAGTGGATGTGGTCCCCCCCCCCCTCTCCCCGAGGTATGATGTGTTTTCCCTCATGTGCTGCTATGTGTTCTCTACTATGTTACAGACTCCAAAGGAGTGACCTTTGGGTTCGTTGACAAAGGGGGAGAAAAGTGCTTGACAAGTGCTTGACAAAGGGGGAGCAAAGTGTTAGTTCAAGGGGGAAACAGTGCGGAGATTTGATAAATCATAATTGTTATGGGGAGAAGCTGACAGGTGGAGCAGCCAGAAAGGGGGAGCAATGAGAAAGGGGGAGAGAATTCTAAATCTGACGATGCTAGAAGTGATCGATCAAAGGATAGAAATCACGACAGCTGAGGATCGTGATAAAAGCAGAACAGTGGTGTTGGAATGGTGTGAGACGGTGTCCAGCTATCAACAATTGGTATCCACTTAAGAATTCACCAATTGGTATCAGTGTGGTTCAACAACTGGTTTTATTTTAAGAATTGGTATCAGGGTGGAATCAACAATTGGGATCTGACATGAAGTGATTCATTGATGAACTTTTCATACTACTCTTGTTTCTCACGCCGAGCATTGCTCATGTGGGCTTAGATTGAGTGTTAAGTGAATCCTTGAACTCTATCATAATCGCAAGAGGCGAATGGTGGTAGCAGCTGGAAGAAGACTCAGTGAGGTATCAACGTGCAGAAAATAATTCTGAGCAAATTTGTGAAGAGTTGTCAACAAACCCAAAGGGGGAGATTGTTGGGCAAAAATCCCTCAAGGTAACATTGCAGTATTTTTGGGTTGATTATGTTTGTTGACAAAGAAGGTTTCCATGAAGAATTGTCGAGTTCCCGAGAAGTTGTTCACATTTCATGTTGACAAAGAACTATGACAAAGGAAAGGACGATCTGGAGGCGGTACAAAAGAGCAGTACAAGGTGGCGCCGTTTCCCAGTGTTTGCCAAATTTTTGGGGTCCAAAATTTGGAAGTTTGGTGAGCATCGCAAAAAGTGGATTTCCATGAAGAGCATAATTTAATATGGCAAAGGCATGAATTTCGCAAAGCTAGGATGCATGGTTTGGAAATCGCGAAGACAAGAAAAATGGAGGCGGTGATGCTTCGCGATTACGTCAAGCTTCGTGAACGGCAGAGGCTGAAGCGCATCGCGGTAAATAAGGGCTTTGTGAGAGAGCTTCGCGGTGAAGACGCGAAAGAATGTTGGGCTTCGCGGAGGAGCTTCGCGGCGAAGGCGCGAGCCGCGAAGGTAAGTTGACGGTGATTCATCGCGACTACGTCAAGCTCCGCGAATGGATGATTGTCGTGGAGCTTCGCGATTTGGACAGAATTCCGGCAGAAACTTTGGAGCTTCGCGATTTGAGATGACGTGGCGTTGACTTCGCGCGGAAAGTTCAAGGGTTGGTGGAATTGCCTATAAATAGAGGCCGACCCCTTCGGGCGAAGTAGAGAGAATTTTCAGAGAAAATACTTTGCTCTCGATTTGCGAAGGTGGTTCGCGGAGCCAGTGTGCTTCGTGAAAGAGGTGCTTCACGGCAGCTATTGTAGCTCCGCGAAACCTGCGAGCTCCGCGTTGGCTTACTTAGCTTCACGAGGGTCGTTGCTTTGCGACGGCTTGAGCATCGCGATAGAGCTTCGCGAGTGAGCTTCGCGAAAAGGCAGGAGCTTCGCGAAGGCTTGTTTGAGCTTCGCGAAATTGGGAGCCTCGCATTGTAGGGTGCTTTGCGAAGGTCTTTCCAAAGGTAGTTTGCCCAGTGGATAGTGGCAAAGGGGTAGTCATCTACGGATGAAAGTTGAACTTCAACAGAGCATCTATATAAAGGTAAGATGCATTCCTTCATGGAAATGAAGAGACCAACAGGTCTATAAACTGTGAGTTGATTCCC
Source organism: Viscum album (assembly GCA_963277665.1). Lineage (NCBI taxonomy): Eukaryota > Viridiplantae > Streptophyta > Magnoliopsida > Santalales > Viscaceae > Viscum > Viscum album. Next base: position 1,734,421,338 of record OY728122.1, read on the forward strand.
TTCTGGAGCAGTGAGCTTAGGAAGAGGAAGAAGGTGATCCTCTCCACCGGCAGTGAGCCAGAGAGAGAGAAACAGGGAGTGACCCTTGGGAAAGCAGTGAGCTGACCCTAAACATTGTAAAGGCAGTGAGCCTGGGCATAGAAGTGATCTAGCCCGAACCTTGTAATCCACAGCTAGTGAAGATTAGTGGAATTTGGTACGACCGGCAACCTGTCGGCGTATGCTCCTTGGACGTAGCCCTTAGCGGTGAACCAAGTAAAATTGTTGTGTCCTGTGCTTGCTTTACATTCTGTTTATATCGTGCAGCAGGAAAAAGAGAGAAGAGTGTTTTGCTTAACAGCGAAACAAGATCAGAACGGGCATTAATTTTTAATTAGTCATACCCTGATTCACCCCCCCCCCCTCTCAGGGTATCCAGCCTAGTGGACCTAACAGAAAAAATGAAGGATGATTTCAATGAAAATTAGAATACTATCTAACATAAAAGAATAAGAATCGATATTATTGTTTATTAAATCTAGAATCTATTATAATTGAATAAAAAAATATTAGGATGTGAGAATTAAATAATTGGTGATGCATGAACCTGAACGAACATCACATCTCTGACACTTCCATTTCCAATAGTTTCTTCCATTGCTTAATTTAGTTTTCATATATAGTTTTAGTTAATTTATATATTCATTTTTGAGTTTTGTTGTTTTTTTATATTTTTTTATTTTTTTAATCACATTAAAACTCATTTTCCTAAATATTATTCCTAGTGGATATTCTTAGTGTCAATGCACATTCTCTCTATGGTTCGATCATGCTCGTCGCTTCTATAGTAGTTATTAGGTTAATAAATTTTCAAAATTTCATGTATTACGATGCTAATTCCATTAATGTTTTTTTAAATTCTCGTGATTAAATAATTACCATAAATTCTTATGTAACACATATACATTTCTTGTGAATGTAGTATAAAAATCAAGTAAATGATTCAAAAATCTCACAAAGTAATATTTTTTTAAATGACATACGATGTTAGAATAACTAATTTTATAAATATAATATATAATTTATTTTTTAGAATCTTATAATATAATTACATTCCCATTAAGATATTATTAATTTCAAATTATATGAAAAGTATTAAAAATGGATTTAATGGTATTTTATGTTAAGTAAAAATTTATTAAATGATTTAAAATGCATAAAACATATTTATTAAACAACATTAATGGGGTATGTTCAGTAATATAAACAAATTGCCACTTATGGGTTAATTTTTCATTTATTGGAAGTCTCCTTAATAGTAAATAATAAAAAATTGATATCCCAAAAATACTCAAAATGGATAACTGGGGGTGGGGTTTAAAACTAAAAGATATGGGTTAAACAATTTCCACAATTTGGATATTTTTTATGATACTATTAAACTTATCATCCCAATATCTATTAAATATATATATTATGATACACTTTATCATGAAAATTGATTTATACTAATTTATTCTTTATGCAATTCAAAGAATTCCCCTCAATACTGTTTTATAAAGACATAACCTATCCTCTCTTCCGAACATTTCTTAAAAATAATATATATAAAAACATACCAAAACCTCTTCTTCTCTTCATGAGATATATAATATAGATATTATAGGGGTCCTAAAATATTGTCCCTATGGTGTTTAAGAATATATGTAAAGGGGGTTCTTTTATGAGGATGTAATCATCTCAACTAAAAATTTTAATTTTACTTATTATTCTATCTATATAAATTTTATCCAATATATTTAAATATAATAAATTTTGTATCTCCCATTTTAGGATATGTTATTAGGTTAATTAAAAAACCATTTTTACATATTTTTCCATTAAATGGGAAATATAACCACCATTCATGCGTACGTACTGACTACAACCTCACCAGCCGAGGAATATAATTTATCATTTCCTAAATTCATGAATATTTATTAACATAAATTATAAATTATATATTTATATGATATTTTTGTCAAAAATATGATTTGGTATATATAATATTTCATTTCTCTTTATACAATTACAATCTATTAAAATATAATCATCACCTGTGTGTATGTACAAACTATTGTCTACACATAGAGATTTATTTCAATTTTCAAAAACAACCTCTCAAGGATTGTCATGGGGTTGCATTTAATGATTTTATTTTATCTTTATAATCTCATAATTATTTTATAAATTTAATATTTTATTTTAATTCTTAATTTACATTGATATAAAATTTAAAAAGTCTTTTTTTCATGTGAGGACTTCCTCTTCACGAGATTATAATTTTTTTTATAGCCATTTTTCATAGAAGAGAGTAAATAATTATTTTATGGGTAAAAATAATAATAATTTAATGATTATTGTTTTGGATAAAACAAAATAAGGACCCTATTATCCATGATCAACCAACCAATGCCATTTTTTAATTATGAACCGAACATCCCCAAAACACCTATCTTGGAATTAATCGATTATTTATTAAATATTTCATTGAAAGATAAAAAATTAATAGATTAATGATTAATTTTAAAACCTATAAAAGTTTCTTGAATAACTAAATTAATAATAAATTTTCATTATATAGGTGTTAAAGGATATACAAAAAAACGTTTGTACTCATGGTAAGGGTATTCTTAAATCCATTTCCATCTACTAGGTTATAATTCTATGTTAATAACTTTTTGATGAAATTATAATGTTTTAAATTTAATTTGATTTTATTATCGTGTATTTCCACTTGTTTCTTGTGGATTTTATTTTTTATTTCTATAATCATTAGATGATTAATTCTCACCTGAGTGATACATTATTTTTGAGGATTATCTATCTAAATATATTTTCTTTAATACACGTTTCATTTTATGGACCAAAATAATTTTATATATTTTATATTATGTTTACTGAGAAATTACATCAATAATTTCTTTTTTATAGTGATATTTAATATTAAGGTGGTGTTCACACTTTAATATAAAATTGGTTTAAATGTTATAAATATTGGAAGCATTTTTATAATATCAATTTGAATTCTTTGAGATATAATTCATGTGAGGCACCCCATTTAATTTTATATAGTATATTTAACACACCATTAATTTTTGTTCAAATATTAATTCTTGTAAATCTTTATTTTTATATAATAATTTTAGGTCCCATCATTCAATGAATTCTCAATTCATTCATTGCTCGAGTTGTAAGGTATTCCCTTCTCAAACATCCTTCATTGAGACATGCTTTTATTGATGCAACAATATTCAGTTATGGGATGTATATAATGAATGTTTACATATAATATAATAAAAAAATTTATAATCATTTTATTTTATATTACTTATTATGTTCTTTAATTCAATCATTTTTTCTTTTTAGAATGTTGTAAATGGATATTCATTAAAAATATTTTTCAATTTTTAAAAGACATTTAACCAAAATCATCCTCCATGTTGTTTATTTTATTTCAAGAATTTTCTATTATAAAAATTAATTTATTCATAAATTTATTTTTCTTGATCTATTTTCTTATTTTAAAGTTTCTTAAAAATGAAATTTATTAATGTTTTCCATATATGCCACTTTTGACTATCTTTACAAAAGTTAGAAAAGAATGCTTGATTTTAACTATTATGACATGAATGGATTCTATCTCCATAATAATTTTTTAAGATTAATTTAAAATTATAGATGATTATTTTAAATGAAAATATGTTTCACAATGTTTTTGTAATTTTTAGTTTTTAAAGGCCCCAACAGTAAGATAGTTTCCACTATTTATGAGTAAATGCATTAAATGTTATTTTAAAGGTAATTTCCATATTTAGAAACATCCCTTATTATTTTCCTATACTACAATGGGGTTATATTCAAATAATACCATCATTATTCATTATGTTTATAGATTTTAATTATTTACATATATTTTCATGGAACGAATATCCTTTCGATGAGTTAGTCAAGAAAAAAAGAATGATAATTATATAAGGGTCTTGTGTTGAAAAGTAGAAAATTTAATTTTTCTTAGTCATTTTATGGGTCATGGAAATATGAATCTATGATTGATGGGTGGTTTTATTATAAAATAAATATGAGAAGATCTTTTATGGATCTCATATACACATGGTAATGTGGTAGAGTTAACTGGTCAAATGTTATTCCTAAGAGATGATGATGTTATTTTACTCTTATGCAGTAATAGAGTTATCTGATTATTTTATACTCATAAGGTAGGATATAGTTTACAAATTATATTTTAATATTATGAGATATTTGAATTATCAAGTTAGGTGATTCCATTATTAATGATTGATGTTGCAAGATTAATACATTGTTTTCAGTGCTTGTTTTCAGTTCAAATTGATCCTTTTCTCATGGACAATTTTTTATTGTATCACAATTGTTGACTTATATTAATATTTTATTATTTTAAATATTTATACCATGTATTATGTTTTATGAAGCCTATTTCTAAAGGTATGAATTATTTTATGTTATTCTCATGTAATTTGATTATTTCATCACACCCTTATGCTCATATTATGCCCACAGATGGCATTCAACAATAAATCTATATATTAACCCTCATCGAGCATTTGAGATCACTCTTCATATGTTTTATATTTATAATGGTTATAAAAAAGAATTTAAAATAAATAATATCTATAATATTTCATGTTGGATTTTATAAAGTAATGATATGGAATAAAAATGATGTGCATTGTGAAAAAACTTCTCACATAAATACATGGGTATTGTTAGGAAACATTTTTTCCTAATTATCTAAAACTGAAAAATGAAAATCTCTACGGTTATATATCTAATAAAATATTTCCATTTAATGTTTTATGTTTTTTATGGATAAATGTTATTCACATTTATCATAATAAAATCCATAAATTTGAAAATTAGGTTTTTATCATGGGATCTTGGAGTGTGAGTTCAGAGATGTTATACGTGGTATTAAATAATGGTTCTGAAAAAATTGGTGATTATGTTTTTTTCATACAATGTTAACATAATGGTTATATAAAACATCACGAGACAAATTTTTTAAGGCTGATCATATTTTGAAATACATATACACCCATTTTTAGGTATTGTGTGATTGGATTTTAAGGTGATTACGGATATTTTGAGAGATATTTTGTTTTAATGTGGTATAATTAATAGTTTTTTTTAACATTAATGATTATTGTAGAATAATTTTACTAAATTAATTTTTTCATAATTTGAGTATTATGGTATATCCTATGAGGATAAAACATATGTGAAATTTTAGGTTATTTAGGTTAATTATTATATAACATTATTTATTTATAGAATGACATATGTATAACTTTTCGTGTAATAGTGGAATACTTTGAGTTAAATTTATTATATATTCAAATAATGGATTATAAATTTTTTTATTATGTAAACTTGTTTCAACCATTTTTAATTTTGTAAATATAAGAGTGTAATATTTTTATCCTTTTCTGGATCCAATGATCTATTATAACTTCATTTCGTAGGCCTAATAAAGATTCACCATGGATCCTCATCATATGGAATATGGTATCAGAAAGAGGTGAAGACAAGATAAAACACCCATCCCAAGGTTGAAATAATATTTATAGGTTTCAAGAAAATAATTTTATTATATTTTCCTATTTTCTTTTTCCAAAAAAAATAAACCCTCATAATTAAAATGTATATCTTTTTCAATAATCTTTGATCAATTAATGATTTTATTTGTCTATTATTATTTCAAGATTTTTATTCATTAACTTTCTCTCTATAATAATATTTATCACTTCGACATTAATTTCCCCTTCCATTTCCCTAAATTCTCATCTCACTAATTTTCTCATATTTGAAATCTAATTTAGGTGTCATAATATATGATCTTCATATTTCATTATCCCTCTTTTATAATGGATGTTTTATCAACCGTTTTTACGATGTGGGTTTACAAGAATTGTATTTTTCAAAATTAAACAAATTATTTAAAAATATTGAGATCAAATTCATATGACTAAATTGATTTAAGTGGGGATAATTTAATACCTCATGATTTAAAAAACAATAAATTTGATAACATACACGACACGAAACAAAAATCTTTAACGACTACGAAATATTATTATTCAAACGTGATCATTATAACCTACCAATAGAATTGGTTGATATGGATATGAGTTAATTTATATATATATAAATTCCTTAATCATTAAAAAACTATTTTTTATTTTATAAAAAATAAATACTCATTTTTTTAAAATAAATTTTTGTGCTATAAGATTATATTTTCATCAAGAATTGTTTTTATTGCATTATATTAGATAATATTATAATTAATATCTTCCCCTTATATAAATTATATTTTATAAAAAATATATAATTTTTTAAATTGTCCCATCAAAATTATGTTATGGTAAAATTTTCTATTTTTTTAAATATTAATATTTATGTGAATAGTGAAACATTCCAATTTTTTATTGAATAGTATTTCCATTAAAATATTTTTGAAGTATAATTGTGTTTTCAATTAGTTATAAATTTAATTAGTTACTTTTAATTAAAAATAATATGAAAAATTTTATTGTAATTTATATTATGGTTTATTTTGGTATAAAAATATTTTTATACGTAAAAATAATTTCTTACGGAAAAACATTATTCACCACGTTTTGATGAATTATTTTAAATTTAACATATTCCTTGTATAAGGATTTAATTTAATAAATATATTAAATAGTTTATACCATCATGTAAAATGTATTAAATAGGTCAACTTTATTTTTTCTCATATTGAATAGTATCCTTGTTAATAATTTTGTCGCCATGGTCTGTGTAAAATGAGTAGAAAACTATTAAAATTTATAAATAAGGGTTATATGTAAGCCATAAACATACATATATTTAACAAGATGAGTTAAATTTAACCAAAACATTAATATATTATAAAATATGGAATTTTGGTTCCATTTTTCTTTGATACATTACATTAAATTATTTTTGGTATAAGAAAATTCCAAAATGTCTCCTTCTTGATTTTAATATATATAATATTTTTTTGTATCGATAAAAATAAGTTATGAATGGTTTTAAAAAACAATTATTAACATGAATAAAATTAAATTATGATGTTAATATATTTTTAATTTATAGTGAATAAATAATTACCTTAACTTCTTACTCAATGCCGACACAATGCTTGTGAAACCAGTAGAAAAACCAAGTAATAGAATCTATAAACAAATGAAGTAATTTATTTGGGTGGGTTATGGGGTTCCATGAAATCAATAGACAAATAAAATTTATCTATGTTGTTCTAAATGTTTATATTCAAATTAATTTCCCTATATTTTCCTTTTTATAATCAAATTAGATGAATAGTCTTAAAACTTATTTTATTGTTATTTTCTAATAAACTAAATATATTAAATGACTAAAATTTCAAAAACATATTATATTGTAAGAATTTAATATCGTATGACTAGGAAAATAATCCATTTCACACTTATGGGTTACATTTTCAATTATAATAACTTCATTATACCACACATACTAAAAAATATTGAGATCACCTTAATCATTAAAATGGTTAAAATGTGGTCAAAACTAAAATATAAGGGATAAAACATCACAAGAAGATGTCTTAATTATATTGTATGAGATGATTTAAAGTTATCATCACATTATATTTAAGATATATCAATTTTGTTTGACTTTAAGATGGAATTTAATATATATTAATTTTATACTTTATGTAATTCCAAGGGTTCCCCTATCATCTCTTCTATAAGGGAATAACCTCTCATATCATCCTAACAATTATTGATCCACTTAGCTCAAAAAACCTATCATAAAATATTTTTAACTTATTTAAATTTTAAAGGTGTTTTTATCCTTAAAATATCATTCCAAGTGTTCATAATGAAAGATCTAAAGGATGTTCTTTGAATATGAGGTAATTGTCTGAACCAAAAAATTTCATTTTACTTGCCCTAATAACTATTTTAATTATATTATAACCATTAAAATAAGATAAAATAATAATTTCACACATACTAATTATATATTATTTTAACTGAATAACCTATATTGACCAATGATTTTAATGCAGGGATAATACATCTTTTTAGATGAATATTGAATACATTACACAGACATGTGACTGAGGACCATAATAGTTTATTTTCTTTGGAAACATGGAACATGATCTTATTAAACCCTAAATGGTCTTAAATTTCCCACATAAAGATCTTACCCTTTTTACTATTCACAAATTTACCCACATAAACCTTTCTTTAAAACCTAGGGAATTGAAACATAAGAAAGGGTGAGGTCAGATGCTCAGTATGGGTAAAAAAAAGAGATGTGTAAGGGTAACCTGAGCATAAGGGAATGAGAACATTATAATAACACATGAAAAGTACACCAGGAATATTAATGATAATAATGTACAATCATCGAATATAGATTTGTTATTCATAAGGCATTAATCTAAATGGAATAAAATAACATGAGCCCTGAGAGCTTAAAATTGAAATATAACATAGTTTTATGTCATACACAAAGAATATAAAATATTATATCAAGGATAAAAATAAATATATTCATAACATATTAGTATTGGGATAACCACCCATTTATATACTTCATGTTTGTACAAACCACCTATGTACCCAATTTTTTGGGCCTGGACTGACCACATATGCACCCTTGTTTTCGGTATTGGGCTAACCACCAGTGTACCCTATTTTTTAGGAGTGGGATAATCACATGTGTGACTTATGATCTCATATAAATTTTATCATTACCCAATACATTGGAGATATATATAGTTCCCACCCATCTCATAATAAAAAATATACATATTTTTTCAAAAAGATCATATTACATCCATTATATAATAAACCATGAAATGAAGTGGGTTTAAAAACATTTCATAATATTATAACCTGTATAAAAGAAAAAAGTTTTATAATGATTTAATAAATTCATTAAATCATAACCCATATAAAAATAAGTGGCTTTTATAACAATTTTATCATGGAATAACTCGTGAAAGTGAATTGAGTTTCACAAATATCATTCCATCATAAAAATAAACCATTCATGGAAAAAATAGGAACAGAATCCCTATATCATAAACCTAGAAAATAATAAGTTATATAAAATTATTCCATCTATATGGATAATTATTTTAAAATATTACATGGAACATTTTTTTGAGGGAAGATAACTTTTCTTTAAAAAATCATTTCATAAAACATAAAACACTTTGGAAATCTGTTTCTTGGAAAATATACTTTAAAAATTATAAAAGATGTTTCAAAAAATAATTTAATACACTTCATGAAGAAAATATCCATTTATATTTGAAAAAACCTTTTTAATTCATAATTTTTTTTGAAACATGGTTTTTGAAGAAAAATGGTTTTCAACCAAAAATATGATCTTTTATTAAAAACCTTAATTATGAACTCTTGAATATATTTAGAGAGAATAATAAAGGTAAAATATTTTATCATGTTATAACTAAAGGATATTAAAATTCATCATTTTCCTAATATTTTAATCATATTATTTTACTATAATAAGCATAATGATAAAAAATCCCAATAAATTATGAGAATTTCACTTAATTGTTTTACCACTTAGGTAAATTTGATTTTTATGTCCCATGTAGTGTAATGGCCTGGACCCAACTAGTCCATTACTTTCCCAGAACACGGCTCCACCAAGACGGTGGCACCAGTCATGGGGGCACTGGTTACGGTGGCACCGTGACGGTGGCACTGAGACAGTGGCACCATGAGTGTGACACTGTGACAGTGGCACCATGAGGGTGGCACCGTGATGGTGGAACCCTGTGGGTGACACCATGAAAGTGGAACTATGTCCTCACTGTGTCTTCGGTCTTTTTCCAGTTTCCGACTTTTTCCGATCCCGCAACGTATATTTTGATGTAAAAATGATTTAATGCCCCTTTTCAAAGCCATTTAAATCCCATAAATAATATCTAAAATTTCCCAATGGTCAGGAAAACCATAAACTTACCAAAACATATGTTTTTCCTTAGTGTCACACCCTATCCCCGTACCTTCCAGTTCTTCCCCCGTTGCGCATTTTTCTCCGTTTAAAAGAAACGGTTTAATGCACATCCGTTATACCACCACCACAATGGGAATAATTAAATGGGAATTAATCCCATCATGTGTAACCTCCCAACCTCAAAGGAATCCATGATCCGACTTTAAAGCGGTTCAAAATTCTTTATCCCATAACAACGGGATCTCATCCTTATATCGCACGGGAATTCCTTCTTCTTCTTCCTCATGGCTAGTCTCCTTTTCTCCCTAGTGTGCTTGGATTCCCTCCTTCCTGAGACTTGTGGTGTGCCTATTCTAGAGTTTTCTGCTCATCCTTGGAGTCCCCAGAGTTCCTTCCCTGCAAGTCGCGCATCCCCAGTTCTTGGCGCGTGGAGAAGAACTTCGATCCTTGATCCACCAAGTCGGGTTTTCCTTCATCTCTCTTTAATGTGTATCATGTGGGGTGGGAATGCTATTGTTTCTGTAGGATGGATGAATCCAAAACTTTAATGAAGATAAAAAACGGACTTTTAAAAATTAAGGGGGTGTGATCGATGTTCTACTAATTTTCCTTACCCATTATTATTTATGTTGTGAATTGTGTGGGCCTATGCCCACTGAAAATCATGGTTGTTGGTGGTTTTTATTTGTGCATTAATGAACCACTATCTTCTGTGATGATTGAATGGATCCAAAATGGTAATTTGGTTAATCACTTAAACTCGGACGATTAAAATTAATGTCTAGTGAACTACAACCCTTGTGTGATCACCCTTGTTAACCGAACAGAAAGAAGAAAACAATGTGAATGATGTACTTGATTCTAGAAACTTCCTTGCTCTGTTTTGGGGGCATGTCTATTTGTTCTTCTTGATGCTTATGGGGTGATATGAATGGGGATGGGATCCTCTATTGTGGCATGATTTTTGGTTGTGAATCTAAAGCTGTGTGGGGTTGTATCTCGAGGCTTGGTTTGGTTCCAGTACTTCGATGGATCTCACTGATCCATTTGTTGTTGTGACTTCACAAGAGAACCAGGTGTGAATGCATACATTGTTGTTTGGCTGTTTATTTTCTTTCGCTTGTGGTTAAGCCATTTAGTTGCCTAGTAGTGTATAATTCTTCTAAATGGGATCACTTGAACATGAAAACAATAATAATTTAAATGGGTAATTGGTTTTGGGAATGAGTTGTGACTTGGTCGTGAGTGATGTGCCTTTATTTATGACTGAATAGTAACAGGGGTGTTACACATAGGTTGGCTTGGAAACCCTAGGTTGGGATGAGTTCGTGTTACCTATACATATATCTATAGTTTTTATGTTTCTCATTCTCACCCCACCCGAGTTGAGCACTTAGTTCCGAACACACCCATTTCATGGGGGAGGGAGTTGTTTTCCAAACACTCCTATGAGTGGCTGGTTATTGGCTCCTTTTATGCTCCCTTTCCTGAATATCCCAAGACTCTTCGGGCAGGCTGTGATGTCTTGAGGTCCATTATAGTCCAAGATTCATCAAGCAAGGTAGTTATGGTAGTTGGCCCAGGTGTGTGCGGGCATGTTGTTTCCCAAGAATCTTCGGGATGAGGACCAGGTGTCTTCGGGCGTGGTAGTAGTTGTTCTGGCCTAGGTGTTTATGGGCGTGGTTACACGTGGTGGTTTTGGCCTAGGTGTTTGTGGTCAGGATGTGTGGTTGCGGCCCAGGTGTGTGCTGGCGGGGTGTGGCAGTGGGACTACGGTGAGAATGGCGGCATTGGTTCGATGCGTAGGATGTCTTCAATAAAGAGTGGGAAAGTGCCGCGGGGTATCCAAACGTCTATGTGTTGTTACTATATATTAATTGACTTGCGTTATTTGGGGAGTGTGTCTTGGTGAGTCTTGGGTGTTTAGTTTCCCTTTCTAGGTTCTTTGGTTATTTCTTTTCTCATGGGGCATTCGAATTCCTCTCCACTTGTGCATGAGAGTCTTTGGTTTTCCCTGCTGAGTATACTTGTATGCTCACCCTACATTTATAAAACTGCTCTCAGGTTTCTAGGAGGACTCTAGGGATCTTGCGGGGTTGTAGTAGTTCAGACGTTGGGATAGTTGATGTTGTTGTTTTTCTTTCTTTTGGTACTTACGTTTTGGGGTTTTATTTTACTTTCGTATCATTTACTTTTGGAACATGCATATTGGAATGGTTTGTTTTGGGATTTACTTGTACTTCCAGTTTTGGGGTTGTGGGATTCGTTATCTTACCTCTTGACCCTAATAAATAAAAAGGGTAATGCCTTCCATCTTTTGTGTGATTCTATACCCTTGGTGCTAGTCGCCACTTCGGGGCTTATTGAAGGCGGGTCTCGGGGTTCATTATCTCTCCTTCAACTTGAAGAAGTATGGTTTTGGAAATCTACTGTCCCTTCCCTCATTTGGTGAAGGCGGGTCATGACCGAAGGGTATCAGAGGCAAGTTCGAGATATTGGATGAAGTCTGGGGTTAGGCACAGTGAGGATTGTATGGGATGCTATGGAAACAGTGTTGGGTGATCTTGGTGCATGAAATAGGCCAGGGAAGACCGGCTAGGACATGGGATTTTAGGGCCCCCTATGATCTGAGGCAAGGACTTTGGGCCTACCAAACCACCAAGTAAGGCTACAATGATTGCAGGGTAGAGACCCTAGGAAAGGTACATGCATCATAATGACTTGAGTTCTCATGTTTTATGCATATTTTGGGGATTTAAAATAAATAATAAGTCTATGAAAATTTAAGAACAATATTCTACACTACTCAGGCTTAGGCATTCCCTGTTTACCTTGCAGCCATAGAACCTGGGAGACGACCATGAGTATTTCGGGTGATCGAGGCCCAGGAGGTTAACATGGCTTATCGAAAGAGGGATGACCGAGAGGAAGAGGATGATCAGTGTCAGAAGATGCTTCGAGCCTTTCAATAGCAGACCCTTGGGAAGTATGAGGGTAGCATCTCAGACATGGAGACAGAGAGCTGGCTAGAGGAGATGGTGAGAGCTTTCAGCTTGATCCGGGCTTCAATGGAGTAATGGGTTCCTTTGGCTGTAAGCCAGAGGCGTGGAGCAGTGCGTCCGTGGTGGATGCTTTATCTTGGGGAGACGAAGGAGGCTAAGGTTACGTTTGCTGACTTTGAGAAGGAGTTCCGGGCGGAATTTCTCTCTTCCACGATGAAGGCTGAGAAGAGGTAGTAACTACTCTCCCTCCAGAAAGGGATTATGTCAGTGAGAGAGTTGGGGATCAAGTTCAAGAATCTCCGTTACTTTTCTCCCATCCTCTTTCTGGATGAGGAGTCTTAGGCGGGATGTTTGGATGAGGCACTTCAATCTTCATTGTAGTATGTTGTTACTCCCTTCACCCTACCGACATACTTGGAGGTCCATAAGAAGGCTGAAGTGGTGGAAAGGATGCACATGCTGGGAGGTGTATCGCGAGAGGAAATCTAGTTGGGCTCATCAAAGGGGAAAGCTGTTAGCAGCAGGCCTCTAGCGTCATGGCCCTCTAGGTTTCGACCAGTAGGAAGCAGGCCTCAGCAGTTCCAGTTATGATCTCTCAGCCCTCGCCCTTTCCTTTCAGGCCCAGGGCTGAGATGCTTCATCTGTGGAAGCCATGGGGCACCTTCAGAATCAGTGCCCGGATAGAGTACAGTACAGAGAGGGTGGGAAGGTTCAGTATCCACCTCAGCAGCGGCAGTTTCCAGCAAGGCCTTTTCAGCAGCAGTAGCAGGGGAAGAAAGCTCTCGTTCCTCCGAGGGCAGGCATTGTAGGAGGAGGCCGACCTCATGATGCTCCCCAGGGACCTTGACCAGGGCGTGGTTGGGGAGGCATCCGACAGCCGAGATGTAGGGGAGCAGGGCGTGGACAGTTGCACGCCGCAGAGGTAGCATTTCTAGCAGGGCCAGAAGTCGTTCGAGGTACGATCAGCTTGTTTAGTACTCCTGCCTATGCCTTGTTCGATACAGGAGCTTCACACTACTTTGTTACACCTAGTCTGGTCCGTGCTCTGGGTTTAGACGCTGAGAGAATTCTAGTTCCCCTGGTGTTGAGGACACCATTCGGAGGTTATACTGTCTTGTTTTATGTTTCCCGAGGGAATAGACTGATTATAGGGCCACATCAGTCTATCTGGGATCTTCTACTACTGCAGATACATCCATACGATGTCATCCAAGGCATTGTATGGCTATTCTATGTATGTTACATCATTGAATACTTCCGAGGAACGGTCGTGTTTTCAGATTTAGGAGGCCGATGTGTAACTTTCATCGGCAAGTAGGGTTTCCAGAAAAGCAGCAGGCGAGAGGAGCCCCTCCTTTACTTGTTAGCTGAACTATCAGTGGATTCGGTGGATGTAGAAATGGTGGAAGTCCTAAGGATCGTCAGTGAGTTTATATACATCTTCCCTGAGGAGGTGGTGACTCTACCCCCTCGATGAGATGTTGAGTTCGGGATAGACTTGCAACCTGGTGCTCATCCGATTTCGATGGCTCCCTACCGCATGGCACCTTCCATGTTGCGGGAGTTGCGTATTTAGATTGATAAGCTAATGAAGAAGGGTTTTGTTCGACCAAGTTTGTCACCATGGGGTGCTCCAGTATTATTCACAACGAAGGTAGATGGTGGCCTCAGGCTGTGCATAGACTTCCATGGACTGAATCAGGTAACGGTCAAGAACTATTACCCTCTTCCGAGGATAGATGACCTTTTCGACCAGTTCAATGGGGCAGAGTGGTTCTCCAAGACCGACCTGTGGTCAGGATATCACCAACTGAGGTTGAAGGAGGGAGACATCTCTAAGACTGCCTTCAGATGCAGATATGGGCACTTTGAGTTTGTGGTCATGTCGTTCGGCGTTACGAATTCTCCAGTTGTGTTCATGGGGCTCATGAACTCCGTATTCTTGGAATACCAAGATCCGTTCGTAGTTGTGTTTATTGACGACATCCTAATCTATTCAAGATCAGAGGGCGATCACGCTGAGCACCCGAGAATGGTTTTGGAGGTCCTTTGACAACACCAACTCTAGGGGAAGTTGACCATGTGCAAGTTCTGGACATGAGAAGTGCACTTCCTTGGGAATGTGGTGTCCGATAAGGGAATAGCGGTGGACCCATCAAAGGTCAAGGTGGTTGTTTCTTGGGCAGAACCCAAGAATGTGGTAGAAGTTCGTAGTTTCCTAGGACTAGTAGGCTACTATCGGAGGTTTGTGCCCAACTTCTCCAGAGTTGCGTCACTTTTGATAGCCTTGACCAAGAAGGAACAGGCTTTCGTGTGGAATGGGCAGTGTGAGGCGGCCTTCATCTATCTGACGGAGAAGTTGGTACGTTCCCCAATGCTGAGGTTTCCAAAAGAAGAGGTGGTGTATGAGTTATTCTATGATTCTTCAGGACAAGGCCTTGGGTGTTTTTTGATGCAATGACAAGGGGTGATCTCTTATGGGTCTAGGCAGTTACATTATCATGAACGTAATTATGCCACCCATGATCTGGATCTTGCGGCGGTCGTGTTCGCACTAAATTTGTGGTGGAATTACCTCATCAGGGAACGCTTAGTGGTCTTCACGGATCACAAAACCTTGAAGTATATCTTCTCCAAATGGGACCGAAACTTATGGAAATGAAGGTGGATGGAGTTCCTTCAGGACAACGACTTTGAGATTTCCTATATCTTAGGAAAAGGGACTGTGGTGGCTGATGCCTTGAGCAGGAAGTCATAGAAGGATGTGGTTTGAGAGTTGACAGATGCTTGGAAGGCGATGGAGGAGTTGGTTTCCCTACACTTGGATGTAAGGATGGATGGTGGTAGAGGTTGCCTGTACCAGATGACTATGAAATATTCTTTGTTGCGGCAGGTGGAGGAGTCTCAATGGGGAGACTCAGAAAGTGAAGTGATGCATGACCGGGTTAACAAAGGCGACGCTCCAGAAGGGTGGACAGAGGATGGTCAGAATCGAATGCTTTTCCATGGGAAGTTGTTTGTTCCAGAGGAGATGAACGAGAGATTTCTTAGTGAGTTCCACAAAACACCCCTAGAAGTGCACCCAATGGTTTCTAAGATGTACCAGGGTCTGAGGAGTCAGTTTTGGTGGCCCGGGGAAAAGCGGGTGGTGGCAGAGTTCATGGTCAGGTTCCTAGTGTGTCAGCAGGTGAAGGATGAACACTGTGTTCAAGGCGGTTTGTTGTATCCTTTAGACGTCCCCGAGTCGAAGATGGTTGACATCTCGATGGATTTCATCATAGGGCCACCCAAGGTTCAAGGAGGTTGTGACACTATCTGGGTAGTGGTGGACCGGTTGACGAAATCATCTCACTTTCTGGAAATCAATGAGTCGGGTGCAGTGGATGCCATATCACGGAGGTGTGTGAATTAGGTGGTGCGATTTCATGGATTTCTGAGGTCCATAGTCTCGGATAGGGATGCACGGTTTACCTCATGAGTATGGGGAGGATTGCAGCATGCTTTTGGAAACCAGCTACCTCTTAGCACTACTTTCCATCCCCAGACTGATGGACAGATAGATCGCACCATCCAGACATTGGAGGATATGCTACAAGCATGTATTCTAGACTTTTGGGAATTTTGGGTGTGACACTTGCCTCTGGTAGAGTTTTCCTACAATAAAAATTATCATTATACCATTGGCATGGATCCATTCAAAGCCATGTATGGAATACCATGTCGCTCACCCGTGTGCTGGACAGAGGTTGGGGAAGCTAGTGTTCTTGGCCTGGAGATGGTGCAGATCACGATGGAGAATGTTCAGCTTATACGGGAGAGGATGAAGGAAACTCAGGACCGGCAGAAGTCATATTCCGATAATAGGAGGAGACCGTTGGAGTTCGAGGTCGGGGACCACGTATTCTTGAAGTTCTCCCCTCAGCGTGGACAAAGGAGGTTCGGCAGGGGGAGTAAGCTTTCTCTAAGTCTCATCGGACCCTTAGAAGTGTTGCGGTGGGTCGGGGAAGTGGATTATCAGCTAGCGCAACCACAGCCACTGCTGAGAATACATGACGTCTTCCATGTGTCACAACTCCAACGGTATCTACATGACGATTCACACATCCTCGACTAGGGAAAGTTGGACATCAAGGCCGATGTGACGTTTGCAGAAATGCCTGTGAGAATCGAGGATTGCAAGGAGAAGGTGCTCCGTGGACAGACCATTCCTTTGGTTCGTATGTTATGGAGGCATGGTGGGATCGAGGAAAGTACCTGGGAACAGGAGACACAGATGTGCGCCCAGTACCTAGAGCTATTTTGAGTTTTGTTGGATTTTTTTTGTACTTGATTGTGATAGAACTCTTTACTTTGTTAAATATGGAACGCACGATTTTCCTTATTCTGTGGATGTTTGTGAAGAGTCCTGACTATGGGGAGAGGAGGACCCGATCCCTAATCAAGATGCATTAAGGTGGATGTGATTAAACCTATGCGGGAAAGTCAGTGCCACCCAAAGCGGATAGTATCTTGAAACGGAGAAAGAAAATCCCTAACCCATATGACTAGACAGTTTGACCCTTGAATGTTGCCTGGTTACTCAAGGGAGAAGTGTTCCTAGATGTCGATAAGGTTCACTCTTGAGAGGTATCTTTCAAGGTGGTTGTTCGAAACACCTCTTTTTCTTCAGTCTAGTTTTGATTCTCGAGGGCGAGAATAGTTTGAGAGGTATCTGATGTAATGGGTCGGACCCACCTGGTCCATTACTTTGCCAAAACACGGCTCCAACGAAACGGTGGCACCATGACGGTGGCACCGTGACGGTCACACACCGGTATATGTCGCACTGGTCATAGTGGCACCATGACGGTTTCACTATGAGGGTGGCACCATGACGGTGACACCGTGTGGGTGACACCGTGATAGTGGCACCGTGTCCTCACCGTGTCTTCGGTCTTTTTCCATTTTCCGACATTTTCGGCTCCCACAACGTATCTTTTGAAGTAAAAATGATTTAATGCCCCTTTTCGAAGCCATCTAAAGCCCATAAATAATATCTAAAATTCCCCAATGGTCGAGAAAACCTTAAACTTACCAAAATGTATGTTTTTCCTTGGTGTCACACCCTTTCCCCGTACCTTCCAGTTCCTCCCCCATTGCGCATTTTCCTCTATTTAAAAGAAACAGTTTAACGCACATCTGTTATGCCACCACCCTGATGGGAATAATTAAATGAGAATTAATCCCATCATGTGTAAACTCTCAACAACAAAGGAAACCATGATTCGACATTAAAGCGGTTCAAAATTCTTTATCCCGTAACAACGGGATATCATCCTTATATAGCATGGGAATTCCTTCTACTTCTTCCTCTTGGTGAGACTCTTTTTCTCCCAGGTTCACTTGGAGTCCCTCATTCCCGAGGCTTGTGGTGCGCATGTGCTGGAGTTTTCCATGCTTCCTTGGAGTCCCTGGAGTTCCTCCCCTGCAAGTCGCGCATCCCCAGTTCTTGGCATGTGGAGAAGAACTTCGATCCTTAATCAACCAAGTAGGGTTTTTCCTTCATCTCTATTTACTGTGTATCATGTGTGGTGGGTATTCTATTGTTTCTATGGGATGGATGAAACCAAAACGTTAATGAATATAACAAACAGACTTTTAAAGAATGAAGGGGGTGTGATCGATGTTCTACTGCTTTTCCTTACCCTTGATTATTTATGATGTGAATTGTATGGGCCTTTGCCCATTGAAAATCATGGTCGTTGGTGGTATTTCTGTGTGCATTAGATAACCACCATCTTCTCTGATGATTGAATGGCTCCAACATGGGAATTTAGTTAATCGCGTAAACTCTGTTGATTAAAATGAATGTCTAGTTAACGACAACCCTTGTGTGATCACCCTGGTTAACCAAACAGAAAGAAGAAAACATATTGAATGATGTACTTGAGTCTGGAAAGTTCCTTGCTCTGCCTTGGTGTCATGTCTGTTTGTACGGCGTGATGCTTATGGGGTGATATAGATGGGGATGATATCCTCTATTGTGGCATGATTTTTGGTTGTGAATCTGAATCTGTGTGGGGTTGTATCTCGAGGGTTGGTTTGGTTCCAGTACCTTGAGGGATCTCACTGATCCCTTTGTTGTTGTGACTTCACAAGAGAACCGGGTGCGAATGTGTAAATTGTTGTTTGGATATTTCTTTTCTTTGGCTTTTGGTTATGCTGTTTAGTTGCATAGTAGTGTAGAATTCACCTAAATTGGATCACTTAAACATGAAAACAAGAGTGATTTAAATGGGGAATTGGTTTTGGGAATGAGTTGTGACTTGGTCGTGAGTGTTGTGCCTTCTTTTATGAATGAATAGTAACAAGGGTGTTGCGCTTAGGTTGGCTTGGAAACCCTTGGTTGGGATGAGTGCTTTTTACCTACACATATATCTGTAGTTTTTATGTTTCTCATTCGCACCCCACCCGAGTTGAGAACTTAGTTTCGAACACCCCTATTTCATGGGGGAGGGTGTTTTTTTTCAAACACTCCTATGAGTGGTTAGTTATTAGATCCTTTTCTTCTCCCTTTCCTGAATATCCCAAGACTCTTCTGGAATGCTATGACAGCCTGAGGTCCATTTTAACCCAATATTCTTCGGGTAGGGTAGTTTTGGTGGTTGGCCCAGGTGTGTGCGGGCTGGTCGTTTCCCAAGAATCTTCGGGATGAGGCCCAGGTGTCTTCGAGTGTGTCAGTAGTTGTTCTGGACCAGGTGTTTCAGGGCGTGGTTACATGTGGTGGTTTTGTCCCAGGTGTTTGTAGTTGGGATGTCTTGTTGCGGCCCAGGTGTGTGCGAGCTGGGTGTGGCAGTGGGACTGCTGTGAGAATGGCAAGATTGGTTCGATGTGTAGGATGTCTTCACTAACCAGTGGGAAAGTGGTGTGGGGTACCCAAACATCGATGTGTTGTTACTATATGTTACCTGACTTGTGTTATTTGGGGAGTGTGCCTTGGTCAGGCTTGGGTGGTTAGTTTCCCTTGCTAGGTGCTTTGGTTATTTCTTTTCTCACATGGAATTAGAATGCCTCTCCACTTGTGCACGAGAGTCTTTGTTTTTCCCTACTTATTATACTTTTATGCTCACCCTACGTATATAAAACTGCTTTCAGATTTCTATGAGGACTCCCGGGATCGTGTGGGGTCATACTATTTCAGTCGTTGGGATAGTTTCTGTTGTTGTTTTTTCTTTCTTTTGGTACTTCCTTTTTGGGGTTTTCTTTTACTTTCGTATCATTTACTTTTGGAACATGCATATGGGAATGGTTTGTTTTGGGCTTTACCTGTACTTCCAGTTTTAGTGTTGTGGGATTTGCTATCCTATCTCCTGATCCTAATAAAGAAAAAGGGTAATGCCTTCCATCTTGTGTGTGATTCTATACGCTTGGTGCTAGTCGTCACTCCGAGTCCGATTGAAGGCAGGTATCGGGGGTCATTATCTCTCCTTCAACTTAAAGAAGGAAGGGTCTGGCAATATTCTGTCCCTTCCCTCATCTTACTGAAGGCGGGTAGTGGCATGATGGAAAAACATTAAATTATAATTAATAATTCATTAGAAAAAATAAATTCATTTTATCACATTTCAAAGGGGCTATATATACACCTCATTAAATAATATAGGTTCATAACATGACATAAGTTTTAAATATTGAAAGTTGAAACAAAAAATACCTTATTAATTTGGTAAATTATGAACGGTAATCCTAGTGAAATAGAGATCCTAAAATTGATATGTAAATACCAATAAATTAATTTATATGAATCATAAAATAAATCCATGATATTTTTATACACCACATAAAAGAAACATATGGTGAACATGGAATGTGTCTCACAGAAATAAATAATGGTGAGATCGAAATCCCTTACCTTAAGTCGTGTATTATTTCATACTCAGTAAATCCTCCTGGATAATAAATATAATTTTATTATACATATATTAATAAAATATAATCATATATATGATACCATATATGAATATATTATGACATTTTATTACACATTTATTAATAATTCCTTTTTAGAGTTACTTTTTTCAGTAATAATCGCTTTGTTTTTTGTATATGTTTTGATTGGTTTTATTTTTTTCTTCATACTTTGATAATGATTCCATAATATCCAAAATAATAAAAATTATACAAATATAATATATATTTAGTATTAATTTATTTATTATATTTCATAAATTTAGTGACAAGAAATGAAATATACCATTCATGGTGACGGTAGGTTGTATATACACATGAATTATATTTCAATAGAAAAAAATAAATGGAATAAAGGTTTGGTTTTGCATAATATTTTATTGTGTGGGTTTAATATCATCCACAATCATTGAAATAAGGTCACCATTTTTGTTCATAAGGGAGAATCCCAATGGTTCCCACATCCATAACTGGGTATAGAACAGCTTTCTAGAGGCAGAAATTCGGTTGGGGTTTATTGAACCAATGACACTTTGGAACTCACATTGGTCTAGAGAATGGGAGGTTTTCCTCATCACACCCTTCTGGTAATAATTTTTTCTTATTCTAGAAATATCTTATAGATTTAAAATATTTTAATCAATATCTTCCTAATCCCCTCATGAGACCTATTACCCTAACAAAATGGCCATAGATTAATACTCTTTACGTTATGAATATGGAATCTGTTTCACTGAAAAAATTTCTGTAGATTCAAAATAATTCATATGTAATGTGATATATTTTAGTGAATCCATATTTATGTATCAAAGGTAATTTACTTACTTCCACTGATGGGTGGATGCTTATATGTCGGAGCCGTATAGTCAGGTTTTGTAGAATTTTCTACCATGTAGGGAGGTGTTTAATATTCTGAGGACGAGATTGAGCATCTATGAGGAACCCTACGTATCCTTTTTACATGAAGAATTAAATCCCACAAAGTTATTTTGACCCATTTTTTTAACATCATGTAGAAAGGATATTGGTGTGGGTACATACACACTAAGTATTTGAGCTTGAGTCTCGAGGAGACATCATTCGTATCCTGGTTGTGAAAATATTCAAAGATATAATAGTTTGATCACACCATTAGGACTGGATCCAAGGTATGTGTCCTTATTTGAAGAGAGTCATATCATGAAACTCATCTGGTCTTACAAACTGAGGTTTCTATAGATGGTGTAGATTTGTTCCACAAATGATATGACCATTGCACACCCTAATCCAGCACGAGCTATGCTCCGTGTGAGAAATAGGGGATTTAAAGTAGTTGGTATCACTACATATGGATGTAGGGGACATGTATTAGGATATCATTTTAGAAGTTTAATATAGAGCTCAAACCTTGGGAAGGTGTCCTATGTATCCTTGTTATTACAGGGGTCATATTCCACCTTATTTAGTTCAATTCTATATCTGCTTATGGATGTGGTAGAATGATCTGCCCATGGGAATGATTAGGGAATGATTGTTGAAATGTTGGATATATGGATGGAAATACACTAAAGTGGATTACCATTTGATCTTGAGCCTATGGAAGGCGTAATATTAGTTCTGGTTATTATAGGAATAATAGTTCTCATAGTTTAGAACACTTCTCAATACATTGATGGATTAGTTAGAATGATCATCCCATGGGAATGATTGGGTCCCAATAGTTTAATTATTAGAGCAATGGTGGGAATAACCCTGAAGTGTATGGACACTTATGCTTGGGCATTAGTATGTCATCCTATGTATCCACATTATTTTAGGAATCATACTTATCCTAGTTTAGTAGATCAGGAAACACGCACTAAGGTGTTTCCCATATAAGAGGGTCATATCATATTATGCAATCGAACAGGTCTTAACCACTAAGTCTTCCCTAAAATATAGGATATAAATGATTATAAAATCTTGGGATTCATGTTTGATCTCGCATTATTTTCTACCTAGAATTTTTTTATTATCTTCATGACATGCCATGATTATATTCGTGAAACCTCATAGGACATCTTCCTCACGTTTATAATGATAATCGTATGATCTAGTCGAATTTTATAAGGGATGTCTCATAATATGGATGATAATTCTGAAAGAATTCATATGACCAAGATTGAATTATCTAGTGGACATTGCCAGACCTTTCTAGCTCATCCAGGAGGCCATTTCATGATCTAGGATGAAATTCTTGGAGGGAGTCACATGATCCAGCTGAATTTCCCTGGTGACATCACAAAAGTGGGATCACCTACTTAGATGGTGTCACAAGAGTTAGTGTGACATTTCAGGAGGTTTCTTCATGTCCTGGATGAATTTTTAGGTGTCCTAGTGAAAGTCACCATACATGTTCGGAGGATGTCGAATGATCTAGCTAACTTGTCTGAAGGATGTCATAAAAACTAGTTGACATTCCCTGGTTCTATCATGAGACTCATCTGCCATGAAATGGTTCCACCATATGATTTGGGAGACACATCTAAAGGGAATTTTAAGGTCTATATGTTTTCCCTAATGGTTTTTTTGAAACTTGTGTGGCATGTGTGGGGGTTCCATTTAGCTTGCTTTGACATGTTTAGGGTATATCATGTGATATAAATATTATACCAAAGGTGTGTGATGTGATCTTGGAGACATGTTTGATGCTATCACATGACCTATTAGCTTCATGTTATGCACATGAGGATCATCATATATGGACTTTAAATAATTCTCACATATTTTTTGTAACACCCAATGATTTCATACTACGTTATCTCTTTAATGTAATTCAATAGCTTGCGCTACTCGCAACACTGAGTTTAAGCGCATCATAAACTATCAAACTAGCCATTTAAAAAGAGGTTATGAATAGTACTATCCACATTTTGAATAATTTTAAAATGCATCTTTTTTATTTCTTAGACATAATATAAGGACAAATTCAATTTTTCAGATAAAATAAGTATTTTTCAAAAATACATTTTTTCAGCCTTTTAATGGAAAACCCTTTTTAAATCCAATATTTGACACTTTTATATATTAAATTTAACGAAATTAAATTATTTTTTAGAATAGGGATATAAAATTTAGTTTGGATAAATTTTTGGTAATTTTCCATTAACTTTCATAATTAGATGAATAATGAAAAATAATAAATTTTAATTGAAAACAACTTACTAAATCAAAATAATTTATAATGTTAAATTATTCATTTGAGTGGTTTTAAACTATAATTAGTTTATATTTTTATCATTTAATATAATTTTGGTCATTTTATGTAATTTCACATTTAAATTCGACATAAACACATGTCAATCTTTTGATAGCGTTTACTTCTGAAAAAACCCACTTTCTAGTTTTGAAAATGGGAATTAAATTTAAATTAATTAATTAATATTCTATGTTTAAATTTGGTAAAATAGACATCATTTTTAAATTTGGAATATCAAAATTATCTTACAGTGAATTTTTGGTATTTTTCTAAATACTTTCAATTTTTGATGAATAGTGAAAAACACTACGTTATTGTTTAAAATCGACATTTTATTTAAATAATAAATATTTTTATTCAAATTTATTTTAAATAAAAAATAGATAAATAATTCCTATATTAGTCCAATGTAATTCATAGGATTCAATTTATAATAATATTAGATATATAAAATTTTATTGAACTTTTTAACGTCTTTTACCCACCTTCTAGGCACATTTTCAAATTTGCATACAACATAATTTTACCGCTTCGATGAATTGAATTTAAAAAATCCTAGAGACAAGGTTGACATTATTATGTAAAATTTGGTTCAATAAAATGATTTCTTTGCATGAATAGTAACTTTTGAATTTTATTTACCACGGTTAAAAGTAAATAGGGTAATTAAAGGTAAAAATAATATTAAAATTTCCCTAACACATGTCCTAATTCTATTAGATAAGTATATTTCTACCAAATTCTACCTTAGGAAAAAAATATTATCCTTTTTTATCCACTTAGATTAGATTAATAAATTTATTATATTTTATTTAAAGAATAGTTAAAAGTGTTAAATTCTAATTTTAATAACTAAACCGTTTTTAATATAAGGTTTTAAATAAGATAAATTAATATATAAATATTCATTAAAAATATAAAAATATTTCCTACATCATTTAATTTTATTTATAATTTTTAGGCATTAAATAATTAAATTTATTTATGAAACAATGATGACCCAGTAATTACCTTATTAGTGAAAGACTAAAATAATTGATGTTATAAATATTAAAATAAACCTAAACCAAGACTTTTGATGATTTACAAAAGATTTATAGATTAATATGAAATTTTAGGGTTTATTCAATGAATTCTGTTTGAAGTAATCGTGTTTTTATGACTTTCAAAAGAACCAAATACTTAATAGTGTCAAAATTGACAAAAATGAGTTTTTAAAACAAATACAATTTTATTAAATTATATAATAGTATTAACAATATAAGGATATTCTATAGGACTTATAAAATTATATATATGTTATTAATGAACCTCTTGATGTTCTCTTGTCATTTTATAGTAATTTTATTAACGATTTATTATTACAATACAAGAAGACGTGATAAAAGTTAAACTCTTTAACTAAGAGTTAAATCTAAAAGATAATGTTAATATAATGACCTAAACTTGTAGAAAACCTATTATTTGAATTGATTTACACCCATCACCAATTTATCCTATAAATAAATCCATTTAGAGCTATTTGAAACCGAAAACGGTTTTATAATAAATTAATATTTCAAGATTTCCCTAAAATGCCCCTCACCTCTCTTATAAAAGGGAACCAACTCTTATCTTAAATTTATACCTACAAAGCCATTTTTCTGGGGCAAAACCTGCACAAATATCCTCCAAACTACCCACACCTTATCCTAGATTCCTTATGTTGATCATAAAGCCATGTTAAGGAGCCCTTTTGTGCAAATCAAAAGAAAGAACCTGAAGAATAGATAATTACTTTATCACCTCTTTCAAAGTTCTTTTCTTCTTCCACTTCTTATTTCATGGTTTTTTCCATAACAAAATAATATCTCTAGTAACTTATACATAATTATATATTATTATAAATATGTTATAACCATATTCATTATTCAATTCATCCTATGAATGAAAAAGTCACCATACGTGCGTACGTACGGCTTACCGTCTCGACGTTATGGTGTAGTTTGTTATTCAATGCTTCATTATTTGGATGGGTATAATAATGAGTATAATTGATTTAAATAATAAATATAAAATTTTAATAATTATTTATATAAAAAATACAATCCAATTAAATATGATTTCATCATCAATAGAATGATATCGCCGCTCATGCATATGTACGACTTACTATCTCCACGACGTGGTGAGATTCATTTCAACGTTCACCATTCCACGATAATTATAAAAACATATATTGTTAATAATTATGTAATATATTACATAATACTTATACTTTAAATATATATGTGTGTTTGGGTATTTACATATATCTCATTTTCTTAGTTCTGTTCAATACGGTATGAAAACAGAAACAGCGCTTATGCGTACGTACGGCCTACCATATCCATAAACAGAATTTTACATTTCATATATCTATATATTATACATATTTATATTTTTATATATATGATAAATTAATAATTTTTTATATTCTTTAAAAAATTAAATCATGATATAATTTATACGATCAAGAATAACAAGTTAAAACACATACGATAAAGAAAGCAATTATTACACGAAATGTTATTTTAACATGGAAATTATTATTAAATGGGTAGTATAAAGTCAAAAATTAATCATGTATGATATCATAAATATGAATATGGTTCTGGTATAAATTAATAACATACTATGGTCATTATATAGGTGGTTAAATGCACCCTTCAACAAAGGAAAAAACTTGGTAAGGTTTAATTATTCAATATCATTATTATCTGAGATTGTTTATGTGTATGTTTTTACTGGGGAAGATTTATTATCCATGTCCATGTTTCATAGAAGAGTTTTCAAACGGATTCTTTTTAAGGGACTCTTTAACTAAAATATCATTTTAAATGGTTTAAATATTTATTCTTCTAAATCATTCTCATTAATGTCCAGGTTTTCAAAATGGTTTTAAGGATTTATTTATTTGGACTTGAATTTTTTAAAATGATAATTACTTTAAAAAGTTTCAAAGTGGTATGGGACACTCTGATTCAAAAATTTATTTTAAATGTCTTGCTTTCTAAATTGTGGGACTTTTAAATGATTTCATGAAAAAGGGATATTTCTCTCAAAGATTTTTACTGATCTATTTCAACTATGTAAACATCCATTACTGGATATTATTCATGATTGAGGTTTATATATTATAATACTATTTTCAATATTTTATTTAATTATTTATGCTATGTTTGACTATGGATTTGATGTTGTTATACCATTCATGGTTTACAGTTAAAGTATTGACATTTCATATGCTGGTTTTAATACGAATGTTTATGTTATGTTTCATCCTTCTCACATGAGGAATGCATTCGACTTAGTAAGAGACATACAAGGCCCGCTATGGCCCCTTGATACATTGGTAGGTATCATGAGACAAATTAGTGTCTTGGAAAAAGGCCCTGGAAAAATTTTACTTTGTATCTTGGCACGCGGTGTTGACTATGTGGTTATGATGTTTGACATTATGTATTCCCTCATTATGAAATTAGTTATTACATGTTATTATTTCACTAGTAGAATATCCATGTGCATGTTTATATGTTAATTTTTTATTTATTTTTTCCAAATTATGTTCACATTTATATTTAAAATTCCATTGATTTTATTACACATCTTGCCATAAAATTTTATAGCTTATGCTAAATTATTTACCCTTACTATGAATCTGAGTCACCGCTTTATTATATTTTGTTTTCCCAAGATTCCAAGAAGTGTATTATGATTGATAAGCAGGGTTACACTAGGGGAGTAATGGAATTCTCAAAGAATTATTTATGTTTTGTTTTATGTTTGAATGTGTAATAAAACGTTCATGTATGTATTCTATTTTTCAATACTGATGAACTGCTCGGTCCTTCGGGACTTGATTCCTTGTAATCATTCCAATGTATTAAAATAATTCATTAGCTCCGAGCTTCTAGGGTCTGGGCGTTACATTTTTATTCTCGGTTTCATCCTTTTAACGCATGTTCCTTAGATTTGTTCTATGTTAGCTTGTTTTAAGTCTCGATTGTTTTAGTTTATATGGATGATTTCCTTCACATAACCAACAAGAATTCCTTCGCGTAATCTAGGAGTGATCACAGGAACTGCCTTTATATATAGTAGGATTTCTTATGTTGTTCCACAAACTTTACATGATGCAAAAACATTTTGATTATGAGATCATCCACTCCAAGAAATCCATTCTACTGCTTGGGTTCTCAGGTGCAAGGATCTAGGGATTTTATGTGAGTATTTTTCACGATGGGGTATGGTATTAATAGGCCCCACCATTCCTATTATTCAGAAATTTTTAAGGCGTGTATTGTAAAAATTGATGCTAGAGTTTGTGGAGGGATTTGATGTCATGCATTTTTTCAGATCCCACAGTAATTCATTCAGGGGGAATTACATGATTTTCAAAGACCACATGGAAATACCGTCAATGGACAATTAATTGGATTATAAAAAATTAATGGTTTCTTTCCTAATCATGTGGTCATTCCAATGGGTTTTCATATTCTTAGGCTAATATGTCCAAGGGCCTTTGTGAGATCAGAATTCTTGTTGAAAGGAGTTACCATGACAAGGGGTGATATATCGAGGATCTTTTTTATGAAAAAAATGTATTTATTGAGGGCCTTCTCATGATCAAGTAGTATACTAAATGGATTTTGGTAGGTCTTGTGTAGTTCACAAGTGCATCACATGAAGTTTATGATCACAAGAGGTTCCCAACATTTCCCTTTTTTATTTCTTTGTTTATTTTACAAGGTCGTGGGGCGTTGTGAGTTTTCTAAAGTTTTTCTGATGACAAAAAATCTATTCATTGGTGACACATCACATGACCAAAAAAATTCATATGGTGATGTGTGATCATTATCATGGACAACCCCCCCCCCATGTTTTTATCCAAAGGCGGTACATAAGAATGCATGGACATGACTAAAGGTATTTTTGGGCCAAGGGTGACCTGTCCATGGGATTTCATTAAAAGAGGCTCCCATATCTTCTTGGGCATATGTTGTCTTTTGAATCGCCTGGGTGTATCACATGATATTTGTAACTTCAAGATGCTCCCCCCTTTTTATTATTTTTCCTCCTTATTTTCCATGGATTTCTTATGGGTTATTAGGAATCCACAACATGACAAATTGTTTAACTTGGGGGATCCCATCTGGAAGACATCACATGATCAGTGAGAGTTTGGGACACCTTCTTAAGAATATAAGGATTTTTCAAATGGTCTCTAAGATTTTACATAGGATATGTCTTGTTCATGGATTCTTCTTGTGAACATCTATATGTCTCACAATATTGGGTCTCTTAGAGGCTTATGGGATCCGTAAGTTCTAAACACTATTTCTCCCTTTGTCTTATAGGGAAGGTATTTCCCATAATCAGGTATTTCACCTTTTTATTTTCAAATTATCATTTGTATGTCCATAACAAATGAAAACCCTTTGGGGAGATGTCTACAATGATAATGGATTTGTTCTAAGGAATGTAAATTCCCACATGAGGTGTTTACTCTATTGTCAATCAGTGACCTGGGTGACTCATGGTCTACCAAGTTATGTTTGGAATTACATAGAAGGTCCAATAAATATGGGAGAGAAGAGTGAATAATTCACCAAATACCCAACCTTCAAAGCTCCTACACCCTTCCTTTTTCGCATGATCTTTTTGCAAGACCCTTTTTTAAAAACTCATCATGAAAATACACTATAAGAGAATTTATCAAGATTCGCTTTGTAAGAATTTTTTTGCCTATGTAATTGTTAAAAAAAGTTAAATTATCATTGGTATTTGGTTAAACCTTAGATATAGATCCTTTATAGTAGTCTTTGAAGGTTTTATGAGATCATATGGTTTGATTGCATGATCCTTTGACTATTATGCAGATCGGGTGACTATTCTAAAGTCATGAGATCATGAGTTATATGATTTTCTGAGTTGTTATGTGATATATTACTAGTTTATGTGGTCCATGATATTTTTATTGGCTATAAGACTCAAGATTACTTTATGAAATTATGAATCCCTTGGATGATTCATGTGACTCACAAGATACTGCCAATATTAATTCCTTTATTTTTTGGGGATTTTAGTCATCCGAGATATGCTTCTTACATTTGTGAAGATTATTTTCCTTTATAATCATAGTTATTCTTATTTAGCTAATCAGAGCCCCTTTATTTCTAGGAAAATTAATGCAGACCCTCAACACCATGTGCATTATACAAATGAGAATCTAAAGAGTCTCCCCCCATATGAACTTCGGGACTATAATTTATCATACACACTTCCCATTTTTGTGTTTGGCCAACTAGATGACATCTAAATCCATTATCCATACTAAAATATTTTTTCTAGATTAATGTAAAATTGTCTTCAAATCATTTAGAAGATGGTTTCAGAGGGTGGATGATTGGTCATAGCATCATCCCAAGGGTCAGCTAATTTGATGTAAAATCCCCCACATGGTCTAGACAATGGTGGCTTCACTCACAAGCCCATCGCTCATAGCTATTAGATAATACTCGTCTCTTCATTGAACAACATAGGTTGTGGTTGGAGTCCAAAATAGGATTTTTGAACCAGTGGAAACGTTTCCCAAGAATGGCCATGCCCATTTAGGCCCTGGTAGAGTTGATGGAATTTTATAGACCAGCTATATACTCTATATCTCATTGAATCATGGTAGTTTTCCAAGTTCATTTTATCTGTGTAGTATGAATTTCTCATAAAATTGGATAGTAATTGTTTCCCTTACACCAACATACATCATTAAAATGGAGAGTTAGAAATTAGTCTCTAGGATATTCAAAAGATGGGTGGGATATCCCTCTCAAAGGGATGTATGATGAGTTCTTTACTTCTATAGATGTCTAGGATGACCCTTTACAAACTATATTGTTGGTGATGGATATTCTAAACATCAAAATGGATGAGTAAAAAAGGATATTAATATTCAACCTCTCATATATTTCAAATATTGGATCAATATTTTTCATTATCACAGATGATCTATACCAGATATTATTCTCCCTCGTCATTTCCCTTCTTAACAGTTTTGTGATAGCACGGGTTCATTCTAAACCATCTTGGAAGATAGAGATCATACCACATGGGGTTAATATGTGAGTATAGAAGTATCCTCGAGCATTAGGTTGGAATTATTTATGTCCTTGATCTTAAATGTATGGTTTTTTCCAACATCGGAGTATGTTCAAGAATTCAGGTTAGTACACTAGTGATAGAAGCTCATCTAGCAGAGGGGAGACCTCTCAATATAGAAGTTCTAACTCTTGAACTCCTTTACCAGCACTTGGGCCACATCTAATAGTGAAACACCACCTATAGGATCAGTGATCCATTCTAGTTTCTATTTGGCTAGATTTAGGAGAATTTTAACTGCTATGAATACTACAATACCACTGGGTTTTTTGAAACTTATGTTTTCTTAGGTTACTATACATATCTAGGTTTAGGGCCATTCCATTAGGCCTTGACAGTGTTTCTGAAGTGTTAGATCAATTTGAGTACATTGATTTCATGTCTTCTCCTACACTGAGTGTACCATTTATTGATAATGGCGGTAAATCCTTTGATGAATTTATAAAAAGGGTTTCCATTTGGGATTAGTTTCGTGTATCTAGGATGGACAAACTAATCATTTTTGAGTCATATACACCTTATCATTTTTCTCACAAGTTTAGTAACACAAAAAGGGAACCCCCTATCCCTATATCTAGTGTGTGTGGAAAGAGGCATCCTATAATCATCCATCAATTTTGAATGATATTAGAATGTGAAGAAACCAATGATGATATCATCCTTCTTCCGGATGGAACCCTTGCCTTATTACCATGTGACAATAACCATGCTTGGTTGGTTTCCTATCTTGGTGTAGCACTGAAAAAGCTAGTCCTTCATGAGGATGAAGCATTTGTGTCACTGAATCCTCTATCCATAGAAATGATAGAATTGATTGAGGAACTGGGAGTGTATTTGATAAAATTTTATTTTTAAGATGATTATTATCCCATTAGTATGGAGAAATTTTATGAATAAGATGTTCATTCCTTTATAGCAATAAACAACACATATTTTTATGGAAGAGTATATGAGACTACTTCTCCCACTTCCTCATCTGCTCAACTGGATATCCCCCTTTTGACATATTCAGTCCAGAATCCATAGAATCTCAGACATAGTGTATGATGATCTAGAATAAGATATATGCCCTGATTACTAAGACTCCAATGGTAATGCTTCTTGAGCAATAATAATGTATTCTCCAGCGATTTTTGTGATTTAGGATTATTTTATTTGATCGTCCTTCATTATATGAAATCATGTAGAGAATTATATGGACGTGGAAAGATGTAGATATTAGTGATAGAGACATTCA
Organism: Viscum album; assembly: GCA_963277665.1. NCBI lineage: Eukaryota > Viridiplantae > Streptophyta > Magnoliopsida > Santalales > Viscaceae > Viscum > Viscum album. Next base: position 1,734,453,970 of record OY728122.1, read on the forward strand.
TGATTTTTAAAAAAGACTTACTCATCCAAATTAATGAAGCAAGTTTTAGAGGAATTGGAGAAAATTCTTCAGTTTATATCTAAGTTGTAAGACCGAATGGACATCATAACCAAGATGATATAGAGAAATGAGGATATCCTAGCCTTATCATTGTCTAGTAATTCAACATCATCATACTCATTATAAAAAACTCAAAAAATGGTGTAGAATCTATTGAATATGATTGATTCACTTCATACTATGGTGGAAGGATGGGAGTTAAGGAGAGAAACACTTGAGTATCCAATCAATGATTCTCACCAAACTATTTCTGGCCTGGCTAGATCAGCCGACCAATTCTTATAATAATTTGATTGTTGTTTTTTATTTTTTTATGAAATTGTTAGAGATACTCTAAAATGTGTATATTTATCCTTTTTAATTCTATCAATGCATATATCTACTGAACTTTTTGTGTTGTTTTCACGTTTTCTTTCTTTTATGGGGTGCATGAAAATTCCTTAGTTTGATGTCACGTGAATCATTATTGATATACATAATTTTTTTAATATCATATAAAATTGAATGTTTGAATCTGAATATTTAAATCATGAAAAATTATACTCATGGTATTCTAATGAATTCACACCATCATGAGTTTCCTTTTTGAGATATCTTCTCTTGCTATATTTAGATTATTTGATTCACAAAGGGATAAATTGTCTAGAAAATATATCTTGGAAGGTGGGTTGTTTGTATTTTTTCAAATTGTTTTGGACATTGTGAGGATAGACATTATTTCCAATTCTATATGATGGGCCACACATGTTTTTTATTTTTTAACACCATATCATGGTGGGACTATAGTTTAGGTTCTTTTATATTTTACCTTTTATCATTGTAGTTTTAGTTCTTCTATCTCATAACATATATTAATATTACTTAGGATATTTTATATTTTCCATCCTATCATAGTAGCTTAGGGTCTTCTATATTGGACCTTCTATTGTTGTGGTTTAGGGTCTTTTAGATTGAACCTACTGTGGCTTTAGTTTAGGGCATTTTAGCTTGAACATTATATTATTGTTGTTTAGGGTATTATAGCTCAGACCTAGTATCAATATAATTTTGAGACTTTCAACTTAAGCCTTATATCACTTTAGTTTAGAGAATTTCATGTCATAACTTCTATCACTATAGTTTTGGGTCTTTTAATATGGACCTCCTGATACTATGTAGTTTAATGTCTTGCTTCCATGAAATTAATGATTTATATAGAATACGGGGAAATAATTATAGGTATGACCCCAAAACCCTATGATTCCAAGTTATGATGTGGTATTTCCAAGGCTCATGAGGATTATAGATACATTTCTAAAAGGAGGAGGTTCCTATAGTTGGTTGGTCAAATCCCTTATACATCGATCTCATTTTCAAACATTGGTGTCTCCACTCTTTTCCAAGGGTCATAGGATATTTATGGATATTATATTAGTTGAGGGATAAATACTAGAGATTCTAGGTCTATCTGAATATTTGGAATATGGGAGATCTAATTCATAACACACAAGTTTTAGTTGATGAATATGGAATGGGGAAGACATGCCAAGGATGACCCAAAATACCCTGAGGTGCAGGGTTTCACCATGGTGTCACCAGGGCTCACAAGGATTGGGGTTCCTTTCCTATAAGGAGTAGATGCCTATATTTGGTTGGTCAAAGCCCTAATGTGTCAATATAATGGTCATGAAAAGATGGCCTCCACTCCTTTTTGAGGGCCATGAAATATTTATGAAGACTAAAATGTCAATATAATGAGGATGGGTATTTAAATAATGGTTGTCCGAGAACGGTTCTGAAACCTCCGGGCAGTTCACCACTTTAATTGTGAATCTTAATCCCTATTCCTTGTGGTTTAGAATAATTGTATGTGGGCCACCAAAGGGTTCATAAATGGAGTGGCACATTATTTATTTGAACATGGTTATAAAACACATTGATTTAATGATGAGGATGAAAAATCCACTTTAATAGTATGGGTATGTGGATGAAAAATCATGGTCCAAAGTATCTAGGTAATGTGGATAGTATGGGAAAATATTATAAATAATGGACCATAACACATTAAGGTGTTGAGTTATACTGTATTGATTTTTGGGCTAACAAGAATCAGAAATCCCTTTTTGAAGAGTGACACATTTGGTTTAAAAACATAGGTGTATATGAATGTTCCATATATAATCTTGAATAGTTAAAAAAAGGTTTCCTGATGATGGGTATCCCTTTCCAATGGTCATGAAGGATTATGGCTATCTGAGGCACTCAAATCAAGAAGTATGATTTATAGGGAATATAATATTCAAAAAGGGTTTGAGTACCATAAAAACAATTTCTCCACCTAGAAAACATTCTATCATGATAATGATATGTGAAAACCCATTACTCTAACTTTTTTTAGACCAAGGGGTTTGGCCAGCATAAATCATTTTTTACTAGGACCACAATGCAGACCCTATGATATTTATGCATTATATATTTATGCCTTAATTATTTTCCAAAAATCTAGAGATGAAGAGCTTAGAGATAAAATAGTTTAATTTTTCTCAAGCCACCCTTTGTGGGTTTTCAGCATGACAAGTTTTTTATCTATTTCACTGATATTTTAATTTATTATTATTTAGACTATCAAAGGATATATGTGAAGACTGTATAGCTTTGAAAAAAATATAGTTATTTTAAGGCCATGATGCACATTAAACTAATTATTAGGGTAATGTTACACAAGAACTTACATAGGATACCCATGGTCAGGAGTACCCCAAAATCCTTCTGAGAAGGACATGAGAATGTTTCAAATCAAAAATTGGGATTATATGTTCATGAGTAATGATATGGGATAATCATGTTATGGATAAACAAGAACACACTAAAGTTTTGAGTTCTTACCTAGTAATGTTAGGCTCACAATGATTAGAAAAACATTTTAACTGAGCCAAGATGTCTCTGGTTGGTTTTTCTGAGACCTTATGAATTAATAATATGGTCAAGAAGAGAGATCTCTTTTGAATTTTAATGTCCATAAATGGTTTGTGGCCACCTAATCCACTCCAGAAGTGATGTGTGATTTATGTATTGAGGTCTCTAAAAGATGACGGATGTGCCTCATACTCTGATTGAATGGTGTTAGGATATCATGGTCCTTTGATACGTAAAGAAAATGGGTGATGGTATTCACAATTTAATGTCTAGTAGTATGGATGTATTTTTTGTTCAGTTTTAAGGTCATGTGACTAGAAAATTGTACTTGCATTTTAACATCATGTGGTAAGGAAATATTTATTTCCTTTCCATTTAACGTCATGTGGTAAGAATGTGGGATCCAAAATGAAAAATTGTGAAAGAAATATTACAGCAACAAGTAGACCTTTTACAGATCTAGCATATACATAGGAGAAGTGGTCTTAAAGGACTCAAACCCTATATAGTTGGTGGATGTTCCATGTGTTGGTCTTCCTATGTGTAGCGATGGAGGGAATATTAGTTTTATCCTGGATGAACCTAAGAATCTGAGATCCATTTATTATTATATATCTTATGAGGATAGGAATGAATACACACATAGTACCTCAATGAGAATCACCCTATGTAGGATTGACCCAAGGTAAAAGGGGGGAATTGTTCCCATTAGTTGTTGTATATGGACCTGATATTAGAGATCTCATTGTGACTATATATCATGATATTATAGGAATCAAGACACACATAGTTCTTGAGAAAACTCTTTACGAAGATTAGTACCATATGATGGGAGGGGGGTTTTTTATGTCGAATTTTGTACTTAGGCCCAAGATTAGAGATCCTGGCGTCACTATATATCCTCTATTTAAGGGAATAAATCCAAACATAGTTTTAGAGTGGAGGTGTGGTGGTAGACCAAACCAATGGTGGTCTCCCTATAGAGTGAGTTCCATCAAAATGTTGAGTTTTATGTCATGAAAGGGACATTAACAATTGACATGTACTGTCGTTGAAGTAGGTCAAAGTTTAAAATTTATATTCCTACAAACTACTGTATATGTGTCAAGAAGGGTCAAACCCACAGGGAAAGCTATTTTGACCACTAGTCTTCTAAAAACTAACTAAAAATCCCATTGTTGTTAGTAGTAGAATAGATTTTCTATTTCTTTTATATATATATTTTAAATTTTTTTAAATTTTATACTAATGAAACACTACAGTCTGTTTGATTTTTTGTTCTAGACTTTTATGAAACAAGAAATAGACTAAGAACAGTGAGAAACAGAGATATAAAATGCTGATAAGTGAATAATCAAGTAAAATGCCCAGGGAAAAGTCTCCATTCCACTAGTTTGATAAGTATTCTGATTCACTTTAAAGTTACTGCTTTGCACCACCATAAAGAGAGTGACTTATCTCCCTCTCCAAGAGTTAATTCACACAGGCTGATTGACATCGGAGTTTGTCACTCCAAAAAAAATCAACTGTGAAAATTTGGAAAAGATAATGACAACAGGACGGATTTTCCGTAAGTCCCGAAGTAATTTTGAATTTATTTTTTTTAAGTTGGTTCCATGATCAATCTGGATGATTTGATTGTGATGTTTTGAAAATTAAGTTCTAGTGGTGAAAAGCAATTGAATGAACTCAGCTTCAATCTCGCCGATTGATACTGAACACATTAATTAATGAAATTAGAAAGGAAGAAAAGTAACCAGTAGAAGTAGTAATTCCCCAAGATCAAAGGTTTAGAAAATAAAATTGTTCATTATCAATATAGGAAATTAAGGCATGCTAGAACATAGTACAAGAATTACAACTAGAAGGAAGAAAAAATCCCTTAATTCTACTCTGCACTCGGGCTCCAAGGACTCCAGCTCGTCTCCCGAGCTGCTCTACTATCGCGTCTGGTGTGTTTCTCAAATCAGTCAGAGTCCTCTACTGTTTTCTTCTACTTTCTCTACTTTAAGTAGCAGTTGTAAAAAGTTTCTTGTCACCGCTTGTTTTCCACCAGCTTCAAATTTCCTTCACAAATGCACCACACAACGTGCATTTTTGCCGCGACTGGCACGTCGTGCTAGTTTTGCCCTTGTAACCAACTTCTGCTGAGTTAGTTGTGTGAACATGGACATGTTTTCGACTTTGGTATAAACCTACACATATATAATAAAATAGAAAAGTAAATAAATTATAATGCTTTTATATTAATAAATTTATTCATTTAATATTACTATGGTAAAACATAAGTTTATTAAAAATTTGTTAATTTAAATTAAGTTAATAAATATAATTACTAAGTTATTAATTTTAACATTTTTAACTAAGTTATTAAAATTTAACTCCATAAGTAGATAAGTAATCCAAAATTTATAATTTAGATTGTATTAATTATTTTTTTATTTACTATTTTAATTATTATTATTGTTATTACTATTTAAGAAATTAAATTGTTAGATTAATTTAATTAAAAAATAAATATAAATTTATTTATTAGTTTATTTTAATTTAATAATTAGAATTAATACTTTCGTTTTAAAAATTTATAAATTAATAAGTATTTTTTATTGTTTTTTTATAATTATTATTAATTATATATTTATACTATAATCAGTATATTAATTTATTATTAACACTTATTATTAATTTAGTTTTTTATTTTAATTTATAATTTATCTATTTATTTATATTATATTTGTTTTAATTTATAACTTTTACAAATTCTATTATATTCATTTGATTTATTAAAGTTAACTTTTACATTAACTTTACTTTTTTATATTACTTTTATTTTTTTTTTTAATTTATTCCCCCTCCCCAATTATCGAGGCACAGGGGAGGGCTTCTTCCTCATGAAACCTGCATAACAGCTTCCTCGACTCCAGTGCGGCGTGGCTGACTCCATTAGCACCAGCGACATCCAGCAGTGACGAACCTCCTTCGCAAATCGGATGACCCTTCTTCACCACGGCAAACGACAACTGCTTTGGCCTAGTGTGCAGCGAACCTCCAAGTGGTGGCTTAAGCTCCTAGCAGCAGTGGACTCTCCCTTTCTCGACTCTGGCACGGATCATTTCCAAAAGTGGCAATGGTAGGGGAGCTCGGGGTTCAACAGCTCATGGTGAAGGTTCCAAGAAAAATGGTGAGCAGAGGAAGAAGTTATCGGTGGCAAGGAAGGGAGCATAGGCATAAGGCTAACAGTAAGGTTTGGGGAACTGTGAGAAAAGACTCACCGTTAGAAGAATAGAGGCAGGGTGATATGGGGTCATTGATAGAGTAAAAACACAAATTAGCAGCGGCAAAGGTCAATGATAGAAAAAATAGTAACCGTTATAAAGGTTCACCGATACTTAAAATATAAAGTAACTGGTAGAGGAAAATTTAAGGCGACTGATAGATTAAAAAAGAACAAAAGGTCACTGATGAAAGAGATTAAAAAAATAATAATCCCTGGTGAAAATAAATAAAGAGGTCACCGTTAGTTTGAAATAAAATATTATGTTAGAATAAAATAGGGGTCACCTATAAAATTAAAGAGGTTACCGATAGAATGGGGAACCGCCGGTCCGGGGTCACCGTTAGGCATAAAAAAAATATCACCGTTTGTATAAAATAGAAAAGGTCACCAGTTGAGCATAAAAATAAGGTTACTGATATACTTAAATGAAAGCTACCGGTAAACTAGAAAAGGTAAAAGGGTCACCAATAGAAGACTAATAGTGACCTTAAAATAAACAGAAGTTGAACTTAAAAATTATAACTTATGTTATTTCAAACAAAGAAGGAAAACAATTAATTATAATAAAGCTAAACACCGTTAATTAAAACAAGATTTTTGTTGAACTTAAAACTTTATAATTATAATAAAAAGTATTAATTGATAACACTTAAATTATAAACTGAATAATTGTTAAACTAAATTAATAAAAGACTTAAATTAAAATTAATAATTAATTAATTACAAGGTAGCAGCGAATAAAAATGAAGAGCATCGGTGACCCAATAGGTTACCGATAGCTCTTTTCTACCTTACTGGTAGACTAAAATCAATAGAAAATGAATAAATAATAAAACTACATACATATGATTAAATAATTAATATTTTAAAACTCTTAATTAATTAATTAAACATCAATTTGAACACATAAAATTAAAATAGAACTATTTTCTTAAATTTAAAACACAAATTATTTACTTAAATGATTAGCTGGATGACTAAACATATTAATTAATAATGTTACAATATTTTAATGAAACGAAGTTAAAAGATAAATTAATAAAAAAAGACTAACTTAATTAAATAGAATTATATTGATTGAATAATTGTTTAAATTAGATATTAACTTATTAAAAAGTGAAGCGGATTCCACTTAATAAGACTAATTTAGAAATAATTAAATTAGAAAAGTTAAGTAAGATTAAAATTATTAATTTAAAGACTAAAAATACATATTTAATCATAAAAATCGATTAATTAACAAAATTAACTATAAAGATACAAAATTACAATTATTTATTATAAAGTTATTAAATAATTAATTAAATCATTAAAAATTATGTAAAAAGTTGTGGAAAAACTATTTAAAAATAGAGCCACATCAAATTCTCCCACACTTAATCATTGTTTGTCCTAAAAAAATATCATGTTTTATTTTCATTGAAAAACATTAAAATGTATTGATGATTAATATCACACTATAACATGTCGAGCATTCAAAACAAAGGACAATACATAACAGCGGGCTATAAGAAAATGAATTACTCATATGAATCTTGCCAATAACAAATACTAAAGGTTAATTAAGAAAGATATGAGTCATCAAGCAATGAAGATGGCATGCCTCATACATGATAAAACTTAATGAACCAATTCAATCCAAACTCAGGTTCTAATTTCACGAGTGACATGAGGTAAAATATCAATGGAATTAAGACCTTAACCAAGGAACTTTGTATTTTGACAGAATCCTAGGTTCCAAAAATAATTTATTTTTTTTCGAATCACCTTATTGATACAACCTAAATGATTTCTATAAAAACCAATTGACCCCTTCTTCATCTGGTGTTCATCATTCCCCTCACCATAATGAGATCATTTTTGACCCTAGACACTATTTATTTTTCCCAAGCCTTGTAGCATGTGCTATGCACTGTGCAATATGCACTTATTCAAGATGAACATAGGGCTTAAGGTTAACAGAAATATACCCAGCATCTAGGGTCTTAGAGACTCACTATGGGATCCCAGATGCCCAAATTTCTCCAATTCCAAAATATTTATATCAAAAATCATTTACATTGGCTCAATAAAGAAATAAATTTTAATAATTAAAAGAAAATAAATGAGGCCTCTAGAATTAGAATCGAACTTCCAGTTCCAAGGGTTATGATCATAACTCCATAAACATGTTACCCATATCACCATTATAAGTAGGTCCTAAACCGAATTTCCTTCAAATCGCTAAGTAAGAACACTCAACAATCATCAAATGTCATCGATTTCAGGCTCTAACCAGTTCTCAACTACCATCAAGGAACTTGTCCTATGGCAAGACCTAATTGAGCATGGTGTAAAGCCTAAAATTATGCACGAATTTTGAAAACTTTTAACCATTTTTTACAAGAAATTTTAATTGAAGTGGGAATTTATGGGATTACAATTAAACACAATTAAGCACAGTCAATAATTGACCCTCTTAATTCCCCCACTCTTAAAACCCTACTTTGTCCCCAAAGTTGACTTCTATATATGGAGAACAACTGTTAATCAATTAAGGTTCAAAACAGATTTTCAATTAAACAGATTTATGACATGTATAAATGTCACCTTAAAGTTCCAAGATATTTTTTTCCACAATGAATAAATAATCATTAGGTTCATTAGCAAGTATATGCATTAACATTGAAATCCAATGACAAAAATTTTCAATTAATGTTCAAACAAGGTAGGAAACTTATCGATGCAGAGTGGATAGGGTGTAGCATTATGAAATTTTTGGTTCAAAATAATGTCTAATATAACAGAAAAATGCATTCTAACACCCCTTAGAAAAACCATTTTAATGAAAAACACACTAACTAGCAAGCATGTACCCCCCCCCCCACACACACTTAATTTTATGCAGTGAATGGGTTTTAAACAATGAATTTCAGTTCAAAGCAATAGACACATGAAGATTTTTAATTCAACTTAGTGACATGCAGAAAAAAAAATTAGTATATGCAAGATATGCCACAGATTTTCAGCAAATATGTAGCAGAATTTCAATACACATGTAGCAGAATTTCTTAGGCAAGCAAAAAAAAATTTAGTGAGCAGAATTTTATTAGCAAAAATAGGAGCAGAAATCAACGCAGAAAGTTGAAGTACTTCCCTGACTAAGATCCTTTCCAAAAATGGTCATGGTGATTTCACTCCTTTATTGAAAAAAAGTAGTAGCAACCTAAAAACACAGAGCATGTAACCTGGGAACAAAAATCAAGAAGAGATAGTGCACATGGAAGACAACAAAGCATCACTTTATTCAACACTAAACAGTACAAAAAAAATAAGGACAAAGGAAAAGCTGGGTCGACTCCCAAGAAGTACTGAATTTAAAGTCTTCAGTTATACTTTATTTAATTACAATTTTTTTTATTTATTAACAAAACAAAGACCATGGGTTGCGTCTCATGCAGTGCTAGATTTATAGTCCCCATCCATACTTTATTTAAGAACAGTTTTTAATATCAGTGAAGGCATCCAAGCCCTTCGACTGTCCCTCACAATAAAGTTTCACTTTTTTCCCATTAACTAACATGGGTTTATTCTCTTCACCTACAATATCTAAAGCTCTATTCTTCAAAACTCTCACAATTATAAAAGATCAAGACCATTTGGACTTCACCTTTCCAGGAAAGAGTTTGAGTCTAGAATTAAAAAGAAGGACCTTTTGTCCAGGTTTGAACTCTTTGTTTTAGATGATATAATCATGAAGGATTTTAGTCCTTTATTTATAAATCCTTGAATTATCATAACTCTCTCTCCTAATCTCATCAAGTTCACTTAGCACAAGTAATCTCTTCTCACCAGCACTCTTAAAGTCAAAGTTAAGAGCCTTAACTTCCCAATAAGACTTATGTTGCAACTCCACAAGTAAATGACAACATTTCTCAAACAAAAGCCTGTAAGGAGACATACATATTGGGGTTTTGAAAGCAGTTCTATGAGCCCATAAAGCTTCATCTAGTTTAAGAGACCAGTCTTTCCTATAGTGCGACATAGTCTTCTCAAGAATATGTTTAAGTTCCCTGTTTGAAATTTCCACTTGTCCACTGGACTGTGGATGATAAGGAGTAACATTTTTATGAACACATCCATATTTCTCCATCAAATATTTAAACTTATAGTTATTAATGTGTGTTCCATTATCAGTGATAAATGCTCTTGGGAGTCCAAATCTTGTAAAAATGTTTATTTTAACAAATTTGATTATAAAATTGACATGATTGTTGGGTAGTGCCACTGCCACAACCCATTTTGAAACATAGTCAATAGAAACAAGAATGTACTCATTCCTATGAGATGATGGAAATGGACCCATGAAATCTAAACCCTATACATCAAAAATATCAACTTCCAGAATTCATTTTTGGGGTAACTCCTGCCTCCTACCAACGTTTCCCAGCCTCTAACACCTATCGCAACCATCTACAAAACTTCTAGCATCCTTAAAGAGAGTAGGCCAATAGAAACCAGATTTTAGGACTTTTTGAGCGGTTCTTTCACCACTGTGGTGACCTCCCCAAGGTGAAGAATGACAACTTTCTAAAACAGGTATCATTTTATCCTCAGGTATACATCTCCTAAGAATACCATCTGCATATCTCCTAAACCACAAAGGATCATCCTAAATGTAGTATTTAAGTTCAGAAATGAATTTCTTTCTTTGGTTATTGGACAAATTCTTTGGAAAAACACATGTTGCCAAAAAGTTGGAAAAATCTGCAAACCAAACAGATTGCCCGATAGAAACAGTAAGCGACTTTTCATCAGGAAAAGAAGATTTTATCTCCCTAGGATCTTCATATTCAAATTGAGTAAGAGGAAGCCTAGATAGGTGATCAGCAACAAAATTTTCAGTTCCCTTCTTATACTTAATTTCTAAATCAAACTATTGTAGTAACAAAATCCATATAATTAGCCTGGGTTTAGTTTCCTTCTTATACAGCAAGTATTTAAAAGTTAAATGATCAGTAAAAATGATGACTTTTGACCCTAATAAATACTGTCTAAACTTCTCTAGAGAAAACACAACATCTAGAAACTCTTTTTCAGTGGTGGTATAATTTTTTGGGCATCATCTAGTAGTCTACTAGCATAATACACCACATGGAACTTTCTATCTCTCCTCTGTCTAAGGAAAACACCTACATCAATGTCACTAGCATCACACGTTATCTCAAAATGTAGTTTCCAGTCAGGTGCAGTAATGATGGGCGATGTAGTGATTTTCTCCTTAAGTAGATTAAATGATTTTAAACAATTCTAATCAAAATTGAATGGTGAATCCTTGACTAGGAAAGAACACAAGGGATTAGTTATTTTAGAAAAATCTTTTATGAATCTCTGGTAGAAACCGGAATGCCCTATAAAACTTCTAACACCTTTAACATTAACAAGAGGTGGAAATTTTTGAAAAACCTCAATCTTAGTAGTATCAACTTCTAAACCTCTTTTGTACACCTTATGACTAAGCACAATACCTTATGTAACCATAAATTGGCACTTCTTCCAATTAAGAACAAGGTTGGTTTCAATGCATTTCTCTAGAACTAACTTAAGATTTCCAAGTCAAGTATCAAAAGTACTACCCACAATGGAAAAGTCATCCATGAAAACCTCAATAATTATCTCAATCAGGACTGAAAAGATAGCCATCATACACCTTTGAAAGGTGGTTGGAGCTCCACATAACCCAAAGGGAATCCTCCTGTATCTAAATGTTTCAAAGGGGCATGTGAAAGTGGTCTTTTCTTGATCCTCTGGAGCAACAGGTATCTGTTTGTAACCAGAATACCAATCCAAAAAACAGAAAAACTCATTTCCAGCAAACCTCTCAAGAATTTGGTCCAAGAAGGGAATTGGAAAATGTTCTTTCCTAGTGGTTGCATTAATCTTCCTATAATCTATACAAACTCTTCATTTTGTGGCTTTCCTAACATGGACTACTTCATTTTTTTCATTTTAAACAACAGTTAAACCACTCTTCTTGGGGAAAACCTAGACAGGGTTGACCCAAGCACTATCAGAAATGAGATATATCATTCCAGTTTCTAGTAGCTTGATCACTTATTCTCTCATGAATTCTTTCATGTTAGGATTTAATCTTCTTTGACATTCTACCCTATAATTATGATCAGGCTCCATAGGAATCTTGTGCATACAGAATGAGGAACTAATACCCTTGATATCAGTTATTGTCCAGCCTTTGACAGATTTAAATATTTCAAAACATTCAATAATCTTTACTCTTGGTATTCATTCAGTTTAGCAGAAATTATTACAGGCAAAGTGGAGTTCTCACCCAGAAACGAATATTTAAGATGATCATGGATGGGTTTCAGTTCAAGAGTGGGTGGTTCTACACTAGAAGGAAGACTCATAGGCCAGTGAGGTCCAAGATCATCAACATATTTCTTTTAAGGAGTATTAAATGATGAAATAATTTCAATTTAATGTTCAGAATCAGAAGTAATAGTGTCATTTTCAAAAGTGGGAAGTGCACTGTCCAGATTTTCCAGATCAGATTTCAGCAGGTTTATCAAGGTAGAATCATCTAATTGTCTTATAAGTTCTCCATTAATATCATCAAAGTTCTCAACAAGGTTGGTTTTAATAGAAACACCCTAAAATTCACTCAAAAATCTCCGAAGTTCAGAAATAGAGGACCCTTCTACTGTAGAAATAGGAAAGTTTTCCAGTTCTGGAAAATTTTCAAGATTTGGAGTTTGAGTAGAATTTTCAATTTCTAAAACAGATTGAACGGGATTTTTAACTTCACAAATGTTTTCTTTAATATAATATTTATTTTTAGATTCATTTGAGTTTTCAATTGAGTTCTCATCTTCTAAGGACTCTACCACTGAACAGTTTTCAGAAAAAGTTGGTCCTTTAACATTTTTAAACACATTGAACTCTTCTTGATGTTCCCCAATTTTAAAAATTAATTGACCCTTAGAGACATCAACAATAGCACCACTGGTGTCCAAGAAGGTCCTACCCAAGATGATGTTAACCTCTTGATCACACTTCATATCTAAGAATAAAAAGTATGTAGGTAGAAACAGCTTCCCAACTCTAACTAGTAAATCATCTACCCAACCCACAGGATGAGTGAAAGATCTATTAGCTAAATACAGTATGACTGTGGTGGGTGAAATGTCACCCAACTTCAACTATTGAAACAGAGATTATGGGAGAAGATTAATGCTTTCACCTAAATCACACAAATAGTTCAGCTGATCAGAGTTTCCTAGTGTGCAAGGTATGACCAAACTACCTAGGTCTTTCTGTTTAGGTGGGATTTTCTTTTGGAGTACAGCATTGCACTCTTCAGTGAGGCTGTAAGTAGAAAATTCTTCTAGATTTTTTTTGTTTGAAACAATATTATTCCAAGATTTTAGATAAGATGAGATTTGAATTAAATCTTTTATGAAAGGAATGTTCACTTGAAGTTTAAATAGGAGACCAAGGAACTGAAGATGTTCATCCCTGGTGTTACTTTTAGGTTTCAGCTTCTCAGGGAAAGGGATGGGTGGGGAAAGATTTTATAGAACAGTAGGTATATCCCTCACCTCTTCCTCAAATTTTTCTTTTCCTTTATTCTTTTTATTTTTGGAAGAAGTTTTAGCTTGAGTTTCAGGTGAAAAATTAAGATTTTGATGATTTTGAAGACTTTTCTATGAATTTTCAACATGTGAGCAGAGAAAATTTTTATTTCTAGAATGGAGCAGATTTTCACATTGGGAATTTTAAGTTTATTTTTTAGAAACAATTTGAGTATTAATCCCACTTCAAGTTACAAAGCCATGGGATTCTCTCTATGGTTAAGTTCAGTTGTACATGGAAGTCTACCTTTTTTCCTAGATGAAAAATCCCTAGCAAGTTGACCGAGTTGTGCTTCCATGTTTTTCATTCTAACATCAGTTTTCATTTTATCAAACTCATATTGATTTTGATGTTTGGATAGTTGAGTCATGTATCTTTCTTCTTGATAGTTGATTTTATTTTAGATTAGATCAAGCTTAGAAGACATGTGATTATCAATTGTTCCTTGTGTATTTGAAGACTTTCCCCTCTGTTGATTTTGAAATATTGTTCTTGGTTGATTAGAGTAATTAGGGGCAGTGGATTGTTTAATTAAGCCTTGTTCTTTCCAGGACAGATTTGAATGGTTCCTATAGACTTGGTTATAATTATTTTAAAATAGATCTTCTTTAGGAGTCATTCTAGGACCATAGTTGACAAAGATTGAATTCTCTTATTGTCGGGCTGACATATCAAAGTTAGGAAAAAAAATTCAGTATGCCCAAATATACCACACTAGACACACTGTTCCCTTAAATATTGGTTGGTATTTTGACATCCTTTTTGGTTAACAGTTTGTTTTGAGTTCTGATTCATAATGATTGAAGTTTGTTGGTGATTTCAGAAAGTTGAGCTTAAGTTTCATTCATTGAACCAGTGTTTTAATCAACATTTCTATTGACTCTTTTTCTTCTTGAATTTTTATGTTGTGAATTCAGTACAACATTATTAAAAAAAATTCTAAGTTATTCATCTGTTTTATCATTGAAATTACCCACAACAACTTAATCAACTTGGTTCTGTCCAGAGGAGGACAACCCTTTATAGAATGTATCCATAAGAATGTTTGATGGGAGTTGCTTATGGGGGCACTACCTAAGCAGATCCATGAATCTATCCCATGCTTCATGAAAATATTCTCCATCCTATTGATAAAAACTAGTGATTTTAGTTCTATGTTCACCTTTTAATCATTGAGGATAAAATTTCATAAGGAAATAGTTATACACTAGATCCCAGTTTTCAAAAATGTTCTCATCTAGACTCAGAAACCAATTTCTAGCATTCCCTTTATGGAAAAATGGAAAAACTGTCATTCTAAATTCATTTTCTGTGAGTCCTCAAAGAGGTAATTGTTGCAAAGTGTTATAGAAGTCTCTAATGAAGGCAGGTGAGTCCTCATTAGAGAGTCCATTAAATGTACGCTGTAGTGAAATGTGTGATTTTTTCAATTCATAGTTTCTGGCCCTATGATATAGTCTAATGGATGATGGATTGCTTGAAACTTGAGGAAGTTGGAACTCCCTCATCCAAGTCCTTTCATTTTCTTCTAGAAGTTCTGGTTGATTTTGGAAATTGTTAGGTGCAGGAACTCTATTATCTATGTTTTCCATTTCAATTTTGTTCTTCTTTATTAGAGCAGTGAAGTGTTTATCTAATTCAAGGTTCAGAGGCTCTAATCTAACACCATATGTTCTTGTGATCATGAAAACAATAGTAACATACAGTATCTAGTTGAAACAATTCAGCAAGAAGAGACACAATTTTTTAAGATATTTTCAATTTTTCAAATTTTTTTAACGATTTTTAATATATGTGATTTTTTTAGAGTTTTTATTGAGTAATGGATCATGCCTTCCCCAGAAACAGCTCAAAAAACATGACCTGTACTTTCAGTGATGTCTATCAAAGTTTAAAATTTATATTCCTACAAACTATTATATATGTGGCAAGCAAGGTCGAACCCACAGGGAAGGCTATTTTGACAACCAGTCTTCTAAAAACTAACTAAAGATCCCACTGTTGTCAGCAGTGGAATATATTTTCTATTTTTATATATATATTTTTTTAATTTTTTTTTAAAATTTACACTAATTAAACACAACAGCCTTTTTTAGATTTTGTTCTAGACTATTATGGAACTAGAAACAGACTAAGAACAATGAGAAATAGTGATATAAAATGATGATAAGTAAACAATCAAGTAAAATGCCTGGGGAAAAGTCTACATTCCGCTGGTTTTATAAGTATTCTGATTCAATTTAAAGTTACTTCATTGAACCACCATAAAGAGAGTAACTTATCTCCCTCACCTAGAGTTAAGTCACATAGGCTGATTGACTTCGGAGATCGCCACTCCAAAACAAATCAACTATGAAACGTTTGAAAAGATAATGACAACAGGAATAAATCACCATAAGTCCCGAAGTAATTGTAAATTGATTATTATTTTTTAAGATGTTCCACGATCAATCTCGCCGATTTGATTGTGGAGTTTTGAAAATTATGTTCTAGTGGTGAAAAGCAATTGAATGAACTCAACATCAATCTCGCCGATTGATACTGAACACATTAATGAATGAAAGTAGAAAGGAAAAAAAGTAACCAGTAGAAGTAGTAATTCCCCAAGATCAAAGTTTTATCCAATTAAATTGTTCATTATCAATACAATAAATTAATTCTTTTTATAATATAGTACTAGAATTCCAACTAGAAGGAAGAAAAACTCCCCTAATTCTACTATACGCTCGGGCTCCAAGGCATCTAGCTCGTCTCTAGAGCTGCTCTGCTATCGCATCTGGTGTGTTCCTCAAATCAATCAGAGTCCTCTATCATTGTCTGCTGCTTTCTCTACTTTAAGTAGCTACTTTCAAAAGCTGCATGTCACCACTTGTTTTCCACCGACTTCAAATGCCCTTCACAAATGCACCACAAAACGTGCATTTTTTCCGTGACTGGTATGTCGCGCTAGTTTTTCCCCGGTAACCAACTTCCGTTGAGTTAGTTGCATGAAGTTGGACATGTTTTTGACTTTGGAATGAACCTACACATATAAAATAAAATAGAAAAGTAAATAAATGAGAACTCAAAGAAAGAAAAATACTTATTTTTTAAGTTAAGGTTTATATTACTCTTTACAAATTAACTAAAGTTAACTAATAAATAACTTCATTGATAATTATTATTTACTTTTATATAAATAAAGTTATTCAGTTAATATTACTATGGTAAAACCTAAGTTTATTAAAAAGTTGTTAATTTAAATTAAGTTAATTAATATAATTACTAAGTAATTAATTTTAACATTTTTAACTATGTTATTAAAATTGAACGTCATAAGTAAATAAGTAATCAAAAAATTATAATTTAGATTGTATTAATTATTTTTTTTATTAACTAATTTAATTATTATTAATGCAATTAATATTTAAGAAATTAAATTGTTAGATTGATTTAAGTAAAAATAAATATAAATTTATTTATTATTATATTTTAATTTAATAATTAGAATTAATACATTAGTTGTAAACATTTATAAATTAATATGTATATTTTATAGTTTATTTATAATTATTATTAATTATATATTTATACTATAATCAGTATATTAATTTATTATTAACACTTATTATTAATTAAGTTTAGTATTTTAATTTATAATTTATCTATTTATTAATATTATATTTGTTTTAATTTATAACTTTTACAAATTATATTATATTGAATTGATTTATTAAATTTAACTTTTAATTTAACGTTACTTTTTTATATTACTTTTATTATTTTTTTATAATTTCTTCCTCCCCCAATTATCTGCGCATGGGGGGAGGGATTCTTCCTCCTGAACCCGGCAGAGCAGCTTCCTCGACTCCAGCGCGGTGCGGCCGACTCCAACAGCACTGGTGGAATCCAGGAGCGATGGACCTCCTCTGCAAATCGGATGACCCTTCTTCACCACGGCACATGACAACTGCTTCGTCCTCATGTGTTGTGATCCTCCAGGCAGTGGCTTCAGCCGCTAGCAGCAGTGGACTCTCCCTTTCTCGGCTCTGGTAAGGATCATTTTCAACAGCGGCAAAGGTAGGGGAGCTCAGGGTTCAGCAGCTCATGGTGAAGGTACCAAGAAGAATGGTGAGCAGAGGCGGAAGCTATCGGTGGAAAGGAAGGGAGAATAGGCATAAATATAACAGTGAGGTTTGGGGAATGGTGAGGAAAGAATCATCATTATAAGAATTAAGGTTGGGTGATATGGGGTCACCGGTAGAGTAAGAAAAACAAAACAAATGAGCAGCATCAAAGGTCACTAATAGAAAAAATAACCACCATTATAAAAGGTCACCGATACTTAAAATAAAAAGTCACTGGTAGACTAAAATTTAAGGCTACTGATAGATTAAGAAAAGAACAAAAGGCCACCAATGAAAGAGATTAAAAAAATAATCATTGGTGCAAATAAATAAAGAGGTCAATGTTAGTTTGAAATAAAAGCTAATGTTAGAATAGAAGAGAGGTCACCTATAAAATTAAAGAGGTTACCGATAGAATGGGGAATCGCCGGTCAGGGGTCACCGTTAGGCATAAAAAAATCTCACCGTTTGTATAAAATAGAAAAGTTCACTAGTTGAACATAAAAATAAGGTTACTGATATACTTAAATGAAAGCTACTGGTAAGCTACAAAAGGTAAAATGGTCACCGATAGAAGACTAACAGTGACCTTAAAATAAACACAGGTTGAACTTAAAAATTATAACTTATGTTATTTAAAACAAAGAAGGAAAAAAATTAATTACAATATAGCTAAACACCATTAATTTAAACACGATTTTTGTTAAACTTAAAAATTTAAAATTATAAAATAAATTATTAATTGATAACACTTAAATTATAAACTGAACATTTGTTAAACTAAATTAATAAAAGACATAAATCAAAATTACTAAATAATTAATTACAAGGTAGCATCGAATAAAAATGAAGAGCATCGGTGACCGAAAAGGTTACCCATAGCTCTTTTCTACCTCACTGGTAGACTAAAATCAATAGAAAATGAATAAATAATCAAACTACATACATATGATTAAATAATTAATATTTTATAACTCTTAATTAATTAATTAAACAACTTTTTGAACACATAAAATTAATAGCAAACTATTTTATTTAATTTAAAACACAAATTATTTACTTAAATGATTAGGAGGATGACTAAACATATTAATTAATAAAGTTAAAATATTTTAATGAAACTAAGTTAAAAGATAAATTATTGAAATAAATACTAACTTAATTAAATAGAATTATGTTGATTGCATAATTGTTTATATTAGATATTAACTTATTAAAAAGTCTTGCAGATTCCACTTAACAAGACTAATTAAAAAATAATTAAATTACAAAAGTTAAGTAAGATTAAAATTATTAATCAAAAGACTAAAAATACATATTTAATCATAAAAATTGATTAATTAAAAAAAATTAACTATAATGATAAAAATGAACAATTATTTAGTATAAAGTGATTAAATAATTAATTAAATCATTAAAAATTAAGTAAAAATATGTGGCAAAACTATGTAAAAATATTTCCACATCAATAATGCAGTTTAACATCATGCGACAGGGACTCATGGTGTGAATTTTAAGGTCATGGATCTAGGACCATGATATTCCTATCATGTATTGTAAGACTTTTTCGTATGGGGAATCCCTAACCAAAATTCCAAATATCATACGATCTATTATTATTGTTAGAAATAAGGAGTGGTAAGGGTCCCAAATTCTATGCAAAGGAAATTTAGGAGAGGAAATGGGAAATTTATATCATGTAGTTTCTGTAAAAATATACAGGATCATGATATCCCTATATATCTCATTATAATGAAAATAAATCCATAAATTGTTCTAGAAACTCATTCAGTTTAGTTTCATATGGAAAGGACATTAGCCATGTTGTTTGACATCATGTGGTAAGGTTGAGGGTCACTTGACATGAATGAAGGGAAACATTAGGGATACATACAGTTTAAAATCATGTGAAAAGGATATCATCTAAGTAGCTTAACTTCATATGGTATGGACTAGGGTCACCTATAGTGAGAGAAAAGGTGTATTATAGCTTGGCCTGAGACTACGGTTTCAGGTGTAACTATATATCCTATGATGGAAGGAATCGGACCACACAATGTTCTTAGATGATAACATTCCCTATGTGTACTTGAAACATACATGGAAATAGGGTAATTTCATGCCTCTCTCACATAGATCTTACACATGTACAATGAATCCTTAGTGAAATAGTGAGTCTTGTGTAGTTTATTGTGATAAAGTGATGACATCTTCTGTTCAATTTTAATATCCTGTAGTAGGGACGAGATATGTAGTGTAGTTTAAGATCTTACAGCTTTGAAGATATCTTTATAGTTTAACATCACATTTTAGGAATAATCTATGAGTTTTTACATCATATGACTAGGAAGTGAGATTATATGTAGTTTAATGTTATGTTTCCAGGATAAGAGACGATGTGCAGTTTAACGTCTTTCAGCTAGGATGGGTTTTTTTAGTTTAAAGTCATTTATCAAGGACAATAGATGCATTATGATAGAAATGAAAACTATTTATTGATAAATATTTCATTAGTGGGGGTGTGATACATTCCCCATCCGTTGTAACTAGTGAGTAAGATCTGTTGTGAAAGACCTTATGTATGATAAATGGTCCTTCTTACTTGTATTCTATCTTCGGAGGATTATTTCATGATATCATTGGGGAACTGAGTGCCAATACTAGTTCTCATTATAATAATTAATGGAGGTAGACCATTTTATTGAAGTCTTAGGTGATCCAATTTTTATATATAATAGGTTTGGGCAATGTACGCAACCTGTTCTCATAGATTTGCTCCAATTCATCCAGCTGCTTTTGTGATTTCTCATCCTTTAAAAGCTTTTCAAAAATGGTTCTTATGATTGAATTCAAATAGATTTATATGTGTAACACTACCTTGTCCCCCATACACTAATTAATATGGTGTTTATTTTTTATCAATACGCATGGTGGTATGGTCATCAAAAAAACATGGAGGGGATTGTCCAGGTAGGATTTCATGTCCATATTCACAATCTTATAGTGTTTATTTTAGATATTCTTATATAACACCTCTACCTTTCCATTTTGTAATTCTTGATATAATTATGAGTGATTAGACTTTATTTTTTAATTTGGGTACAACTTCATCAGTTGTACGATACATAATATTTTTCTATTTCCCTTTAATGTTGTGTGAGGGATGCCAAACCTAATGATTGTTTGAAACTTCATGAAGTAGAAGATGTTTATTGTCCCAACTTCTATGAAAGGTATTTCCTTAGCATATTTTGAGAATAAGTCATCATCAGAAAGAATATACTTGAATTTCTTAGTTATGGCTCTAGGATATGGCCAAAAAAAATCCATTCCCATACTGTAAATGGTTAGGAATATTTATCCATATATAGAAATTTCGGGGATTGATTGATGATGATCGCATTGATATGGAAGGAAAGAAATTTCTTGGTGAATTCTACATAGTCCTATATCATATCTGTCTAGTCATAACCCTACCTCTTTATTTTGTGGGATCTCCTAGTCCCAGACTAAAGAGTTTCTTAGGATTTTATGTGAAGTTCTTCTATGATGGTGGTAATTTCACCTTAGGCTATTCATCTGAGGATAATTACATCAAAACCTCACTTGTAGAGGGATGTATTATCATTTGGAACATCTTTTAAGGTAAATTTCACCACTCTCCATTGAATATTTTCCATTCCATATTATCCTATAGGGAGAGTCCAATTATGGAGATTATCACTTGTGGGCCCTATCCATCCAGGGGTGGATACCAGTTCATCATGTTCTAGGGTTGTGTTTACCTGGTTGTTTTAATCCATATCATAGATGAAGATTGAAGATACCATTTATCATTGGAGATAAGTAATATTTCTTCATCCTAATTGGGGTTTTATAGGGTTGTGGATGCATTAGACAATGTGTCAACACGAGCATTATAAAATGGAGAAACATGATGCAATGTGGGATAAAAAGGGAACTCTTCTATTAGTCCCATGAAATAGCTAGTAAGAGGGTCTAGTTATTCCTTTTTTATGGAATATTTTCCATTGATCTAGTATATCACTAGATCTAGATCCCCATTGATATTCATTTAGTCCATCTGTAGATGTAATGATAATTCCAAGCCAGCTATGGGGGCCCGGTACTCTACCACATTATTATTTTAGTCTTCAGATGGAGAGAAATAGTATGTATATTTTTTTGTCTAGAGAAACAAATACAATCCCTAATCTGACTCATTTTACTCTTTATTTTCTTGTCTCTTTCTAGTAGGACCCTGGGAGGCATCAAAAATTTACATCACCCATGTACGGGGAGTGTCATCGGCATTGAAAACCTCTTCATCTAGAATATCTGTGTTCATTGCTTTGATTTCTAGTGTGGGGTGGACCTCAAGGAAATCAGTCAGGGCTTGTCTATTTGTAGATTTTAGTGACACTTCCTAAATTTCATATTATTTTATAATAACAACCCATCGGTCTAGACACTATGTCAATATTGTACAACCAAGGATGTACTTGAGTGTGTTAGTATAAGATAAAAACTATAATTAGTGTTGCTTCAAGTAAAACCTCAGAATCTACACTGTAAATATGAGTGATAGGAAGTTCTAATCGATATCAAAGTATCATGACTCATTAACTATAATTTTATAGATGAGGATGTAAAGATTGTTCTTACTCCTCACATTGTTCTTTTGTAAGTGGAGGGTGCCCATTTCGCATTCCTTAGAGGCTAAATATAAGTTGATTGGCCATCCATCCACTGATAGTTTTAAGACTAGTGGGTTTAATAGATAATTATTGATACTCTTGAAGGCTTCATGGTAGTCCTTGTTCCATTTATAGTTTATTACCTTATTCATTATCATGGTGAAGCGGATATATTTTTCGGCCTAGTCACCTATGAAACACCAAATGTAAGAGAGGTTCCCATGGATCCCCCTTATTTCATTGAAATTCGAGGGGGTGACATTGCTAGAATAGCACTAATATTTGCAATGTCTACCTCGACGTCACAGTGGAATACCACAATGCTAAGTAACCTACTTAATGTTACCTAGAAATTCATTTTACTGGATTCATATTCATACTATATTGTCGTATCTTGTTGAATACTATTTTATTATCCATGAAGTGATCACATCTCTACCGAGATTTGACCACCATCTCATCGACAAATCATTCATCTATTCTTCCAAAAAAGGCATAAAAATATGATACATGGAGATTTTATATATATTAAGAATATTAATTAATCTAAACGGTAGGATGAGATAAAAAAAGATCTATTGTTTTCATCTGAAGGTAGGGGCTTCTTTATCCTTAAGGTCCATTTTTATGTAATTCTACCCTGAGTACCCTTTTGTGAAGGAGAGGGTCTGGAAGCCATTGGTTTCAATGATCAAGAGTTCTATGATTAAAAATGGGATTTCATCATTTTGAATGTGTCGATTAAGGTCTCTAAACTAGATTAAAAAACTAATATTTCCATTTTTTATGAAAGGGGGGTTATTTTCAAGACATCTTGGGTATTACACGTCCTGGAAAAAGATGGATTGGATCAATTTGTCGTCTTCTACCTCTAAATTGGTAGTATAAGATGGGTGCATTCCCCCATATGTCTTCCTTAATCCTCAATGGTCATTGGGAAAGTTGAGATGGTGTGTAGCCACATATGTATTCAGTCTGAGTATTTATATATAATTCAAATCAACACATATCAGTGTTTCCTTAGAAATGGGATTAGAATCTCTTTCTCTTTAAGATGCATGGAGGCACTAATTAGTGTAGGGGACAAGTCTTCATCTATTACTATATTTACCTTTCTTATCTCATAAATAGTGGTGGATATTCCTTACTTGTTGGTAGGAAGGGGGTTCCTGAGTTCATCCTCATATCCATCCACCTTTGAGTTTATGGAGGCATTTTCAGATGATGTTGGTAATATGGGGGAATCTCTATAACTGTAGAGGTGATAGAGGAAATTAAAAAATAAAATATCATCCTCTATTTCTAAAGTCAATATAGAGAGATTCTAGAGTTGGTTTTGTTTTACACTATCTCAAGGGATAAAAGGAACTTAGACATATGAGATTAATACCATTACCTCAACTAGATTTATTGGGAGAATATAGTCATTGTCAATCATACTCCATTGATACGAAAGGGTGGTTCCATGCCATTAGTGGATTCAATTGGTATGTCATAATGAACTATTTGTTGTTTTAATTCCCTTTTGTAGAGTCTTGGCTCAATATATGTGGTGTCACATGTCTTGAAGGTGGAACTATCAATATGTAGTATTCTAACCATTCAATCGATGGGGTGTTCCAAACACTGATGGTATGTTTAGAGTTTTTCCATGTGGATGTGGAGCCTGGGCCTTATAAGAAAGAAATTTTATGTGGTGTCTTGCTGGATAACCATAAACTCAGATTCATATGTGAGATCTCTAAATTTTATTTCGATATAGATATTCCCAAAAGGTCTCTACTCATGAATATTCTACACTTGAATTGTTAAATTTGTGGGAGAAAAATCCACTTCGCTATACCTCAATCATAGGAGGGATTCAATTGGAATGAGTTTTATCGTGAAACCATTTGGAAAAAAATACCTTCAGATGATAACATATTGAGTCTACCCAAAACATAGAGGGGTTTGATTTGTCACTGGAATACTACTTCTTAATCTTTATATGTGAACGATATGGAAACATAACACTCTATTTTCACGGTCTCCACTCATCCTACCTCAGATGTAAAAACATCATTCTCAAAATATTGTGGACACTGGAGGGCTATAATAGGTTCCTCGATGAGTTATTTTGAATGATGGCGGTCATCTGGTATTGAGAGATTGGGTGGGAAAACTACAAGATTTTTCATAATGTCATATGTTTTTTGTAGAGAGTGGCACTTACCGAGGTGGATTTTCTCTTTATTATGAATAAATATAGATTATAAGGGTCTCGTTCTTGTGTAGAGATCTAGGGAGAATTTTCTTCCAGTGGCACAAGTCAAGTTTCCCATCCCCATTGTGTAGGATGATCAAATAGTATCACCACTACAAGGTGGTCAAACAAGAACACTTGGTGGGGATGACTGCTAGAGGGTTTGGGGACAACTCCATGTAAATTTTGGGAATTATTGAGTGATATACCAAATTTCTCAACTGCACATATGTCCTCTATGGGGATCTGATCATAATAATAAGTCTAAACATGACTGTGTTGTTCTTGGTATCCTCAATTCCTTCTCCTGTGGAAACCAATCCACCAATTTGGTATGGGGAAATCATAATAAGAAGAATATTATTCATCGGATAATGGGTATTCTATGTGTATCACATTTATAGTACAAAACATGAGTTCTTAATCCAATGAGGGTTTCATTTGGTGGGGAAGTTCCCATTCTTCAGATGTTTTATAGAAAAACAAACAATAGTTAGAGATATATTCATAGCATAATATGAAACTTCCTCTTCTGTTTCAATATATATCTCATGGTATTTACCATCTTCATGATACAGATTGGATGTTACCTTCCTAGGAGGAATAACTATTTCCAGTGTGAAATATTATGCTCCTAATGTGGCCTGATCTCGATCAAATATCATTCAAGTCATAAATTTGTTGAACATCATCCCACACATAGCTGGAATATTATTCCAGTCATGATATTCTTTTGAATGGGTGATTGTATGCATGTTATCTTCTATAGGTATTTATCCAACATTTCTTATCCTAGATTTTTCATTCTTATGAGAATTTCCTCGAGGAATAAGAAATCATAGATTCCATCACCCATTCTCCTATGAAAAGGATAGTAGTTGGGATGATCGATGAGGTTGACCTCCTTGAGCTTCATAGGATATGGTATCTTGAGTGGGTTCTTTTCCACAACTACCAATAAATTACTAGGTACATGTTATTTTTAGAAAGGGTATGATTTATTCATTCCTTACCCAAATTCAGAGAGACCTTGATTTCATTATACTTTTAGAAGAGGGAAAAATTATTGTTGTTGATTCTCAATAAGAGTAATTACATGGTTTAGGACCTTACTGGGTGGTTAAATGGTAACTAATACTAGTTTAATAGTAACAATAATAGTTTCTCCCTTTATGATCATTTCCCACTATGTTGAAGGCATGAGTGGAGAATTGGTTTGGTTTTACCGAATGGAATCATCCAAAAGTTGTATATTTTCTCTGAACTCTTGGAACCCACCTGAATAATTCATTAGTATTACTGATCTATTCAACTCATATTAGAGAATCTCTACATAGATATCTAAAAATTTCTACTATGATAGAGTGATTCAGTGTGAATTGGAAAAACCATTCCTTATGGCTATGAAGTTAGAAACCCTCTCATCGACACGATGCATGTAGTTTGTTATGTTGATTATTTTTGTTTTCTTCAATTTTGAGCAAAACTAATAAATGAATTGATGAAAAAGGTATTCCCATCCAGCAAATGATCATTCTATAATGCTGCAGAATGAAATGATGGCTATCCCCACTAGATTCTGTATAAAAAAACTTAGCTGTGTTTCCTTCTATTGATCCAAAGGATCCATCCACAACCCACATCGGGATGTAAAGTGTGTGAGATTCTATTCAGGGTATCATGCACCACAAAAATTAAAGAATTTCGTATTACTGAGATTGGGTGGAGGCAATGTGTCATCCACCTAACAAGGATATGGATTCTTCATAGGCTAAGCAGGTGTGTGTTTCCCTTCCATGGACTCTATTTCAGTAGCCAGGGTCTCTACGATGTTGGGAAATTATGGAGGAACTGTTGTTTGAGCTACCTCCCATTTATAGGGATTAGGTGAGGCTTGACAAGGTGGTTTGAATTTCATCTCCCACCGATTCTCGACCCATGTATAGAGTGAGTGATTTCCCTAGAGAAAGAGGATGTCGTGGTAAGGGAGGGAAGTCCCAATAATTTTAGGATTTCTCATTAATGTAGACAAAAATCCAAGATCCCAGACCAATCTTACACCTCGATTCAATTCATGAAGGTAGATCATCCATAAGAGGTGGAATATCAGTCTTTGTCTAAATATGATACCAAGAAAACATTTTCCCCCCTGAGTAACTCCCAGTTGAGTTTTCTAAGAGTTTGAATCTAATTCTCTTATTTTGAAAACTCTTACTCCATGGAAGAGAAATTGGTTTCCTTGGGCAGTGATTTGGATATAGCAACATCTTTACCATAATATATGGAAGTGATCTACCATTTAGGTGGACACTCAATTTTTAGATGTTTAAGCTTTTGGATACTTCCCTAGTTCAGCAGGACTGTAGCCTATGTTGGTGTATCCAGATCACCCTCCTATTAGTGTCATATTTCTATGTTTAGACCCTCTACATTCGCGTCTTGATCCACAATATATGTTTTGTAGACAGTGAAAACGTTTAAAGAGGTATATTGTAAATTGGTGGTTATACCAAAAATTTCAATGAAATTTAACGATTCTTCACTGCGAGAATAAGGTTCATTCCTCAAACCCTTTTCCACATTGGACCATTTTGGATTGCGAACCGAGCAGAGTTTTATTTTATTCACTATATGCGGCTTCTGTATCATCTTGTGACTAATGAACATGAGGTAGTTTCCGGTTGTGACAATCGAAAAATCCCTAAATTGTAGAATATTGTCTTCGAGTGGGAGGAATAAATGGGATGCTGACCTTAGAAGATTTCCTCCCAACCTAGAGAATACTAATTTTCTCTATAGTGATGAAAATGTAGAAAATATACCTTACCTAATGGGAATGGGATAATATGGGATCACAATTAGAATTGATTGAGGATGTTATTGAGGATCCAATGACTCTATTTAGGTATTTGATAACTCCTAGAAAGAAAATTGAGATATAAATGCCCACATACTAGTGGGATGAGGATAAACTAGAACTGCCCTTGATTTCCCCATGACCCTCCTAGAGGATGATGTATCTGGTGATAGTGATTGATATATAAATTCATTCAATCCAGTGGGCTGGGTTCTGTTTGCAGATTCTAGTGATATATCTAAAGTCCCCTCAATAAATGATTATCTGAGAGGTGGATGGGGTGGTTGATATCCTTATATCCATATGGGGTAGATTCACTCCTATATATATGCTACAATAGTTTCAACTATGACCAATTTGATGTGATGAAACTCTACTCATGTAGGAGCTGGGTACATTGGTAGCCTAAAAAAGGAGTCAGTTTCTAAGGGAAGTTGTTGGGTTTCTTTAAATTTCAGATTATGTGTGTGCAATTAATTCTTATAGCTTATAGGGGCCCAGTTCAAAGATCAATAGGCTATGATCTTCCTCCATTTTTGATTTCCTAACACCATTGATGTAGGGGAGTTATGTTTTAGTGACCAACTGGCTCATACATTACCTGGTCCTCTAATTTCACTAGAGTTTATGACATTACATGACACCATATCTGAGGGGTTATACTATTTTGGGTACATAGTGATGTGAAATTATCTATATTTCACCCATCCTTAGATACATATATCTGATTATGATCTAGAAATTAGTTGGTATATAGTTTTCACAATGCTATGACAAACACTATGGAGGTGTTTTTCATGCTCCCCCACTCCCTAGTTCTGGGGATTGGAAAAGGAGTCCATATCAAACTAACTAAAAAGTTTATTGATGATCTGAAGGAGATAATTGTATCATTTATTGGGGATATTTATATCCTTCAATCACAAATGAGTATCCCATATATTTTGGTGTAGATATGGCATGCACTCTTTGTCTGTAAAATATGTGACCCTATAATCAGAGGTTCATAGGGGGAAAACATGGTGGGGATATTGTTTCTAGATAACTATCACTCACCATATTTCAATTTCAACCTCCTCGTTTCTGACTTACATGCCTCCATCTGGTCAGGCCACAAATTATGTTTCTTGGGGGTTCCTACTAACAAGATTAGAGTTTTGTTAGGAGTTGATCAGGAAATATATTTTATTGACCTTGATGATTATATCAACTCTCTATATAGAGGGATATAGATTCTAAACACATATATATATAGCGGTACCTAGGAAAGTAGTATATTTACTTATCCATGGGATATACCACTATGGGGAGGTTAACCATGGTAGATTTTAGGAGTAAGGTACATTTGATCAATGTCTACACTACCATAGGGGGAAATATCATGGTAATGATCTCATTTTGATTCTATTAAAGAGTAGCCAGACACTTGGAATGTTCAGAATATTTCATGAAAAACCTCAAGGACACTGAAATTTAGCAGATTAGGAATATGATCCTCATTTTATATCACTGTTAGATTATGTTGACCTATATTTTCTGATTATTATGGGATATGACTCTTTTATATGATGGTTGTAGAAAATAACTGATAATAGTTTGGTGATGCAAGAATATTAGATTTCTACTGAAAAGATACTGGATTATGATATTGATCTTCTTCATTATTGGTAGTAATATGATCATGCCCCGAGGGATGTGTTGCTCTCACCTAGTGAGCCTCAGTTAGAATAGGGATATGAGCCTAATCCGTATCCTTTTCAACATTCCACTGGTCTTTCTTGATATGGATATGATCAAATTCCAAGGCATATGCTGCTCTCACTTGGTGAGTCCCAGTTGGAGTGGGAGTATGTGCCCAGTCTTAATATTCATTCACTTCCATAATATGCTTTCATAGCTCTAGAATGTGAGAAGTTCTATGGGAATCTTCCTATATAGCCTCATTTGGATGCAGGATTACTCTTTTGTTAGAAGAAGTGTGGATATGATCCTAGACTCCAGGATGTTCTAGAATATACTAGGAATATTCACGAACAATAATATGATCTTGTCATTATGAATTTTCCATTCTCACATGGGTATCCTCATCAAGAATGATAATATGAGGCTTATCCTAAGCCATTGGAGTAAGTCATGTGTATTCTTCAACATGAATACGTACCTATCCTAAGGCGTTTTCCTCTCTCTCATGGTTATCCCTAGATATAATGGGGATATGATCCTAATCCCGGGTCTTTAGAATAGGATCACAGACATTTTTGACAGGCATGTGCTCCTATCCAGAGGCATGTGGTGCTCTCACATGGCAATCCCCAATTGAAATGAGAATATGACCCCGGTCAGTTGCCTCATCCTCTACCAGAATATGCTGCTAATACTCCTAGATGGGAGTAGGAATGTACTATTTCTTCAAATAAATAAATTGTTCATAATGATCAGAGTTTTGTACTTCCCTTATGGTAGGGATATAAATATGATCTTTTCCCATTATCAATAATAGGGATGAAATATAATGGTAGATCACTTCAGTTGTTTCTAATATGTAATGGTAATTTAGAAATGTGTGCATAAAAATGTACGCCTGTACATTTTCCATCTCCACTATATAATGGAAGATATCTTTGGTTGAAGTGAGATTATGAGTCCAATACTTACCTTCTAATTCCATGAGAATATTCTAAAGGGATTTATGAATGAGGGTATAAATATACACTTCCCCCATGCTAGCGGCAGGAATATTCCCTTATATAAGTTCTGAGTTGTCTGGGATATATGCCTTCTTGTTGGCTACTATTAGAATATTCTAGTATAAAAATATTCAATGACACATGGGATTCAATTCCACTAATGATTATCTAGATCCTTTCATAATCAAGGTGTATATTTTTTCACTCTATAATGGGAGTTAAAGTTGGCAGTGTGTCGGGTGGTACCCCTAGAAGAAATCTGAAGAGAACCTGTTGGATGGTGCGGGCAATGAAGACTCATAGGATCCCTCCTCGGCGGCCCCTAAACCAGAAGGGATTCGTGGTTAAAACACTGTTCCACCTTCATCAGATACTAATGTTGGTTATTTTCATACTCTGGGGACAATATCTTGAAGAGGTTGGATGTGGTGAGGATTTCCATTGGATTTACTACATATTTCATTATTTGAGGCGGATATGCCAGTTTTATTGCTTCTAGGACCTTGCGGACAGCCTCAAGTGTCGGGATAGTACCATGATGATGGTACTCCTAGACCATTTCATTCATAACCATAAGCTAAATATGTTGGTTGTGTTAGTTCATTCTATGTACTGTAGGGGTTGAGTTTGTAGTTTATTTTCTAGGAGGGTCACTGGGTGAAGACATGTCAGAATTGGGTGTTTTTCTATGAAAAATATCTATTGTATCAAATTTTAAAAGGAACAAGTTCGCTAACCAGTACATCATTATAGGCATGATATGTGCTCAATTATATATTCATGGGTATCACAACATTCCTTTTATTCCTCCTTCGGACATTATTCTCATATGGACTGGACAAAGCTAGTATGGAATTATTTCATAAGAAAATTAGTTACCAAGGATCATTCGTAAGATTCATCTCAAGTTTTATATTTTTTTCAAATGATATACCAACAACATGGTCTGGCGTATGTTCAACCGATCATTTTTTTTATTTGAGATAATCACATTGGTTTCACTAATTTGATTTCGCAGATCATAGAAACAAAATTTTATAATCCATGTTCAACCAATCATTCTATTGTTTGGGAGTTACACATTAACTTCCCCATTCTTGTTTTTATAGATTATTCTAATAATGGCTTGATTCATGGTCAATTGATCATTATTTTATATAATATATTCATGTCAGGTTCATATTTTTTGTTTGGGAATATTATGAAAGCAAAATTTCCAGACACTTGTTCAACCAATCATTCTGTTATTTGAGATATTCACAATGATTTCATTATTTTTGTTTATGTAAATTATGCAAAAAATGGGCAGATTCATGGTTAACTGATAATTCTATTTTTTTATATATTCCCATAGGGTTCACCACTTTTGTTTAAATAGAAAATACACAAAGGAATACAGATTTGGATTGGAATAATATTAGATTGTGGTGGGATCAATTTATTGCACAATCATTGACACTAGTTCATCATTTTTGTTCTTAATAGAAACTCCCAATGGTTCACACATCCATAACAAGGTACATATATTCTTTCAAAAGGTAGGTATTTAGTTTGGGTTACAGACCTAATGGCACTTGGGAACTCACATTGGTCGAGTGGATGGGAGGTCGGGCACATCACAACCATTTGGGGGTATTGTTGCCTAATATTACACTCTATTGTAGATTTTGAATATTTTCATGGATCTCCCCCTAATCCCGATATGGGATCGATTTCCCTAAAAAATGAACATAGTTTAATCCTTTTTCCAGTCCAGATATGGAATCATTTTCTCTAAAAAATGACCATGGGTTCAATCTCTTTTATTTGTGATGTGAGTTATTTAAGTGCATCCATCTGTATGTATCTGATTTTTTTCATTTGTTTCCCCTAATAGGTGGTCACATATATGTTGGATCCATATATCTGGGTGTGCCCGAATTTTATACCATGCTGGGAGGTGTTAAATATTTTGATGATGATATTGATCCTCTACGAGGCTTCTTATGAATCATGGTTATAGTAGGAGTCAAATTCCATGTAGTTCGTTGAACCCATGTAGTTTAGCATAATTTAGAAAGGACATATGTGTGGAAACCTATCCACTATGTATTTTTTCTTATGTCGCATGGATACTTCCTACATATCCTTGTTGTAGAAAGAATCATAGTTATGATAGTTCTACCAGGATCTTAGGACTGGACCCAATGTAGATGTCCTTAAATGGAGGCAGTGAAATCATTACACTCATCGGAGCTTACACAATGAGGTTTACCTAGCTAGTGTAGATTCATGATGTGAATTATATGAACATTGCAACTCCCAATGTCCACATTCCATGATAGATGTGATAAACAAGGATGAAAAAGATGTTAGTATCATTGTTTATAGATGTGAGACTCGTGTACTGGGGAATTTCATTATAGGTTTATAATGGAGCTCATTCCATGGAAATGTGTCCTATGTATCCTGGTTATTGTAGTAAATAGATTCATCATAGTTTAGTTCTATTCAAAATTTATTTATGGAAGAGGTATCATAATCATCCCATGTGAATTGTTGGGTCCTGATGGTTGAAATATCATATACATGGTTGGACATACACTGAGTTTGATGAAAATTTGACCTCCAACCATAGGAAGGAATCCTACATATCTCAGTTATTATAGGAATAAAATTTCTTAATGATTAGTAGACTTATATGTTTTCCAATGGATGAGGTTGAATGATCATCCTATGGGAATGATTTGGTGTCGATGGTTGAAATGTTGGAGATAGGGAGAGTCATGCACTGAAGTGGACTCTAATTTGATCTTGGTCCTTAGGAAGTCAATCTATGTATCCTAGTTATTATAGGAATCAGTGTTCTTATAGTTTATTAAATCAAGGCTACTAACTGAGGTTTCCCTTATAAGCGATACATATCATATTATGCCACTAAAAGGGGCTTACACACCAAGGTTTCCCAAAAATTACTTGATTGTAATCTTGAAATAGAATATCTTCCTAGCATGTTTAAATACAATTGAATGATCAAGATGACTTTTTAAAGGTGTGTCACATAATTTTGATGATATGTTTGAAGTTCGTCACATGAACAAGACTAACTTGTCTGGAGGAAATCGTGTGACATAGCTAGATGATCCAAGACACCTCCACATGATCTCGACTGACACACTTTGATGGATTCACAGGATTCAGTTGACATGCCCTAGGGTCACAATGAAATATGGATGACATTCTTAGAGGATTTTTTTGAGAGATATTTTGACTAGTAAGGAGGGTGTTGCTTTTCTTGGATGAATTATTTGGGTGCCATAGTGAATGTTGGATGACATTTCTGGAGGATGTTACAAGATTTGGGTGGATTTTCTGGTGGACATGTATAAAAATATTTGACATTCCCTGGTTCCGTTGTAATGTATGGCTGGAGAGCCTAGAGGGATTCAGGATGCTTGGGTGGTATGCCCATGGGATTACATATGGATTGCTTTGATATTTCTAGGGGAATTTGTGTGATCCAAAAAGTTTATTGAATGAGTATCGTTTCATATGCGTGACACATCTGAATGTAATTTTATGGCCTAAGTGGTTCAAGTGAAATGAATGGGCATCAGTGCATATGTTCTGCACAAAAGTCTCCCAACATTTAATTTTTTTTCAACTTTTTATCATATTTTCCTTATATTGGTTTATTGTTAGCATGTTTAAGTATCACTTGATTCAAAAGATATGTGGGATGTCCTTAACATAACCCTTCAGAAGTCCTTTGTGTGATATATGGGGGATTATGTGAAGTGCCTATGCATGTCACATGATCTCTTGGGTTTTTCCATAGACTTTACCTGATGGAAACCTTTCTGATCATGAGATATGCCGCTCTGATAAATCATTTCTTCTATATGGGTGCACCGACGCGAGGATTCAATGATTGTAGACATGAATTTATCATACTGGGGTGGGGGTTTATAGGCCTCACCAACTTGATTGCTTTATACTTTTCATGGTGCGTACTATGAAAATATATGATGGAGTTGTTGGAGTGATTGGATGTCATTCAGTTCATGAGACCTTCTTTTGGGTCATTCTGTGAGCATCACATGATTTTTAGTTATTGTGATACAATCTCTTCAATGCTTCATTCATTGTATTATAGCCAATTAATTTATTCTTTAATAATCATGCTATCATGCCATGGGGTTTCGATACTATTGGGTAGATAAGTCCATGGGCCATCAAGAGATTATGATTACAATTGAAAGGGTTTTTTATGACCTAGAGTTACTTGTAGGGGATCTTTCATGAGAATATTATGCATTTTCATGGGGCCTTCAAAAGAAGAGGTTGTCAATGCAAAGGGATTTTCTAAGGTATTTTGGAGTTCATGAGCATGTCACAAGAATATTATGACTATAAGAGGATCCTACCTTTTCTGCTTTTTATTTCCTTATTTATTTTACAATGTTCTAATGTATCATAAGTTTCCTCCAGTGTTTTATAATTCAAACAATCTCTTCATCTTTGATTCGTCGTGTGACAAAAAAAAGGGTCTTATGGTGAAGTGTGAGAATTATCATTGAAAAGTCCACTTTCATGTGTTTGGAACCAATGGGTAATCATGTCATTAGTTAGATATTTCTGAATACCTTCACATGATCAGGGTCACATGTCCATGGGATCTCACTTGGTGGGGTTGAAATATCATCGGGGGCTTGCAGTGTCTTGGAAAATTCTAGGGCACATCATGTGATATTTATGGTCACAAGAGGCTACCACCTTTTCGATTTTTTACTCCTTATCTTCCAATGATTTTTGGATGTGATTTATATGTCTTCCAATTAACAAATCATGTGGCCTATGGGAGCCCATTTGGATACCATCACAGGATCAAATAGTGTATGCACCACCTTCTCAAGATCAAAATGGCTTTCCAATGGGGATCCATGTAGAATCTTGTTATCATCTTCAAGTACTCATAAACCCCTAAATTTTGTTCAAGCTTTGGTTTAGAATTCCTATCGAGTTTTTTTTGGTAATGAAGTTAGAAATTTTAAATGTTTTGGGTTGGGTATGGTTGGCACATAATTTTCCTAAACCATAATCTCTTTCAGTGGAAAAAATGGAAATCAAAAAATAAGGGTTTGAATCGCTACTCCACAATTTCAAAAAAAATATGAGAACAACTTATAAAAATAGTTTATCTTGTAAAAAAGGGTTCTTGATTAGGGGACATGGTTTTTCTAACACTACAGCCCTGTCCAATTAACCATTCATTCGGGAATTAATTAATCTAAAGATTCATTTTAAAATCATGAAACCATCTGTTTAGTGGCCAATTGGTATGTATGAACCTAATACATTTTCTTCTTCCTTGGGGACTCCCAAGATGGGTTTTGGCCCCTCTACACCCCTCCATCAGTGAACATAAGCTAGATGAATGATTTTTAATATCATCCCTATAAGTTCCCTATTCTCATTCTATTTCTCCCTCTCTTTATTATCTCATTTCTAGGGGTTTATAGATCTATGTGTTGTTGGAGGATCTCATCCTTGTTGTTTCTGATATTGATTCTAGGTTTGATACTCAAATCATCATTTCCAATGTTCTTCATTGGGGTTTCTCGATTAGTGATTTTTCTTTTGTGATCCGATGATCTTGAGGTAGGTTGTTCCATTTATGATTTCCAATTTGATTACCCCTAAATGGCATGATTTAAATTAATTTCACTAATCTAATTTTAATTTCATTCAATTCTTAAATTGGAATACCAAATTTATTAAATTGGGAATTTGAAATTTAATTTGGCATGAAATGAGAAAAAACTTCCAATTCCATTGGATTGGGCTATGTTGTGAAATTTGATAGAAAATTATTTTAATTAAATTGGGGAATTTGAATTGTGAAATTGATTTGATAAAATTAATTTCAAATTGGTATTTGAAAAAAATGGATTTAAAATGGTTTTGATAGAAACCCATTGCTTTTATCCTGGAAAAGGGCATGTTTTGATTAAAAAACCATATTTTTGTTTTTAAATGGAAATTAACATATTTAAAATGAAAATATGGGTTGAATTTTATTTTGAATAGTTTTAATATAAATTACCGTTAATTGATTGTTATTAGAGAACATGAAAGCCTGGTTAGTTACTGAGTTAGTTGGGACATCACTCTATTGATGAATTACAACAATATTAAGAAATAGGTTGTAGTTCACATCCCTTATGGGATTGTGAGGAGTCCTCATTGAATAGTGTTTGAAGAACATATGTACACATATTACTGAGAAAACTACTTGAGTGTGAGGGAGTCCCATAGCATAGAATTATCGTACATTTTGGAAGATGAAAATGTTTATCATTTGTTTATATTTAACATTTATTTCATTGTTTGTTATAAAATACTTTACTCACACCTTATTAATGTATATTAACTGTTATATATAAAAAAAAATATTGATCCATTTTTTTAATTAATTTTTTTCAATTGAAATGTAAACAAAGATTTTTCTTAGATATTATTTTGAAAATACATAGCTCTTTTTCTAAAATCGAAAGCTTTATTTTTATTAATTAATTATAGAATCTAATTACAGAATCCCTGGTGAGACCATACTAGGATTTTACCTCACACTCTACTTATTCCTTCAGGTGTTTGTAGATTTTATTCATTCAGGTTCAAGAAAGGCGAAACCACCACTTGAAGGTGTTTCTAGTTGTTGATCCTTGGGCGTGGAGAGTGGTGTCTACTTGGAATTGGGTGGTTATCCTATTTTATAGTACTTTTTAGTTGTACTTTTGGTTTTCATACTTTTTTGACTTTTGGTAATGTTCTCCATGTGGAGTAATTCATGTATGAATATTATAATTTTTATCTCGATACATTAGTGATTATGTATAATTTTCTCCCACTTTCATATCATATTATTCAAGGTGATTTTCACCAACCTATGTGGATCAAGAACACCCATCAAGCTATGTTAGTACTAACATTTTTGTCAGGTTACTAGGGTATCTAGAAAGTTTATGAAAAATTTGTAACAAAGGTGATGGTTAAGCATCTTGCCTTGATATCAGTGTGTAGTTTGTGTAGTCTTGCTAGGACATAGGAGGTAGTTGTGAATTATTTTATGACAGATCTCCACAAAATAAGCCTTAAGTCAACGTGGGTGGTTTTCAGAAATATTTCTTAAGGATTAGTTATAGTCTTTTACCTAATTTTGATTTGGATAGGATTAAATCCAAATCCTATGTTCTTATCTGTCGGGATTAATTTTCTGTATTTCCCTGTATGAGTGTCAATATAATGTCTTTAATGTTATATGATAATGTTGTGTAGCATCGTGCATATGAGAAGACATGTGATTCAGATCTATAAGGAAGATCATTATGAACCTCATTAAGAAAATAATCTCATGTGTCAAAATCTAGGTGAAGTCATTGTGTTTACTGTCAAAGCCCTAACATAGGCACCTACACCAATTCTATTTATGATTGAACTGTGGAATTTCATAGAGATTTATTATTAAATCATTCTCAGGTGTTCCTTCACTAGAATTCACTAGTTTTCAAAGCCTCTAATTACCCTAAAGTGGTTGGGGATCGGTTGAGAAGGATTGAGAATTGTTTTTGTGTTCTTGGATACACCAGATGAAATAAAGGTAAAGTGTGCCACCTTCATGTTATAGGGACCTAGAAGTATATGGCAGTACATGATGGTGATATAAAAGAATCACGAGGTCATAGAGTTGAAATATATCAAGTCCCTTTTCACTGAATGGTTCTATCTATAGTTAATGGTGTTGGCTAAGGATATAGGGTTTTTCAAACTTGAGAAATCTGATAATACCATGATTGTGTATTTAAATCACTTTGCAGAGCACGTGTAGTGTGCACTATGGATTTTATAGAATGAGAAGATGATGACTCTAAGGATAGATATGTGACACTGATCTAATTTTCATTCTTAGTTTATATTTCTAAATCCACCTTCTTATGATTATGTGTGGACAGAGCATTGATGGTCAAAATATAACTGGCTGGTAAGGTAGGGTTGATGGGAGTTCATTTTCTCCTAGTGCCAGTTCTATGAGTTCCTTCAAAATAAATAGGAAGTGGGATGAATTTTATGGTGGTTTTTGTTAACATTGTTCTTATAGATGTTTTGTACTCTATAATTTTCCATTTAATTTTCTACCAAAAGGCATAGAACTCAAAAAGGTTTTTCATTGAGGCACCCAAGATATATGGCTCCTGTGGATGGTAATGTCACTTTCCCATGATCTTCCATGTCATTTAAAATCCACATAGTGGAAAGAGATCATTATAGCCTAATAAAGATGTATTTCAACTAGATACGTCATTTAAAAAGGGTTTCCTACCATAGTCATCTAGAACCATGCTTCTTCATATAGTGGAAGAGTATCTATAGGAAACAAATATGGTTCCAATGACTTTGAGAGGTAAAGTAACAATAGATTCATTATTAGTGAGTAATTTATTTGATTCTAGTGCATCTAAATTGTTTATATCAACATATATTTTTAGTCATGAAAATATTTATATAGATATTTAATCTTATGGGACTGATATTACTACACCCCACGAAATAAAGAGAGAGTTGGGTCTCCATAGTCCTACTTGTGTTTTATCTTTATTTGATGTCAATATTTCGTAATTTTTTCTTATTATCAACATGAAAACTCTTGAATAAATACTATTGATGGATTTTCTCATTTCCAATAATTCCTAAATTGATTGTTATCTTCAATGGGTATTCTTCACTATAACTGATGGGGTTTTCTATGTCATTCAAGGAGAATGGGACCTGGTATCGAGTAAATTTAGACTTTATTTTCTTGAGTTTTTAAAAGTAATATCAATGTTCTATTTTTATCTAGAACATTAATCTTTGAGTGTTGATCTCCCCTAGTTTTCATCAATTTTATTTATCTGATTCCTTCTGATTTCTCTGATTTTTCACTAGTATGGGAGGTGAATTATTATATTGATCTAGTAACTGGTACTCAACCAGTGTTTATCCCTTCTTACAAAATATAACCGGATAAAATAAAAGATCAAAAGGCTGGTTTTATGATCTTATAGAGAGAGGAATTTTTCACCTATTGTTTTTCACCTTGGGCGACACCAATTCTCTTTTCAATGAAAGATGATGGTTTTCTTCACCTTATTATTGATTATTGAAAACTCAATCAAGTTATGGTAATGAAAAAATATATGTTTCTACATATTGATGATCTATTTTACCAATTGAAGTGGGAAACAAATTTTATGATAATTGGTCCCTAATCCGGTTTTCATCAGTTTATAATAATGGAATCTGACTTTCTAAAAACCGCCTTTTGGAGTAGGTACAACAATTATGAGTACCATGTCATGCCTTTTGGTTTAACCAATTCTCTTGTAGTATTTATGGACATAATGAATAATATTTTACATGAGTACCATGATACTTTAATGGTAGTATTTGTGTATTAAAACCTTTATTACTCTATGTCCAAGGAGGATCATGTGCATCACCTGATAGAAGTTATAGAATTGTAGATAAATCACTAACTATATTTCAAGATTTTAAAATGTCATTTTTGGATTCTAGAAGGGAATATATTGGGACTCATGGTGTCATAACATATAATATCTATTGATCTTTAGAAGTTTGAGGATCTTATTACATGGGAACAACCACAAAATGTTTTAAATATTTAGAGATTATTAGGCCTAGCATGGAATTATTGCATGTTTATAAAGGAATTTTATAATTTTTTTCTCCATTGACTACACTAACTCATAAAGGAGTAAATTTTGAATGGGATGAAAAATTTATGAATTATTTCATTTATTTGACACATCGTTTAACTATTATTATAGTGTTGACTCCTCCAGAGGTGAGGTAGGGCTATGTGGTCTTCTATGATGCAACAGGTTTATGATTGGGCAGTGTTCTTATACAGGGTGATCATATCAATACTTATGGATGCCGTCATCTTAGGCCACATGATAAGAATTAACTGACCCATGATGTTGAACATGTATATGTGATGTATGAATGCAAGACTTGTCTCCATTACCATTTTGAAGAAATGTTTAACATTTTTTATGAACACAAAATATTGAGTTATATCTTCTCTAAAAATGATTTGAATATCCACCTGAGGTGTTGGGATAAATACCATAAATCTTTTGAATTTGGAATTGCTTATACCCTGGGTAAATTTAATGGCATCTCAGATGTATTGAGTTGGAAACTTATGACCCAAAAAGTGAGAGAATCATATATAGAGTTAAACTTGATGGATCTATTTGAAAAACTACATATTTGAGTCCAATACTCAGGGCCCAAGGATTCTTTGGCTAGTGATCAGTTGACCTCATCTCCACTCAAGATGGTTATTCAGAAACCACATCATGATGATGACTTTAGTGGCATTATAGGATACTTTTATGGTAGGTAGACAATGGTCAAGTGGTCATTCTACGTGGAGGGCATTAAAATTTATCCAAATCATTTAGTTGTACCATTATCAATAATGGAAGATGTAATAGGGTATTTTCATAATTTCTTATGGCCAGTGCACCCATGAAGCAAAATGATTTTTTATGACATGAAGAGTATATCCTAGTTGTCAGGTATGGGACAATGCACTGATGAATTTGTCTCTCATTGGTATTCTTTCCAGAAGATCATTTATGAGCATTAATGAAATTGATTTTTTCTTTATCCACTTCCATTCATGAAAAGGAATTCCAAGAGAAAGAAGAATATCATATGGGTTGTGATTGATGGGAAGACTAAATGTTCCCACTTTATACCCATTCTTGACATAACCACTATAGAGAAGTTGGGTTATCTCTATGTGAAATATATTGTTCATTTTCAAGGATCTCCATCTACTATAGTTAGTAAT
Source organism: Viscum album (assembly GCA_963277665.1). Classification (NCBI taxonomy): domain Eukaryota; kingdom Viridiplantae; phylum Streptophyta; class Magnoliopsida; order Santalales; family Viscaceae; genus Viscum; species Viscum album. The sequence continues at coordinate 1,734,495,326 of OY728122.1, forward strand.
AGATATACCTATTTTACTTATCTATTTCTAATATACCTTTGGGAGGTATTGGAATATCAGTTCTATTTGAGCATGACATATCAACTACAGTTGGATGGTCAGATATAAGAATATATACATATTCTTTCGAATATTCTACGTGCCTACATAATTGACTTTGGTTGAGCTTGGGATGATCACATTGGGTTGGTTGAGTTTTCTTATAATAATAGCTACCAATCTTTTACCAGAATGGATACTTTTTAGGCCTTTTATGGAAAAACCTTTAAATATATGTGTTGTACGTCATAGATCCATGAATGTTACTTGGATGGAAAAATGTTGGTTCAAGGGAAGACAATAAATATTTAGATTAATAGTCAGAGAATGTCATTGGAGTATAGATGGTATATGTCTTGGGCAAATTGTCACCATAGACAGCTATAATTTTTAGTTGGTCAAAATGTGTTCTTAAAAACATCAGTATGTTTGGGTCATTGATGGATTGGGAGGATAGGGGAACCTACTGCTCATTTTTTGGGACCTTTTGGGGATTTGGATAATATGGGTAATGTTGATTCTCATTTATCACTACCACTGTATTTGATGTAGATACATAACATATTCCATGTATGATAGCTTTGAAAGTATCTTTCTGATCCATCTCATGTTATGAGCTGGATTGATCTTGTGGTTGAACTAGATTTATCCATTACTGAACATCCAACCAGGATATTTGATTCTGAAACCAAGGTACTTCATGGGAGGCTGGTACCTTTTGTTTGAGTTCTACAATATCCCTGCTCTGATGGTCTTGAGACGTGGGAGAGGGAGGCAATGATGAGAGAGTATTGTTCCCATATTTTTGACATGGAAAATCATAAAAGGATTTCTAGGGACATAAAGATTCTATGGTGTGGAGTTTGTAATAATATGTTACTTATTTTAGGTACTCATAAACCCCAAATTTTTTAGATGCTTTGGTTTGGGTTTGTCTCAGGTTGTTTCAGGAAAGAAGTTGGAAATTTTGAATGTTTCTGTGTTGCAAATGGTTGGCCCAATATTTTCATAAACCATTAGACCTCTCAGTGAAAATTTTGAAAACAAAATTAGTGGGAGAGTATGATCCAAATATATTTTATTATTCCTTTTAGGATTATAAGTGTTGATTTTGGTCCCCTTACACCCTCCGTAAGAGAATCAAAGCAAGTAGAATGATGTTTGATCTCTTCCAAGTAAGTTTCCTCTCCCTATTCTCTTACTCTCACCCTTTCTTCTCTCCTCCATAGGATTTTATAGTCATATGTGTTGTTGGAGGATCTAATAAATGTTTTTTAGGATCTTAAATCTATATTTTATTCTTGAACCCTCATGGATGATGTTTTTCATTGGGGTTTTTGTAATTGGGATTTGTTTTTCCTGATCTCAATATCCCGACGTAGGTGGTTCCATATATGAGGATGAATTTGATTACCAATAAATTTCTTGATTAAAATTAAATTGTTTGATTTAAATGTAATTAATTTATATTTTTTTATTGAAAACCCAATTCAACTGAATTGTGATGTTGGAATTGGATTTGACAAGAAATTTGACAATAACCCAATTCCATTGGATTGGGGTGTATTGTAAATTTTGGTGGACATTTATATAAATTAAACTATGAAATTTAATTTTAGAGTTTCAATTGTGAAATTTATTGGATAAAATTTATTTCCAATTGTTATTATAGAAAATGGATTTGATAGAAATCATGTGGTTTTATCTTAGAAAAAAGGTATGTTTTTATTAAAAACCCCTGTTTTGGTTTTTGAATTAAAATAGGCATATTTAAAATAGAAATATGTGCTTAATAGTATTTTTTACAGTTTTAAAATAAATTATCCATCATTGATTATTATTAGAGAATATGCATAGAGAGGTAGTTAGTGATTTATTTGGAACATCACTCAATAGATGATTTACTACACTAACAATACATATTCATGAGTTCACATCCCCGATGGGATAGTGAGGAGTCATCTTTGAACAATTTTTTAGGGATGTGTGTGAAGATATTTTCTAGATAACTAATTAGGATTAAAGGATTACCAACGCTTTGAACTACCAAACATTTTGGTAGATGGCCATCTTTTTCATTTTCTTAAATTTAAAATATATTCCATTATTAGTTGTAAGCTGCTTTACTCATGCCTTATGAATTTATATAAACTATTTTATATAAACTATTTTTAAGCAATTTTTTTATAGTATACCAATTAATTGAAATGTGAAGCATGATTTTTTTGGAAATGATTTTCAAATTACATAAATTTTTATTTAAAATTGAAATATTTTTTTGGTTAATCAATTGTAGCATCTTAGTATGGAATCCTTGATGAGACCCTAGTGGGATTTTATCTCACACAGTACATGTGACATCATGTGTTTGTATATTATGTTATTTTGGGTATGAGAAAGGGTAAAACACTACTTGAAGGTGGATCTAGTTTTTTATCATTGGGAATGGAGACTATATCCTACTAGGACATGGGTGGTTATCTAGTTTTATGGTACATTATATTTGTGCATTGGGTTTTCAAACCTTTTTAACTTTTATTATAGATCTCTCTATGGATTGTTTCATGAATTGATGCTTGATTTTATATCTTTCTTCCATCATTTTGGCCAGGCTTGATAGGTGGTAATGGAAAAATGGATGACATCAGTTCTTGAGGATGTAGTCCATCGTACACATGAATGATGATTTCATAACCCATTTAATATAAGTGAAAACAATTTTAGGCCATGGAATTATTATAAAAAAATCCATGTATGTCGAATATAGTATGGTTATTTAATCATAATTACTTAATAAATATTTATTTTGCTAGATAAAGAAGTAAAATAAATATGCTCATTGAAGAACATTACCCCTTCTTTGGGTATCCTCATTAGGTTTTCACTATTTCTTTACTGGGTTGGATTTATGAGAAAACAATTGTAGGACCCCAGAACACCCCGAGAGGGGTAGGGTGAATTAGGGTGTCAAAATTTCTTTTAAAGCAAATGATCTTGTTCCCATGTTTGTAGGAACATGGTAAACCTCTCTGATGGAATCATGCAGTAATTAAACATTCACATGTAGAGAGACAGCACGTCAATTTAAAATGGTTAACCACTAACGTCAAGTCCAATGAGATTATGTAAAAAGTGTGTTTTTCAAACGAAAATACACTAATATTCACTATTTGTGGAATATAGATGTTCATAAATAGACATTATATGCCAAGAACACTGCCTATTAATGATTTTAGGGATAACACGCTGCCTCCCTCAGAAAACTTCCATCAACTCCCCCTAACCCACTGTATTCGGTGAAGTATTACTCAGTTTAATAAGATAATGATCAATTCAATAGATTGTAATTTAATTCACTGTCTCTGACTTGAATGACTCATTACTTTCATCATAGTATTCATTTTTTTTACTTGAAATCCCTAATTAAAAAATCATATTCTCAAAAACAATTTGTCATGAATCTCAAGATCTTGTATGAAACACCTGTACTTTTGTGGAACTTTTGAATTTTTCATTAAAGATAACTTTCATGCATCCATTATCTTTCGTAAAACTAGAACATGAGTTTCAATTTGTCTTGATAGAAATAAGGAACACTCTATGTGAAACCCTTCTATGTGAAACTCTTTCACATGGTAGAGACACGATATCATCATTAGAAAAGTTTTATCTATCGACTGCGGAAAGATACTTATTATGGACATTGTTGACCCTACACATAGATTTGATGATATCCTTCCACCCTAATAGAAACTAATGTATTGACATCATATTTGGCATTTAATAGTCCTATACACCTTCCATGGTGAACAACATTCCTATTTCTTACAAACTCGTCTTTTTCAGAATTTCACTGTAATAACACTTAATTGGAGAACTCTTTGATCAAACTAATTTCGATTAGAAAAAACACAAACTATATTATTTTTTTATATTCTAGCAATAAAATAACTTGTTTCCCACAATCCCTCCCTTTTAGTTTGTTGGAAATTTTCATGAAAATTCATTAAAGAACCAGCATTAAAAAATACACAAAATTTCAGAGACAACTCATCCAACACTCTCTACCAACATGAGAGAAGCTCTGTGTGGAAGGAAATTTGGGAAGTTTGATTTTGGTTATCATGTTTTGGAATGATTAATAATGGCCAAGATAAGATCTGAAAAAAAAATCATACAACACATAAATATCATCATTTCATAGAAGAATTTCATACTATTTACTCATAACACCTAATTCTCATTGGGTGAAAGAATCATTTTATGGTTCATCAAAATCCTGCAAGAAATAAAAAATTTAAAACAACAAATCTCTCAATTATACTTTTGGAAAATAACACAAAAAACCTATATATGTACTTTTAGATATCAAATCAAACTCCCCTCAAATGTATCTCCCCCACAAACATGCATCACATCCAAAAACATATTAACAAGGTTAACAAAAATGGGATATGGTCCCAATAGTAACCTCCTCATTCACTAGGAATTGTATGATCACTGAGGTTTAACTGATGTTTCTTTAATTCATGTGATTCCAAAAGATTTTTCATAATGTTATCCAATTGGCCATCAATTCTAACATTCTCCATTTTAATCACTCATTGTTCAAATTTTTTCTTTATGATGTTATATCAGATCTCAATGTGTTTTGAATGAGGATGATTAATTTTATTCTTTGTATGATTGATCAGGATCATGTTGTCATAGTGAATCACCATCAGTTGCTTCACCTCATCATGAATATCATCCAATTGTGGGTTTATCAACAATAGATGAGTGAAAGCCTTTGTAGCATAGATATAATCTTATTTAGCCACACTAAAAGAAGTTATTTCTTGTTTCTTTCTCCACCAGCCATCATATTTACTTTCAATGAAGATGGATCCACCACTTTTTGACTTTTTATCTAGTATATCTCCAGCCTAATCAACATAAAAAATGAAAATAATTCTTTATATTTTCCTTCTGTAAAATAGTTTCCAAAATTTATTGTACATTAAATATACCTCATGATTCATTTACGTGGTTCCAAATTCTCTTTCATTGGATTACTTTGAAAGGGGTCCACTAAGAATTTGGAAAATATGATATATTATAGGGTTAAATTTAAGTATAATAAGCTTCATATGATTCTCTTGTACTGGGTGGGATCTAAAAAATGTCATATCGTCATGCTTTCTATGTTTTGTACCAATAGAAATCAGAGTCGAAATTGGTTTGCAGTCATGCATGGTTAATTTCATCAATATCACACTTGTATATTTTACTTGATAAATAATGGTCTAATCCTTCATTAAAATTTATCATATCCCCAAGGAGATGTGAGTTCACCAATAATAGACATTAAAAATTCTAATTTCTTTTGTTTAGAAAAGTCTTATAATGATCCCTGATCGCTTCCACAAAAATCAATATCATCCATGTACACAAGCACCAAAAAATAATCTTTATTAGAATTCATCACATAGAGATTCTTTTAAAAACCACCTATTTTAAATTTGAGCTTCTTTATATATGTATCTATTTGAGAATATCCACTTTTCATTATTGATTCATACTATAAAGAGCCCTATTTAATATGAAAACCATAGTATCATAATTTCTAATAATAAATCCCACTACCTGTCTAATGTAGAATCCTTCTTCAATGATTTAATTTAAGAATTTTTTTTAACATTCATCTGATAAACTTTGTACTCTTTCTGAATTCCAAAGGAAAGGAAAATCCTGATCGACACTAGTATTGCTACTGGATAAAATGATTCTTCAACATTAATGGCTTTGATATATAAATATCATTTACAAACTAAAAGTTCCTTGTTATCATCACACTTCCATCCTAATAGAATTTTTTTAAGGATCAAATTTGTTCCAATCACATTGTGATTTTCAGGTTTCTTGAAAAGTTACCTAACCAGATTCCATTCAATCTAATATAGTTCTTCATTAATGTCCTTAAACCCATGATTCATCCTTTACTACTTCTTCAAATCAGGTTTTTTCCACAATTGATAGTAATGAAGAATGTTATTTATTCCTTATTCTCATTTCCTTTATGGTTGAATTCCAATCACTAAGGATGTTGGACTGGCTAATTTACAGTATTTTGTATCTTCTATGTGCTTCTAATGATGTTTCTTCATCTGTAGTTCCTCTTGATATCCAAACTAGGTCAAATACCCTGAGAGGTGGGGTGGGGTGAATCAGGGTATGAAAGATTATAACAACTACCCCTTTGGATCTTGTTTCAATGTTAAACAAAACACTCTTCTCTCATTCTCGTGTGTAAATGTATGAGCATAAATGAAATCTTGCACTAGATGCATCAATTTTACATGGTTCACTCTCACTAGGTTATATCCAAGGTGAAAAAAATGATGATGGGCTGATGTAAAAAAATCCATAAAGGCTCACTACCAAAAAAACATGGTATGGGATAGATCACTTCTATGCCCACACTCACTATATTTACAATGTTTAGGGAAAAATCCCTAAATCCCAAGGGTCACTCCAAAACTGTCTTTTGATGGCTCACTACCAGTGGAAAAGATAACTTCTTCCAATTCCATTGATGAATTCTCTAGAAATTATTGGCACTCAAATTATGAACATGTGGTTCCCTAATTTACCATTAATGAATACATCCTTAGTTTTAGATAGATGCTCTATTGAGTTCTCAATTTTACCAATTAAATAAATATCACATTACCACAGATTCATTGGGAAATACATTTTGAACACTTTCCTGATGATCATTACCTTCCTGAAGAACTCCTCTTTCAAGAGGCTCAAATATCCTTCACAAATCAACCACCATTCATGAAGCTCACTTCATTAAAAAATCTAAAATAGCCTTCAAGAATCTCTCAACTTTTTATCAGATTTTATATCCTTCATGAAATTCAATACATTAGTGATGATATCAATTTTTTTCATCATTTGTAGACATCACGAACATCCTTTCACCATTATCTTTTTCACTAGAACTCCCTTCATGAACCACCATCATGAATTTGGATCCTTAGAATCTTCATTAAGTCTCGCTACTATTCTGATGGGGATAGTGGCCTATTTGAAAGCATTTCCAATGATTTATGATTCTTCTATTCACATCGTCACTATTGTCTGATTCTCTTCATTTTCATTCATGATACTCCCTGTATTTCAGAATCACCATTGAAATTTCACATTCATGAAAATTCTAATAGCTGTGGAGATTACTTTCAAACCATTTTCAATTCATGATGAGCCTTTTGAGAAGATACAAACCTTCATGAAATGACCTTCATGAAACTCAGCCTTCATAAAATTTATGAGTTATCCATATTATTACAAGGGAATATATTCATTTTTCTTGGATCATTTTTAACATAACATGTGAACAATATCATTGGAACTCCACAAAATACCTTGGAAGCATAATTTGTCACCAAAAAAATCTACCCAAAATTACTGCAATGTTACATTGAGGTTTTTTTCCAAACACCACTTCTAATTATTCTTCTAAATAATCAACATTTTGTGAGCCCTGAATATTTTTCAGGACCTCCACTATTTCTTCATTTGAATCTCTCCATTTAATCATTCTTATTTATCTTATATCATATCAACATATGTTATCCTAGAGGTATTTGTGAGTTTATCTTCAATGATATTGACATAAATTATTTACAAAATTACTCCATTATGATTATTGTGATATTTTTTTGATATACCATTCATTTAATATCCAAGGAATATTACCTATATGCAGAATCTCTATACATTTTGTTATTTCTATATTTGTTTCACATAAATCATTTACTTAAAAAACCAAAAAATAATTCAAAGAGTGATTCCTTTCATACAAAAACTCATTTGGTGTATAGGTTTCTCCCATAAAATCCCTGTTTTTTTAGTATACACTACTACCTAAAAAACCTTTTTCCCGTAATGATATGAAAAATGGATCTCAATCAATAGAGTTCTAACCATATTTTTCACCTATCGATTTCAGTGTTCAACAACTCCATTTTTCTCTAGAGTTCTCACTATAGAATCCTAATACAATATTCTATGTTTTTTTATTTAATTTTTAAATTCAATGGACGCATATTCACCTATATTCCCATTTCATAAAATCTTTGTTATGAAACCAGTTTCATTCTTATCAGTTTGACGATAACTCTTCATGTAATGAATCAATTTTTGTTCTATCTATATAATCAATACACATTCTATTATAATATAAAAATCTAAAAAAAGGAAGGAGTATCTCTCTACAAATGTTCTGACCACTTTTATGGGACCACATACATATCTATAGACTGGATCAATAAGATTTTATTCCCCTTTGATCTTCGGATAATATGAACTTATAACTGAATTTATTCATATGAAAGCATCACTTATCTTTTCTCATTCACACATCAGATTGTGAATATCAAAAACTATCTTTATCAAAGATATCTTTTTCATGATTTTTTTATTAATGTGATCCAGCCTTCGGTTCCACAAGTTTATTTCATCTCCAACTATTAATTAAAAAATGTCCTCTTTACTATCAACATGGCATAAATTTCTATCTATTCTTTATCCTTTCCTAAGACAATTAACATTACTTCCTTTGACAGTTCACCCCTTTTGATTAAATTTCACAATCTATCTTGAGTCACAGAGTTATCTCACACATAGGATATTGTGACATAAACCACAAAAAAAGAGAACTAATTTTTTTCTAAGCTCATCATTTTATAGTTCTATATTTTCACTACCTTTGATCCTTAGTGATACATAGTTTCTGAGCCACAATTTTCCCTTAACATTCTTTAATAAAACATAATTTCCAATCATAGGATACGGTAATCCATTTTCAAGAATCTAATTGCTATTATTCTTTGTAGCATTGAGATATATTTCTATAAGGTTGGATTTATCTATATTCTTATTTTCTTTAGATGATATAATTTATTGAGTTGAGGAAAAATATGGCCTTTAAAATCTATTTTACATATTCATGGGTTCATCAAACTCATATTTTCATTCTATAGGAGAATACATATTTTCAAGACAAACCCTTATTGATTGGAAGGTCTCAACATCCACTAACTCCCCTCCCCATATCTCACTATTTTAGATGAAGTTTTACTTAGTTTAATGAATTAGAGGTCACATCAGTAGATTAATACTTAATCATTTTACCCTAACTAGCATGAGGCTCTATATACACTATAGTCCAGAGTTGATTCATTTGAAATCCCCAATCAAAAAAAATATTCAAAAAAATTATTATTCGTACAACTCTTGATCTTGCATGAAAAACATGTAATTATGTGAAACCTTTAAATTTTTCATGTAATATAACATATATGAAACCCTTATCTTTAATGAAACCAAGACTTGAGCTTCAATTAGTCTTGATTGACATATGGAACACTTTGTGTGCATGTTTTACTATACAAAACTCTTTTGTGCACAACTCTTTAACATGTTAGGGACACCAGATATTTCCTTTGAACATTTATCATGGTTTAATGGGGGTATCCGCTTTTTTATAGACATTTTTAACTCTACTTGGATATTCCTTACAAACCTTTTAACTTACATGAAACTCATGTTTTGGCATTGTATTTGGAATGTAAGATTCTTTCACCCTTCCATGGATATCATCATTCCTAGGTCACAAAAACTCATCTATCACACAATTATACCTTTTGTTCACATCTCATGCCTTTTAATTTTTTTTTTATCTTGAAACATCACTTGGATGCATGATTTTTATTCACATTCATCCTTGAACAAAAATTAGATTTCCTAAAACAACTTTCTTTTATATCCATAATTTTGAAAAAAATGAAAAATATTGGGAAAAATTTCATATTTAACATTGAATCCATTTGCATCGTAATAAAGATTGTTTTGAAAAATACTTAATGAACCGAGTGTGGATTGACAACAAACACACACAATATTCTACTTATAACTCCCAGTTATAAGAATTCTTTGTTATAATAACTATGTCCTATAGAATGAGATGAAAGGTGTTGTCAAGTTATTTGGGAATGGATTGGTTAAAAAAGTAGTTTGGTGGTTTGAATATATGAGAGGTGCGAGTTTCAATTTATTTTTGATGAGTGGTATTTTTGTAAATACCCCCCAATTATTCACTATTGGGAGGTTAATATAACCTCAAGTTTCCCCACGTTTGATATTTAAGGGTTTTTAGTGATGATATGGTCAAAACACACCTCCATAATATAATAAGACATGTGTTTCATAAATTTTGTTCCACAAAAAATATGTTTCCTTAATTTTACCATTTTGGTTTTCAACTATGGTAACTAGGTTTCTATTCTAGGTAATTAATATATTAAGATTAAATTAAATAGATGATTATTGGATACATTTGACCCCCAAATTCTAAACATTAAATCCAATTTGTCAATTATAAAACCAATGTGTGTTGAAAAAAAATCAAGAGAAGCACATGTCCTTCCAAAATAACTTTCTTAACCTGAATTATACTAAAAAAGTTTTTTCACTAATTATGGGAAAATTTAGTCATTATAAAAGAAAAAAATTTCCATGAATGGAAAATAGTTTATATTTATTAAAATTTTCAACCCACTTAGAAAATTATAAGATTTGTCTTAATTGTAAATCAATTAATAGAATATCATTTATTATGAAATAAAATAATTTTAAATTATGGATTTATTAATTTATTTTGAAATAAAAAAATATAAATACAATGGTGGAATTAAAATATTTTAAGTTAAAAATTGTGTAAAATAATATATTCCTCAAAAAAAATAGATTTTAGATAATAATTCATTCAATTTACATCACTTCAAATATATTTTGGTATAGTTTATTTTATTTTATTGTTATGTAAATAATTATTGTGAGTTAGTTTATTAATAATTTAATGAAATTATTTCAACTAAAAAAATTAATATTGATACAAAAGACTCAATTATCTTCAATAGTAATATTTATAATCAAAGATAACTTGTTTTTACCCTATCCCAAAGATTTTTTTTTGAAATAAAAAGAAATAAAGATTCCTTCTGTATTTTTCTTTAAATAATATATTATAAGGTTAATTTCATCAACAATTATACCAAAAAATCATGAAACTTTAGCCTATGTTCATAAGGGTATAAATTTGGCCATAAAATTTTCTTTACACAAATTTATATATTATTTTCCCTTAATATTATTTTGTTTAACCCCTTGAAATCCCATTTTAACCTTAACCATGGTAATTAATTTTTACTACATTCCCTATAAACATTGGTAAAAAATAAAGTTTAACATATTAGAAATTATAAATTACTCTGAATAAAAATATTTAATCTATTTTTATAAATTAAATACCAAAAATATGAAAAAAAATAAATTTAAAATTAATCACTCGGATGTGATAAAGAAATTGGTTTTTAAAGGAAAAAAAGTTAAAATGTTAAAAAAGTTTTTATATCCAATTACAATATGAAATTTATTATAAAGATGTAAATTGTTTTAATATATTTATAAGTTAACTAAATATACTTTAAAACCAATTAAATATATAATTTAACTTTATAAATAAATTAAATGAAAATTCAGTTTTTAAATAAAATTTGTCATTTTTGACTATTTATCAAAAATATGAAACTTTTAAGAACAATCTAGAAAATTCCAAATAAGTTAAATTAGGCATTATGAATTCAAAAATTAAGTTTACGTTATAAATCTTATTTTATAAAATGGTGAAAATTAAATTTATTAGTGTTCAAAAAATGACAAAAATTTATTTTTTTATCAAAAAAGTATTTTTGAAAAAAAAATAACATTACCAAAAATTATTTATTTTATTATAAATGTTTATTTTTTCTACAAAACCGTTATATAAAATATTTTAAATATATTTATTAATATTAATATCACTATGTTTATTGTATATTTTATAACAATCTATTTAAAATAACATTATTAATAATATATCATGGTTTTATTAAAATTTAGTGTTGTGTGTATCACAAGCTAAGATAATAATGCATATAGATAAATATTAAATTGGTGTTTCATGTAATGAAAGACAATAAATAAATTTAATTTATCAAAAAAAATGTTTAATAACTCATGGCATAACATTCTACCCCTATTAAAATGAATTTATCCCACAAAATTCATCATAGTCATCAAAGGTTTAACATTGGAAAATAGAAAGCCACATCAAATAAGTGAAAAGTACAACATCCTTTTTTAAAAATGAAATTGGATGAATAAAAGTTACCTAAGGTAACTTATAACTTGGATTACACATAGGAAAACATAATTGGGAAGTGAATTTTTGGACACTTATGAAAATTGAAATAATTATAGAGAGTGATAAAGAACACTAATTGAAAGAAAGAGGGTGATCCTAAGAAAGTTACGGAAAATAACCCATGAACCAAAGAGGCATGAAAAGGGTCATTGATATCATATAAATGATGATAAAAGGGAATAATTTTATCTCATGATCCTTTTCTTAATGATAAGATATTTCTTCACGATTTAATTACATTTCATAATTACAATCTCATCCATAGATTAAATTACAAAATTTGATAAATTTTTAGCCTTGTGACCCTTATAAAAGATTAAAACCTGGAACATTAGAATTAAGGTTACTAAATTTCTAAAAATCGACATAATATTTATCCCCCATCTATCGAAAATCGGGTCTTGATTTTCACATACCAAACATGTGAATACCTTGATCTTGTATTCTCTTTAAACATTGTAATAACCTAAATTACTAAAAATATTATTAAAAACACATTATATTTATTATTATTTAAATAAAACACATTTTATTGGACATATTCCTTAAATAAAAAAATGTTTCAAACTCCACCAATGATAGTATAAACCACTTTTCCAACAAACTTTTAATATGTTCTAAGGTAATAAGTAATATCCAAATTAATTATTCATATCTAACATCTATGTATCCCAAATACATTATCTAAACATACAAAAAATATTGAAGGTTATATTTTCTTAATCAAAACATCACCATGTCATTAAGTCGTTTTTCTAGTCCATCCCAACCATAAAACATATTCATTAAAATCCTTAATTTAGATCTTCTACAAAAAATAATTATTTATATATATATTCATATATAATAATTTTTTAATTATAATACATAAACATTTCAAATATTCCACCTATTCCTTAATATATTGACTTGGATTTTTCATCTTATTCCTTAATACTTCTTTCTTTTCAAAATTCATCCATAGATTCTTTATCATCAATAGAAAAACCATTTCTCATAGAACCTTGGTGATTCAGTTCACAGTCATTCCCTTTAGAACATTGATTTGGATAATTTTCATTCTATTTACATTTAAAACATTACACATTTTATGATAACTGAGGAAGGTCGTTATTCTCATCCATTGCATTGAATTAAATTTTCATTTTTCATTTATAGTTAGATTATTTTTCCCTACTCTATAGTCATAACTTCTTCCAATTCCTATGAGACATTTACATGGGTTATTATTTCCAAATTATCAATATTTTAGAAACTAAATCTTCTTACCTCAATGTTCTCTAATACTGAAACTCTATTTAAATTCCATCATTATTTTCTTTGGTGAGTATAATATTTGGTTAAGGTCCACATTTCTAATCATGTTTAATGATAATTGATTAGTAATAATCACAATATTCTATAATGTAGTCATCATTCCATTTATCTACTTATCCAAAAATTATACATCACATCCATTGATAACCCAGTTCTTTCAGGTTCACTCTATTGACTAAAACCCAAAATCATAGTCATAGAAACACTAATCATAGTGGGAAAACACATAATCATGAAAAATAACTTATATGATGTCTAATTCAAGACACATTCGTTCATTTATGACACCTTAGGTTTCTCCTAGCTCATTAATAGTATTATTATATTTAAATCAATCATGATGGTTTATAAAGAGTTTCAGAATTTACAAACCATATCCCCTAAAAGTCTCAAACTATCTGTGCATCGGGGCCTATTGTTATGCACTTTTTACTGATTATGTCTAGATTAATACTACATTTTCAGATTTTTTATCCCTTGGTATATCTCTTCCAAATACCCAAAAAAATTTATTATCTAGAAATGTATGCTATTTATTGGAAACCACTCATTATATCCTTAAAAAATCCAGGATATTTTACTAAACTTTGAATCATCCTTATAAATATCCTTAGAGACATCCCAAGAAATATCCTTAAAGATATCCCATTTATTATCACTATATTATTCTCAGTTATGTTTCGAAAGTTTAACCAAACCATTCCTTTAATACCAACTATATGTAACCATGCTTTTGATACATGTATATTACATATTTTGAGATAAATATTCAATACATTACACAAAAATAGATACTTAAGGACTATAACAGTTTAGTACCTCTTGAAACATGGAACAAAATCTTTTAACTCATCCAATATATTCAATTTCCACTATAAATATATTCCCCTTTTGTAATATTCACAAGCATACCATACATAAACCTTTCTTCATAACATGGGGAAACCAAACATATAAAAGTGTGAGCCCAGATGCCCAGTAAGGGTAAACAAGGGAGATAAATAAGTGAAACATGATCATAAGAGAATGAGAGCATGAGAATAACTTCTGAAAACCACACCATTCATATCAAATATAGTAATATTGAGTCATGGAAAAAATATTGTCATTTCATAAGACCTGAATCATTAGGGAATAAAATAACATGTTCCAAGAGAGAAAAAAAATTTGCATAAATAATAGTTTTTTTGGAATAAATATAGGAATAGAAAATAATACATAAAATATACCCACCCAAATATTCATAACATGTTAGGGTTGGGATAATAAACTGTATACCAACTTCGACCTTGGGATAACCAATTATATACCCTATTTTTAGGCTTGGGTTCCCCCTTTGTAGGCTTCTTTTTTGGCTTGGTCTAACCTACCAAGTATAATATTTTTTTGGATTCTGATAATAGCCCATATACCCTCTAATATCATTGAACAATTATTACTACCCAATTCATTGGTGATATATCTAGGTCTCACCATTATCATAATGAAAATCACACATATGTGTTTCATAAGATCATAAATCATTCATCATATCATAAAACATGAAATAAAATTTATTTCATAAACATTTAGTCATTTCATAACCTATAAAAAACATATAGTTTTCATAAAAAATCACATTTAATCATTTCAAATACCATGATAAAATTATCGGGTTTCATAATAATTTTATCATGATATAAACCATTAAAGTGAATTTTTTTTATAAATATCATTTTATTAAAAACATAAACCATTCTGAGGAAGAATAAGAATTGTATACCTAGATGATAAACCTAATAAATCATAAGTAAGATCAAATTATGTTATCTTACATGTAAATTTATTTTTAACTTTCACTTGGAACATTTCTTTGTGTGAATATAACTTTTCATTGAATATAACTTTATAGAAGAGAACTACTTTTAAAAATCATTTCCATCAAAAACTAACTTGAAAACATAAAATAGTAATTTTAAAATTCATTTAAAACACATTTTTAGAAAAATATTATTTCCAATTAAAAAAATTATAATGTATAAAACATATAGAAAATATTTTTAGAAAACACCCTTTTGGAAGAAAAATGGATCTCGATCAAAAAGTTGATTTTATTATAAATATTATTTTTGAGGTATTGAGTAAATATATACTGGAAAATTAATCAAAACAAGTATAATAATATAATAACTATAGGTTAATAAATTTCATGTGTTTCTTGATATATGGATCTTAAGATAAAACCATTGGAGGTATAATCAGAAAAATTATTGATAAACAATGATATTGTAACATAAAATTTTCAACCACTTTGTTAACATTTATATGTAAGCCATAGAAAGCTAAAAAATTTAAAAAAACATAAAAATTGTAAAAAAAATATATTAATATGACAAAATAATCAATTACATATTGGTTTTATATACACCTATTAAATGAATCTTAGTGTATAATATGACAAAAGTCACAAAGAATGAAAATTGAGACAACAAATCCCTTAGAGATTTGGTTAATTTTGAAAAGTAAACCCAGTGATAGAGGGATCCTAAAATTTATATATAAATACAAAATAAATTATGAATAAAAATAATAAAATACATTCATAGGATGTATATACACCACATTAAAGAAACATGTACTAAACATTACATCTATTTCATATAAAAAAATAAAGGTGAGATGGAAATCCTTTACTTTAATATTAAATTCCATAATAATCATTAAAACCTACTTTATAATAAATATATGTTTATTTTACATCTATTAAAAAAGAATATTCATATATATCATAGCATATATGATTTTATTATCACCTTCTATGACCCATTTATTAACAATTTAATGTTAAATTCATGTTTTTGGTAATAATCACTTTGTTTTTTGTATATGATTTGGTTTGTTATATCTTTTCCACTTACATTGATCATGGTTCAATAATATCTATAATTACATAAATCATATATATATAATATATATTCACTACGTATGTAATTATAGTAATCTATAAAATTATTGATTAGAAATTAAATACATCGTTAATGGTGACGGTAGGTCATACGTTTGCATGAACGCAGTTTCTATTTGCTTTTTTGGATTGAATGGAATCAAAATAAATAATTTATTATCACTAATTTATTATTTTTATTTCAAATATATCACTTATGTTAATTAAAAACAACCTCAATACATTTTATTTCTAGCATTAATGATTCACATTGCATCATGTGGTTATAGTCCATTGAACACATGAAAGAAAGTATCATATTCCCATAAAATTGAAAGAATGAATTTATATGAGATAAAAAATTATCTGATCATAATAAAATAATAAATATCCAATATATTACATATAATCAATAAATACATCATTATAAACAACCTTTATAAGATTTACGGTAAAAATTAATGACATCAAATCATAAGTTTGTAGTCTGTCGTACACATTAAACTGGCTTAGTAACCAATTTGACGGATGTGGACAAGGTTTTAGATAATGACCATATTATAAAAACATAAAATTATATTTATTATACATATTTTATTATTTCATCATGGTTTAATAAAAATTGAATGAGTTAGATAAACAATTTAAATAAATATGCATTTTGAAGAAGATTACATCTTCTTTGGGTATCCTCATTTGGTTTTCAGAAAATAATTACTAGGTTGGATTTGATCAAAAAATAATTATTTTAGGATGATTATAGTGATTTTAGGAAGTGAATTATGAAGTTATTTACCTATCCAAAGCGATTTTAAGGTGCGAAGAAGTGACAGGAGTGATTTCTCTTTTATAGTTGAGGAGTCGTGACATTTTTCTGATAACAAAAATATATTCACCATTGGGATGTCAATATTACCTCATGTGGATCCAATATTGAAAATTAATTGGGTGTAGGTATTATATGGTTGATAAAAACCAACAAAAAAATAATATGCATGTTTTAAATATTTTTTCCATAACATGTATGTCTCCTTATTTTTATCATTTTTTTTCACTATGGTAATTAGTTTAATAAACTAGGTAATTTATTCATTAAGAAAAATTTAACGTAATCATTATTTGATAATTTGTTCCCAATTATAATAAAAATTGAATATAATTTATCAATTACCAATCCAATTTTTGTTGAAAATTTATTTTAACATTAGTGCATGTATGTGAAAAAACACAGTTTTAACCTTCACTGTGCTAGAAAATTATTTTACTAGTTAGGTGTAAGTATTGTAATTATAAGAGAAGTATTTTTAGATGAATGGAAAACAGTTATAATTAACTAAAATTTTGAATAAGTTATCATAATATAGGGTTTTTTGAAAATTTATATCATTTAAAAAACTCTCATTTATTATATCTTAATATTAATGTCAATATTGACATTATTCATTTAATTTGAATTAATGAAATATCATGATAATGATTGAATTTTAATATATAATTTCAAAACTATGATAAAATGATATATTCATATATAATATTAATTGAAGACAATGATTAATTCAAATTACTTCAATTTTAACATTTTTATTATCATTTATTTTATATTGTTATTAAATAAAAAATTACTATATTAGCATTTTTTAAGGATTTAAAGTAAATATTTCATCTCAAAAAAACAAAAAATAAATTATCAGGATAATAAAAACTCATTTTTATTCAAATATAATATTAATAACCGAAGATATGTAGTTTGTATCCCCATCCCAATGATTTGTTGAATTTAAAATAATGAAAGGTTCATTTTTGTCTTTTTCTTTACATAACTTATTAAATAGGTCACTCTTTGAAATTTTGTCCCAAAAACACATAAATATAGATCCAAATGTAATATGGGTCTAAATATGTCCATTAAAAAGTTTTCATACATATATATTGGTTATTTTTACCCTTTTTTTAATTTAATCCCTAGTAAGCCTATTTTTAATTTAACTGTGGTAAATAATTTTTACTCCATGAAATATTTATTTTGGTCAAAAATTAAGTTGAAAATAGTAGAAAATATAAATTATTATGATTCAAAACAGTTATACTTTTTTTAAAATTAAAATTAAAAAATTGATAAAAATTAATTTAAAACTAATCCTCCTGAGGAGATAAGAAAATGAAGTTTTAAAGCCAAAATGATAAAAAAAAAATTCGAATTTTCTATGTCCAATTTCAATATAAAAATGATTTAAATGACATAAATTGAAAAAATAAATGAATAATTTAACAAAATATACTCTAAAAAATATAATATAATTTATTTTTATAAATAAATTAAATTAGAAGGATGTTTTCAATAAAAATTCTGTATTTTCACATAAAAAATAATCTTGTATGAAAAATAGGTAAAATCCAACCTAAGACAATTTTAAACTTAATAATTCAGAAAATAATTTTATTTTTTGAAATTAATTTAAAAAAAATTAAAAATACATTTTATTTTTTAACAGAAAAAGGCATAAAATATATTTTAAAAAAATAGTATCTTTGAAACATATAGATAATTTACCAAAAAATGTGTATTTTATTTTCAATATGTTTTATTTATATATAAAAATTTTAAATAATATTTGAAAGGTAGCTATTAATATTCATATACCTAGTTTAATTGATATTTTATAACTATCAAGTTTATATAACTATATTAATCATTGATCATGGTTTTGCTAAAACTATGTGTTTTATATAACACAAGCCAATCCATTGTTACAAGGCATGCAATCATTACATGGTGTTGTGTGTAATGTAATCCATTAAAAAAATTAAATTTAATCGAAAACAATAAGTTCATAAAATCCCAATAACCTATTCATCACATCTTTATAAAAAATTATAAATGAAACCACCATTCATGCATATGTGTATACTACCTCCTCGATAACCAAGGAATCTATATTATCATCACTATAATTAATATCTAGTTATTATAATGGATTTAATATATATATATATATATATTATTCATCAAATAATTATTTTCCATAAATTTGATATATTATCTATCTTTATAACATTCTTATAACACCCCACTGCTCGAGACAACTGACTCATTCCCAGATCGGTGGATGCCACTATACCTTAGGGGAATATCCTCATATAACTAGGGATTTTTTCTAGTAGTGGAATCTAATGTATTATTTTTAGGAGACAAAACCCCCTATAGTATAGTTTCAGAAATGTATAAATAACCAAATATCATACCCCACACCATAAACTATAAGAAGAAGTAAAAAATATCAACGGGGCTGGAAAATAAATGAAATCAATTAAATGAATTAAAACCCTTGTCATAAATAAAAATATTCACCTTTTATACCCATGAAGACAATGACTGAATAAGATAACGAAATTAAATAAAGGGGATCCACTATATCTTGAGCCTTGCCTCATTCTGAGATCCACATAATTTTTCTGATCAATCGGGCTCAATCAACCTAGGCTTCTACCAAACTTATACCATTATAAAACTAAATGTTTACTAGGGTAGCCATGTGCAGTGATGGCTAGAGTAGGCTACGAGAAAAAACAGAGTAAAAAATGACCAATGTGGTCCCAAAAAACATTAAAATTAGTGATATGTGAATGTAACAGGATGAGTTGAAGTAAGTAGATAACTAATGGAAATAAATAAATATTTATACTTAGGACTATGAACCAGATCGTCCTTAAAGAAATTTTTATTTTTTGGAGTGTCTCTAAGAACATCATGTAATCTTTCCAACCATACTAAAAGAACAACCCATCATGTTTATTATTCAAAAAAGTAAAATGAACCACCCTTATTAGATTTTTCTACCATCATCAAAGAACTTCCCTGTTGGATTTTTATCATCTAAAATAATCCCAGTAGTATCATAGTCCTAGATATAATCTCCCTTTGGTATGCCAAACAATTCCTAGTGTGATAGATAATTAACCCTCAAAAAATAGTATGATTTGATCCCCCATCTCATAACCTCACTGAGCTAGAATGTGATTGTCTACTTTATCATCTGAGCTCTAAATTTATGATAACCCAACAATATCGGAGCTCCAACTATGGGGATTTCCCATCCATATCAAAATCCAAATATATGTTATCCTAACCAGTATTACATACCTCTACTATGGGTGTCACAACAACAAAACCGTGTTTATCCAGTACTAGGATTTTAACTTCACTAGCTAAAAACATTTTTAAAGACCCCCTTTGTTAGATCTAAAAAAAGAATTGATAAAGGGGGTCATTAAGAGATCTTATTTAGCATTGTTAATGGGGGGTCTTTAACAGCACTAAAAAATGTTGTTAAAGAGGTTCCATTATCAGCACTTTCTTAATATCCCTCGTAAATGGGGTCTTTTATCGGTACTTTTTTACCAGTGCTGATAAAAGTATTGTTCAAACAAAAATATTTCATTAAAAATAATATATTTATATATAAATATTTTTATATTGATATAAATATAATATATATTTTTGGAAATATGTTTTCATTGAGGAAAATAGACATTTACACTTAAAATATAAGATATTTAGTGAAAATGGCCTATAAAATAACTAAAAAAATATTTTTAATTAATAATTTGCTTATTATTACTGAGTAATAATTATTTAATATTAATTTAAAAATAAAAAAAAATTAAAAATAATAATAAATGATCTAAAATAATTTGAAAACATAACTCAAACTTCAAACGATCATAAATTTTGATTCGGGTGTCTATTTGGGGTATAACACATATCAAATTGAATGTTGTGATGATTTCTACACTGTAATGATTAGGTGGACCCTGATAAATATTTTTTTATTCAAAACAATCCCTAGAAGGCCTCCAAAATAGAGTTTTTTTATGGGGTACCCCAATTTTTTTAACATTCAATGGATTTTAAGCCTCTTTTATGGGGGTCTTTTTGACCTTTTTCAGTGGGGAATGAATTTATTCCCAGGTATTACATTCATAGTGATATTATTGAATTTAAATTTTATCTTTTTTCAAAACATTATTTTAATAGTAATGAAATATAGATCTATATATACAATTTTTCTATATATTCACACATAAAAAATTGATTTTATTAATAAATAAATTAAACATAATTACATATAAAATATATTTATTAATATATAAACATATATATAAATATATGGATAAAACAATGTAATGAAATATATATAAATATGGAGATATATCATATAATTTGAAATAAAACAGTAAAGGGTATTAGAAAATGCTTCGATGTATATGCTAGAGGTCTAGGGTTCAAAACTCACTAGAGGAAGGGGTGCATGCATGGAAGGCAGGGATTATCTATAGAACTAATAAAGGAGTGGGGTAAGCACTTATAAAGGGATTTTTGGGTGGGAATCACTAATAAATGGGTGGGTGGGTGGGTGGGGTGTGGAAAAAATTTTTATATACCCTTTATCAGTGAAGCCTTTATCAACACTTTTTTAGCACTATTAAAGACCCCCTTTAATAGTGCTAAAAAAACGTGTTGGTAAAGGGTCTTTAACAACACTAAAAATCATAGTTAATGGTCCCTTTCAATAGCGCTTTCTATCAATATTATTAGGGGTTGTTAACGACATTCTTTTTAGCACTGATAAAACTTTCAATCTTTTAACCGCCCTTCAATTATGAGCACTTTTTAAGAACTGAGGAAGGCCTTTTCTATCACTGTTGAAGGCCATTTTTGTAGTAGTGTGTTTTTTGAGTATGAGAATAATCCCTATAATAATTTCATCTAGTCTCCCCTATTTTATTTTCTTCATTAAGGGTATACATGATATACGAATTTTAGCCTGCTCTTATGGGATTTTCCATCTAATAAACAATATTTCCTAAGGAATACACCAAATTAGACATGACTATTAAAATTGAAATAGATGTTGGTAATAAGGGAAACCCACTACGAATACCATGATTATAATAAAAAAATAATGACCTAGATTGCAATAATATTAAAAATCATAAATTATCAATTTGGGATTAATGGTGACACCCATAATCTTCACTACCCATTTTAGTAACCAACATTTCTATAAGTTCACATGGAGAATGACACTTACTATGGTACCCTAGGTCTCATAAAATTATATTAACCCTCTCATTGGTCCTCATTCTTAGACAAATTATTGGTTCATCACCTGACACATTAAGATATTATGTCTCTCGATGTCTTACAGGGCCTTGTTAGCTACTCCGGGTTTATCCGCACTAGAATAAGTAAAGATATAGTACACATCATCTATAATTCATCAGGGATTAGTAGTTCATCTCACTCACCCAACCTAGATTGCAATTCCTAGGGTTTTTCCACTTACTTATGGTAATATTAGATAAGAGAGGGTCTCTCATCTTAGCCTTACCCTGATATAGTGAAACACCTCTAAGTGCATTAGGATTCCTCTAAGGCCTACATGGACTCTTATCTCCAAGTCTACACTCTACACTAGATTAGAGGTATCTCAATCCCTTACACATGGTATCGTGTATATCATATGTTTTTAACTTACCACTCATGAGGTTTAGAGCCCACTCAGTACCTCAAAGGTCTCAGCCTCATCCATTGGTGGCTAATGCATCAAACTAGTGCAAAATTTTTGTTCATAACGTTCAGTTCCCAATTAATTTTATTAAAAAAATTTATTTAATTAAAAAAATTAATTTAATTTAATTTAATTTATTACAACACCCTCAGTAGCATCCTAAATCATCCAAATGAAACATTCACAAAACAAAAATATAATAGCGAAACTACTCCAGATGACCTACCTTTTACGCGTGCTTTTATAATTTATTTCTAAGGGTTGAGAATAAAGGGAATGGCACATACAATCATGTCCAAACCCATCCATGATAATGAGTTATTTCCTCAGTTACCCTAGCGACTTTTCACACCTAATAACCCAAATTAATTAAGAATTAAAAAATATGCTAAATTAAATTATTTAATTTAATTATTCCTTAATGCATAAACACACCAGTCGACTTCATGTTATAGTAACATTATGAAACCAATTTAATTCTACTCATTATGGACCACCAGTCCTAGGTATCCTAAAATCCCCAAATTAAAAATTCCAATTATATACACTAATAAATTAATTTTGGAAAAAAAAGAGTGAAAAAATACGAAATGGTGACATACCACTTGGGTATAACATGCAATAGTAGGATGGTGTCATCTTATGCACTTGAAAAGCTATATGGAAATTCCTGATAAATCGGGTGATTTCACCATTCATTGGTGAAATATTTAATTTCAATGTCAAATAAACATCCACCAAATGAATGGAAACTATAGGGAGATGAATGGGGGGAGGAGAAGAGGGTGAATATACTCACCTAAATCACTTAAACACGCTGAAGTAGGAAAATAACTGATGAACATATAGAGGGGAGATTCCAACTAAGGTGTTCTTGTGCACTACTTATTGTATGAAGGAAAATGTGGGTCCAATCCCCCCTTTTAATTAATAAAACTCGCCAACCAGACTCACAACATAAACCAAATTTCGCATTGTAAATTTTCATGGCAATCCCCTGATCCCATATTTTTATAATGAAAAGCCCCATTCGCCTACCTAGCAACCCCCATTCACATCATGAATCCCAATTCCCCACAGGAATGGTATACTGAAAATGTTTTCTATTTTCAAAGTCACATGTTCTTCCACTGATGGTCTCACCAACCCATGATAATTCCATCAAAATATAATTCATCCCTATTACTAATTTTTTTAGATTTCCAAAACCTTATAAACTCATCATGATTAATATTTCTTAAAAAACCATCCAATAAAGATAAAATTAAATATCCAAAATCATTTCATAAACCATATATAGGTTCATTACAGCAACCTCATCACTATAATACATATAATCCCCAAGAAATATTTTTGGACATCCAATCAAACATTCTGACATACCACAATCATTAATTCAAATAAAAACACTAATTTCCATTCCCCAGACACAAAACATAATCCCAAAATTCACCATTAAGAATAAAGAGAGATAGCACCAAAAACCTGAGTAAACACTCATCTTTACAACCTAAATACAATGGCATCACTCCATGATGCCAGCGCATCCTGATACATTTTTTTCATCCCCATACTTCCCTCCCAGCCTATGGTGCTCCACACCATAGGGCCTAGCTCATAATAGTTGTGTATGAGTCAGGGTGCTCCCCACCATTGGAATTGACCTTATGAAATTTGGTCCCAGTGGTCCTATAACCCACTGGATGCAGTTTCCATCACACCATGACAAAAAAATGTAGAAATAACATACAAAAAACCATTACTATCTATATTCTCCATTTTATAATATAATGATATGTGTATCTAATGCCCATATGAAGGGCCCATAGATGATGATCATTCCTCAATGAGCTCAGCAAACCATCATAATTCACTTATTAAATAAAATTATTTATACCTAAATCATGATACAAGATTCCCAATATTTACCAAAAAAATCTTCTATGAACATAATTTCTCCACACTTATTTATATGATTCACCCCTATTGCATGTCATAAAATATTTTTCCACATGATTGAACACCTGAATAATGAAATGAAAGAATAATTCATTCCATGAAACATGACAGAAACTAGGGTTCACCTAAAAAGTTGTTTTGGATCATGCATGAAACATCCCGAGCTAGATTCCAACACCCCAACTCCACCCAATAAAATATCCCAATTCATAACTGCCATTCATTGAAGAACCAGAATATCCAGAGTTAATATATCCACCAAAAAATAAAAAAAAAATTGAAGGTCATATCTCACTCTCACTACCCTTATCAAATGAGTTTCACATGTTAAAAACCAACACCACACTCCCCACATTATGAGAATCTATATCATCACAATAATAATGTATTTTATGATCACTATATCCCACACATCATCTATTATTGGATTTAATGTTTGTAATTTTTGAATTCACTCACACATACGCACCAAATATCAACATTAATTCAACATTATCCATTTAGAAACATTTGTTTCACTCATCCCTATCCATGTTCACCTCATCCCATAAATATCATACTAGGATTCTATCTGATCGAATATTCCACCACACTCAATCCAATTTCCAAAGTATCTTATGTTATAAAATAACATATCCAATTTTATAAAAAATGTCAAGTAATAAAAAATGCAGTAATTTCATCAATCACATCATTCATTGGATCAAAATATTATGCACACTAATTTATAATTTAAACAAGTATTGTGTGAAACATATATGAACCATTCCTATCTCATCCAACAAAAAATGTATACAACCCTAAAAAACCTAATCATGTGACTGAACTCCCACTCATGTGAGTCACATCATAAATCAAGGTTGACCATACTCCCTGAAATTTATCTCATCAAACCATGTTCATATCAAAGGATTTAAACTAAGGGTATGAAATTTCACCAATGCTTAATCCAAAAAAAATTAGAGTCTAACCAAATATGTTCCAATTTATGAGCATTGGCCCATTCACAGACCACACTAGGAATATAATAAAAAAATTCAATGGCTCAAGAATCCTACTAATTCTACCCTAAAAATCTTCCTTTGATAACCAACCACCCTAAACCAAGGTGCTCATCTTAAATAATACAAAGAACCATTGTACAATTCAATTTCAACCAGAAACACATCACTTGAACCATCTAAAAAATGAATAACTAAAACATACTCTATTCTCCTAAGACAATCCTTATACATTTATAATCCCCTTAATGGGATTCCTTCACATAATATATCTCCCTGACTCACTGGAATCCGGAGTGGTGTCTCAAGGGTTTCTATTTTCTCCCACCTAGACAATAGACCTGGTCGTATACCTATCATAATCCATGGGGAGTCGTCAAAAATCTCATCTTATTATCTCTTGACAGCACATGTTCCAAAATTACTATTCTTGGGTCTAACATACGATTAGAGTTCCACACAAAACCACCACCCAAAACCAAGTCAATGATCCTCTCTAATCATATTCTATAAAGACTCCTCACTAGAAGATAATATCATATGTTTCTAAAAATTCCATAGCCAATGACATTATCCTAGATTATCTATACCAATGGAAACACACACACAGTTCGGTTAGATAGGATTCCTTCAATTTTATGTGGTAAAAAGTCTTATAGTTTGTTACAAGCACATTAAATAACAAACTGAAAATACTAACACCCGAAGGGGTTTTATTTTAGGCATCTAATACAATTATGGACCACCAGGGATACTACACCTCAAGTGCATAAGGACAACATTGTCCTCCAAATCATCAAGAATATCCACATATATCCACATAACCTACCATCAGAAGGAAATACCTACATGAGTCATAAAAGATGAGTATAATTTTGCTCATTATTTATATGGGAAAATTCTATAAGAGTATTTTTTGAAAATTGAAACCATTGAGACTTGATCTTTATCAAGAACTCACAATAATAGTCCTATATATAATTTGAATCAAATTGTCTACACCTTATATATGAAATACCTATAGAATATAATTTTGAAGAGATGAAATAAATTTTCCAACCTCATGTAAATGGGAGAAGATCTGGAATCAAAACTATAATTAAAAAATACTAACCACATTTTCATTTCTATACATTAAAATAAAATAAAATTGTAACATCATAATCCCAAATAGCAATACCATATTTGGTAAACTCAACTTGCTGCTAGAATAGGTGTTATAGAACCACAATCCTGATAACTATCACAATATCCATGAAATTCCTATATCACTAGTCTACCTTATCAAAAAAAGGATTAAAAATAAATAGATTATTTGAAACGAGATTATAACATCCCACCACAGCGAACTGCAGACTAGTGCTAGGATATGTGGTCTCTTCCATACCCCATGTTCAACTCATCATACCCCATAGGCCACTTACTAGTACTGATGGTCTAAGATGGTATTTTGGGGAGACTAAAAACCAGAAGCATATTGTGAAGAAATTGATAAATAACCAAGTGTCACACATCACATCATTCATTTATTGAGGTTGAAATAAATATAAAAAGGATGAAAATGTAATGAATTAAAGTAAAGGATAAAATAATCATGTGATAAAAAAAATTGACATCCTTTAAGGATGATTTAAATATAAAGACTAGAAGTGAAGGATAATTATTAATAGTGATCCACTGCATCTCAAGACTCATCTCATCTAGAGATCCACATAATCATTTAACCCATCATGATCGATAAACCAGGGCCTCAATAATACATGTACCTACAGACATGTGAATATATGCTTGAATACCCTTGTGTAGCGGTAGGCTTAGTAGGGTTTGAATAAAACAATCCATTGGGAACCACTAACAAGGTTGTAACGCCCCGACCCCAGCTACCCAGAGCCGTTGCGTTACTTCGTAACATTGGCATGATCACAAAAGATCAAGTCTCGAAAGACCGATTAGTTTAGTAGCCTTGGAAACACTAGATACATTCATAAATGTTACATTACATCATAAAGTGGAAAACTAATAACAAAGTCTTCATAGTCCACACTCATATCCTCTTCTGACTATCCCTGCAGGTCATTCATAAAATACTTCTTCACATCCTGGAAAATTTTTAAACATTGAAAGGGGTGAGCTCAAATGCTCAGTAAGGATAACAATAATGCGGAAGCTTTCATAAATAAACATTAACATTTAAGGCAATGTATAACTAAAACAAAAGCCTCTTAAACATGAACTTCAACATAATATGGCAAAAGTAAAATGAGATAATGCCATTTACTTCTTCACATGGATATTCTACTGGTCGAATAATCACATGTAATATCAATAACCACTTTCATAATGAGGTAATGTATAATGCCGGAAATTCTGAAACATTTTGTCAAGGCCCTGGCCAAGACATCTAAAATGATTAAGGCCTCGACCAAAACCATAAATCAAATTGGGAAAGGGCCTCGGCCAATTCCACGTCTAATTGTCTCATGAGACCTACCGATGCATCGAGGAGCTATAGCGAGCTCCACCTGTCACTTATTAAGTCCAATACATTCCTCATATGAATAGGTTTAAACATATCATAAACCATAACATAATCGTATCACATAAAACATGCATAAAGGAAACATAACATTTCCACATTTCAATCACAAGATATCAATACAACACATTGTTATAATAAAAATGCTTTCAAAACCATTTTCAATACCAAAATAAAAGAAAGTTAAAACATGATATTTATTTTTCATTAAAAAAAAGGGTATGGCTTGTAGAGGAGGCCGAAACTCAAATAATGGTCATGACGGCGGAGAAGTCGTTGTCGCCGCATAAGTACGGAAAGAAAAACATTCCCTTTTGTCGTTTAGTAAAACGCTTCGTATAAAAAATATTCCTTTTGAATAAACGTAAAATTCAAAGGGGTTTATACACCGTATAAAAGAAAGTTGTGTATAAAACCAAATATGCCTCAATCAAAGGAGATTGAGATGAAGTCCTTAAAAAGATCATTTTTAAAATAAAATAGATCTATTATGTGTATTCACTATAGGTACACATAAAGAAAATAAAAATACAAAATAATACATAATAATATCATGACATAATTTTAAAGTAGGAGATTAACCCAAAGAATGGAAGTTGGGTTAGGAAGTTCCCTTACCTTGTGTCTGACTTGACTCAACCGTTCTTTAACCTCCTGAAAATCGGGTAACTCTTTTTGATTTGAGCCAAAGGCTTCCTTGGGAAGAGTTCTGCCCAAAGTGAGGCTTCCAGGAGTAAGGGAGGAATGTTTGGAGAGTATTTGGGCAGAGGTTGGCCAAGCCAAATGGCTTTAAAGTGTAAATGAGGTGGGAGAGGTGGGGGCCTTTTATAAGTGGAGAGGAGGGCACTTTTGGAAAGATTGAAATGTTACATTATTTCACAATGCTTTTCGGATTCTAAAGGTCCCACATTTATATAATTCGAGGCTAAGGTGATAAGGTTTCTAAATATCTTCATCCAATAGGCTTTGGACAAGTGTAAGCCTTGGATTTTGCATTATCTTCTCATTTTATTTAAATCGTTAAATAATGAGGTCATCGCCACATCATAATGACGTCATAAATAATTTAATTTATTTAATGTCTAAAAATTATAAAAAAACTACTATGATGTAGGAAATCTTTTTAGCTTTCTAATGAATATTTATAGTCAAAATTTGGACTTGTGTAACCCTACTTAAAAATTGTTTTAGTAAAAAAATTTATGTTAGTGTCATTTTCACTTTAACATTAAATAAAAAGTAATTTATGTTATTTCCCAACAAAAGTGGATCCATGGGGCCCCCAAGTTAGGCCATGGCTTGTCTTGGTCGGCCATGACTCAACCAATGAGGTTGGGACATGTGTCTAGGTCATTTCATATTATTAAAGTATTATTTATACCTTAAACTACACTAATTACCACTAATCGCGATTAAAACTTAATAAGTTACTATTCACCAAAAAATTATTTTTATCCCATTGAACCACGTTTTACATAATAATGATAACCATGTATATAGGATTTTCAAAATTCAATAAAAATTAGTGGTAAACTTTCATTTAAACGAAAAATCAGTTATTTAACTACCACTTAGTGGTTTCACTATTCATCAAAAATTGAAGTTTTTCAGAACAATGCCAAAATTTCACCCTAAGCTATAATTGATATTCCGAATTCAAAAATGATGTCTATTTTACAAAATTCCAAACATATAAGTTTCATTAATTAATTTTACAATTAATTCCCGTTGTTACGACAAATAGCGTGTTTTTAAGAAACAATTTATATCAAAAGATTGGCAGTTGTTTATGTCCATTTTCAATGTTAAATTAATTATAATGACCACCATTGGAAAAAATGGTAAAAATATATTCTAATTATACTTTAAAACCACTCAATAATATAACTTATTACTATAAATTATTTTGATTAAAAAAGTTGTTTTAAGTATTTTTCACTATTCATAAAAAATTGGAAGTTCTCAGAAAGTTACAAAAAATTCAACTTAGGATAATTTCGATATTACGAATACAAAAATGAAGTCCATTTTGAAATATAAAATTTCTATAATTTTAAAAGGTGGTTATTACTATTCATAATGGCTACTTTGATTAGTTGCGGTGTGTTAGAATTCGAACTTGCGTACAATGCAAGCTATTGCATTATTGAAAGAGAGGCGTATCGTAGAAGCTCGGGGTGTTACATTCTCCCCTCCTTCAATAAATTGCGTCCTCGCAATTTGAAAAAATAAAAGGTTGAAAAGAGAAAATACCTTTGAGGAAAACCCACATCGGAAATAAGATTAATAAAATTTAGCCTTAATAAGAGGGAAAGAGAAATGAAAAAGTCACCACCCAATTATGATCTCGATTAGGAGAACATTGGTGGCAATTAGAGACATATAATTGGAGGGAAAACGTAAATATTTGTAGGGAGAGATTGGGGTCATCAATCACAATCAACTGTCAAATTGAGGGCCTCAAAGCCTTCAATCTATGTTGATTTAAAATATCTTCAGTTCAGCAAGACATAAGGTATTAGGATAACACATTTTTTTGTTTTAATATCCCTTTACTAAAGTTTAAGAATTAATTTATTCATTGAATAACAGATAGGTATATATATATTTATGCTTGACAATTAGAGTTTCAACCTTCAACTCACCTTTCACTCAAAAAGATAATAGAACCCAAAAATATTATACTTATCCTATTTGTATAAGGTTCCAAATGTTAACACATACCATTTAGATTAGTAAAATTATTTTTTAATAACCAGGGACTTCCTGTAGGCTAGTGGTAGGAAATAAAGGCCTGTCGCACTTTGATTGTGGGTTCGATTCCTACAGCTTTGTCCGACGCGACGGTTTATGCCCCACCCTACAGGTTGTCCTTTTCCTAAAACTATTGTATTATAATATTCCAAAAATAATCTTCATAAATTTTTTTAACCTTAAACCATACTATCCAAAAATCAACTTAATCCACTCCAACCTTTATAGTTATCCAAAATACCTCTGTCCTGACTTTCTCTAAAAGGTCTCTTAATTCCAA
This sequence comes from Viscum album, assembly GCA_963277665.1. Classification (NCBI taxonomy): domain Eukaryota; kingdom Viridiplantae; phylum Streptophyta; class Magnoliopsida; order Santalales; family Viscaceae; genus Viscum; species Viscum album. Next base: position 1,734,527,002 of record OY728122.1, read on the forward strand.
AATCAATTTATCAGATTCCCCAAACAAAGTAAAGTTTCTCTTATTGTCACATACTAAAAATATAATTACCTTCATCATATTAAAACCTTACTGAAACCAACAAGTACTGCAGTACAATCCTTATATAGATCACATTATTCTAATAACCAGAATATAATACATGAGTCCAAAAGCACCAATACACTAGTTATTCTGCTTCAACTGTAGTAATAGCATAAGATTGTCCTTGATCCCTTGGCCTTTTCTGAGGTAAGTTTCCTTGACGCTTAGGACATTCATTTGCATAATGACCCATTTCTCTACAATTGTAGCATTCAACTTTGACAGCCTCTTTCTTTCCCTTGCAATCACGTGCCTGGTGACCTTTTTCTCCACATTTATAACAGACTCCCATTCCTTTTAGGCAAGTACCAGGGTGATTCTTCCCACAATTATCACATAATGGAAAATCCTTCTTTCCATTTTTCCCTTTATCTGTCTCTTGTTCCACCGTTCTCTTCTTCTCTTGCTTTACTTTGTTGTCATAAGACTTAGAGAATTCCTTTTCTGTCTTGATAGCACATGAGACTATATCTTCGTATGTTGAGAAAGATTGTGACACTAGAGCTTGACGGAGAAATGGTTTTAACCCATCAAAGAAACGATTAATCTTACTTCTTGGGTTACGTATATAATCTGCAGCATGCCTCGCTAACCTTGTAAAGTTAGCCTCATACTTTGCGACATTCTCATCCTCCTTTTGTCTCAGACTCAAAAATTGCCTTTCCATATCCGCTCGATGGTCTCGAGGAAAGTATTTTTCTAAGAACAGCTCTTTGAACTCCTACCATTCCATGTTTGTTAATTCATCATCTTCCTTTGTGTTTTGAATTAGTGACCACCATTGATCGGCATCTCCAGTGAGGCGGTAAACTGCCATGACAACATTCTCCCTTTCACTACTCCCCAGGGCATGGAATATTTTCTCTAAGGAATTTATCCATTGCTCAGCTACTATAGGATTTGTACTCCCATTGAAGGTTGGCGGTTGTTGCCTCATGAAACGGTCTAGCATTGATCCTCCACGTTGCGGATCAGGGTGCTCCATACGAGTAAGGTTGTTATTCAAAACCTGTGTGAGTTGTCCCAGTACGGTGAGAAGCTGATTAGCACCAGTTGTATCACTAGCTCCACCATAATTATCCTGAGTAGGAGGGAAATTCCTACACAGAGTGCGTGCATTGATACGGTTTCCATTCCTTCCACTAGGCGCCATTTCTAAACAATGGCATAAACTAGATTAGTTTATGAATCAAAATACATAATTCCATACTTGTAAAACACTTAACATAAATTGAACTAATTATGGATATAATCCATAATTATAAAAAGGTTTTATTTGAGGAAGTATATACTCATAACCGTTCATAGTGGTTTGTAAAGAAAATGAGAATTATCCTAAGCATATCCCCCGGGAGTGTCGTAACCAAGAGTGCAGCAAGGCCCGTTGTCGTGCACCAGTTCCCGTTCGAGTCTAGCTCAAAGCGGTGTTTTCGGGTTTTACCCCTAGGTACATCTGTGCCAGAGCCGCCTCTACCTGCTCGTATCCAGACAGGGATGTATTGCTCGGAAAACTCATAACATCTCTATAATACCAAAATTCTAGGAAGTTCTTCTATACTAATCCTCAAAGTCTATCTTCGGGCTATGTGATCTAATCAGAGTTTATCTAAATCTAGCTTCCAAGGTTAGTACTAAACTGCCTCTGATACCAACTGTAACGCCCCGACCCCAGCTACCCAGAGCCGGTGCGTTACTTCGTAACATTGGCATGATCACAAAAGATCAAGTCTCGAAAGACCGATTAGTTTAGTAGCCTTGGAAACACTAGATACATTCATAAATGTTACATTACATCATAAAGTGGAAAACTAATAACAAAGTCTTCATAGTCCACACTCATATCCTCTTCTAACTATCCCTGCAGGTCATTCATAAAATACTTCTTCACATCCTGGAAAATTTTTAAACATTGAAAGGGGTGAGCTCAAATGCTCAGTAAGGATAACAATAATGCGGAAGCTTTCATAAATAAAAATTAACATTTAAGGCAATGTATAACTAAAACAAAAGCCTCTTAAACATGAACTTCAACATAATATGGCAAAAGTAAAATGAGATAATGCCATTTACTTCTTCACATGGATATTCTACTGGTCGAATAATCACATGTAATATCAATAACCACTTTCATAATGAGGGAATGTATAATGCCGGACATTCTGAAACATTTTGTCAAGGCCTCGGCCAAGACATCTTAAATGATTAAGGCCTCGGCCCAAACCATAAATCAAATTGGGAAAGGGCCTTGGCCAATTCCACGTCTAATTGTCTCATGAGACCTACCGATGCATCGAGGAGCTATAGCGGGCTCCACCCGTCACTTATTAAGTCCAATACATTCCTCATATGAATAGGTTTAAACATATCATAAACCATAACATAATCGTATCACATAAAACATGCATAAAGGAAACATAACATTTCCACATTTCAATCACAAGATATCAATACAACACATTGTTATAATAAAAACGCTTTCAAAACCATTTTCAATACCAAAATAAAAGAAATTTAAAACATGATATTTATTTTTCATTAAAAAAAAGGGTATGGCTTGTAGAGGAAGCCGAAACTCAAATAATGGTCACGGCGGCGGAGAAGTCGTTGTCGCCGCATAAGTACGGAAAGAAAAACATTCCCTTTTGTCGTTTAGTAAAACGCTTCGTATAAAAAAGATTCCTTTTGAATAAACGTAAAAGTCAAAGGGGTTTATACACCGTATAAAAGAAAGTTGTGTATAAAACCAAATATGCCTCAATCAAAGGAGATTGAGACGAAGTCCTTAAAAAGATCATTTTTAAAATAAAATAGATCTATTATGTGTATTCACTATAGGTACACATAAAGAAAATAAAAATACAAAATAATACATAATAATATCATGACATAATTTGAAAGTAGGAGATTAACCCAAAGAATGGAAGTTGGGTTAGGAAGTTCCCTTACCTTGTGTCTGACTTGACTCAACCGTTCTTTAACCTCCTGAAAATTGGGTAACTCTTTTTGATTTGAGCCAAAGGCTTCCTTGGGAAGAGTTCTGCCCAAAGTGAGGCTTCTAGGAGTAAGGGAGGAATGTTGGGAGAGTATTTGGGCAGAGGTTGGCCGAGCCAAATGGCTTGAAAGTGTAAATGAGGTGGGAGAGGTGGGGGCCTTTTATAAGTGGAGAGGAGGGCACTTTTGGAAAGATTGAAATGTTACATTATTTCACAATGCTTTTCGGATTCTAAAGGTCCCACATTTATATAATTCGAGGATAAGGTGATAAGGTTTCGAAATATCTTCATCCAATAGGCTTTGGACAAGTTTAAGCCTTGGATTTTGCATTATCTTCTCATTTTATTTAAATCGTTAAATAATGAGGTCATCGCCACATCATAATGACGTCATAAATAATTTAATTTATTTAATGTCTAAAAATTATAAAAAAAATACTATGATGTAGGAAATCTTTTTAGATTTCTAATGAATATTTATAGTCAAAATTTGGACTTCTGTAACCCTACTTAAAAATTGTTTTAGTAAAACAATTATGATAGTGTCATTTTCACTTTAACATTAAATAAAAAGTAATTTATGTTATTTCCCAACAAAAGTGGATCCATGGGGCCCCCAAGTTAGGACATGGCTTATCTTGGTCGGCCATGACTCAACCAATGAGGTTGGGACATGTTTCTAGGTCATTTCATATTATTAAAGTATTATTTATACCTTAAACTACACTAATTACCACTAATCGCGATTAAAACTTAATAAGTTACTATTCACCAAAAAATTATTTTTATCCCATTGAACCACATTTTACATAATAATGATAACCATGTATGTCGGATTTTCAAAATTCAATACACATTAGTGGTAAACTTTCATTTAAACGAAAAATCAGTTATTTAACTGCCACTTAGTGGTTTCACTATTCATCAAAAATTGAAGTTTTTCAGAACAATGCCAAAATTTCACCCTAAGCTATAATTGATATTCCGAATTCAAAAATGATGTCTATTTTACAAAATTCCAAACATATAAGTTTCATTAATTAATTTTACAATTAATTCCCGCTGTTACGACAAATAGCGTGTTTTTAAGAAACAATTTATATCAAAAGATTGGCAGTTGTTTATGTCCATTTTCAATGTTAAATTAATTATAATGACCACCATTGGAAAAAATGGTAAAAATATATTATAATTATACTTTAAAACCACTCAATAATATAACTTATTACTATAAATTATTTTGATTTAAAAAGTTGTTTTAAGTATTTTTCACTATTCATAAAAAATTGGAAGTTCTCAGAAAGTTACAAAAAATTCAACTTAGGATAATTTCGATTTTGCGAATACAAAAATGAAGTCCATTTTGAAATATAAAATTTCTATAATTTTAAAAGGTGGTTATTACTATTCATAACGGCTACTTTGATTAGTTGCGGTGTGTTAGAATTCGAACTTGCGTACAATGCAAGCTATTTCATTATTGAAAGAGAGGCGTATCGTAGAAGCTCGGGGTGTTACAAAGGTCCCTTACTAACAAGAAATATAGTGATATGTGTATGTTATATTCTCACAATGAATAAATAAATCATTCTTAAAAATAAATAAATTTTTATGGTTAGATCCCTGGACCTAACTTACCATACATACTTTAGATAGTCCCATGGTTTCTCTAATAACATCATATAACTAGTAAAATATTACTAACATAAACAACCATTGAGTTTATTCTTCTAAAATAGTATCATGATCCTCCCATATTAGAGTTTTCTTTAGTCATAAAAAACCTCCCTTGGTGGATTTTTCTCATATAGTATAATACCAATAGTATAATAGAACCATTTCCAAGACTAACCTAGTATACCAGACCTGCCATTCCATAAAAGATAGTAGGCCCTCGACTAATTTTAGGATTTGATCCCTCACCATAATGCCCCCTCTAGGCCATCAAAATATGCTCTAACTGATCATTATAGCAATAAATCCATCCTAGCCCAACCATATTATAGATACCACTTTGTGGATGCTATAAATATATAGTTACAAATATATAGTAGCCCAAAACTTATCACATAACTTCCCTATGATAATTTTCTCACCTATATAGTAATCTCTATTTGAGTCTCACTTAATCTTCATTACGGATGTTTCCATATTAAGGACATATTCCCTTTAATGATTTCAACCCTCCCCTATGAGAGTTTCCATCCAATCATCAAGATTATGAAGGTATATACCAAATTAGACATCAATATAAATATTTAAAAGGTGTGTGTATATATTCCTTACCCACTATGAAACCCATGGATAGACTCCCTAGAGCTCAAACTAACTTGACATAGTCTAAATCTAATTGAATAGTTCATTTGGGATATATGGTGATACCCATGACTATCTCCATAAATTAACATAAATACAATCTCACCATGGTCACCTATCACATGACACATATTGGGGTCCCCTCAGACCCAGTATAATAGAGGCACCCTCCCACTAGACATTGGTCACAGTCAGAGTCTTGGGTTATCACCTAACACCCTAGGATTACATGTATATTGATGTCTTCAATGAGGTAGCATGAACATGATGGATAAAAAATGTATCACCAAGCAATAATAAGTCATGATATGGCCCACAACCCATCTCGGCCCACAAGGATCACTAGTTCAGTCTGTTAACCCAAAATGACATTATTTTGCATAAGGTTTGTACACCAAGACATGCTTGTATTAGAAAGAAGAGGGCCACTAATCCAAACTTCACCCTGATGTACCTGAACAATCCAATCTCTATAAGAAGTTCTCCAGGGACTATATATCCTATGGTATCCCAGTAAAAACTCACCTATTTCTTGGAGGTATCTTATTCCCCAAGTTAGCGGCTAATGGATCTCATCTGGTGTGGATTATCCTATCATGTGGTTTGGAGGCCACACAATACTTGAATATTCTTGGACATGAAAATAGGAAGCTGAGGAATCTTGTAAACACACAAGTGTTGTTTCTGACCCTTGGAACCTATCCAGGGGAACTTCACTAAGTGGAATTTCCAATAATCCACATGTGACATATACATAAAATAAATTCCATGGGGAAAGTATGCGAGATCAGCTACCTCTTACCAATGATTTTCCAATTTATCGCCAAATATTAAAAACACTTTTTAATGATGGTATAAAGTTATCCATACTCATCCTCGATCAACTAATCTTTCCTCAGGGACCATGGCTCCTAACTCACACCCAAAACTTGACATTAATTAGTTATAAAAACTATAATTAATTAAAATATATAATTTAAATCAGAATACATTCCAAAAAGACATTGATAGAACTTGTCACATTAAAACCATGAGAAACTGATTGCATTACACTTTCAACTGAACCTCATTTCTTGCCTTAAAAAACCCCAAATTAATATTACCATTTTAATATCCCAATAAGATAATTTTGGGTAAAAAATATGAAATATATTCCACATTTTGATGCACATGAGAAAAATGATGCATCAATGTTGGATAATATCATCTCAAGTTACACTCTAGGTAGGAATCATGAAATATCTAAAGAAATAGGGTTGTTGATTCATTATCCAAGTAAATCATCATTTTCATCCTAAAATAGTCATCCTCTAAATCAGTGAAAATGGGTGGTTAGCGAACCGAAGGTGAAGAACATGGGAAACCAACTTGTCGATGTCATCTAATCACATCAAAAAATGAAAAAATGATGAATTACAAAGTAATGTGAGGATATAACAAAGGACCTCCCATCCAACCTTTCTCATGAAAATGATAATTTAGTTTCAAAGATTACTTTGGAATTAAAAAAAACCACTCAAGAAATAATTTCAATGTGATCTAAATGAAATATTGTAAATATTTTTTGGTCATCATTCAATCCCCTCTTCTCCCATCTTGAAACCCTAAAGCTTCACCCATAAACCCCATTCACATCTTGTATCACTATTCATGACATGAATATATACCTACAACAATTTTTAATAGCTAGAGTTGCTTGTTCCTCCTCCAATTCACACTCTAACCCCTGGAAACTTCCACCAATTGTTAAACTACATCCAAATCATACATTTTAAGATATAGAAACCCGAAAACCTCATCCCAATTCCTGTTTTCTCAAATCATAATATCCACCAAAGTTAAAATTCAATGTATTGTTAAATTTCATAACCCATACATACATAGGATCGTATAATTCTAGTTGTTAAAAATGGCGTCATGACATGTGTGTATTCATGGATTACCATATAAACCAGTTGTTTATTTAATTTTTCAAAAATTGGCTATAATGAATTGTCATGGGGATATATTTATGGAATTAATTTGTTGTATTTTATATGATAATTATTTTTTAAGTCTAAAATTTTATAATATTTCCTTTATTTTCTTTCAAATAAAAAGTAAAAACAATGCTCATGTGTAGGTGAGGACTGTCACTTCACAAGATCTTGTATTTTGTTTTCCATAACCACTTTTTATAGATGAATCTAAAATTTTATTTGAAATAAAAAATGATAATTACATAAGGATTCATATTATTTATATAATATAATAGTGACCCCATTGATCTAGATTCATCTACGAATTTGATTTTCCAATTATTAACCAAACATCCTCAAAATGCCCAACTTTTATTTAACCACTTATATAATTGATTGTTTAATTGAATTAAATTAATTGAATAGAAATTTAAAAATTAATAAACATGTAAAATTCTCTTAAATATGTAAATAATTAATATATGTTTATTATTTGTGAGTTAAAGGACTTACAAACCAGGTCCAAAGTTGAGGTAAGGGGTTTATTTACTGAATTTCCATTCATTGGTTGGTACTTATACTTTATATAGTTTATTATTAATTTTTTTTGTTAAATGATATTTGATTATATTTTTTAATTTAAATATTTTTGATGATGTTCTATAACTATTACACATTATCACATCAATGATAATTTCTCACTTCAAAGATATGATATATGTAAATATTATTCATCTCAATATTGTTTCATTGAGATATGGTTCATATTATGTAACAACTTCCTTTTATATGGTCTATTTCTTTCCTATTGAGATATTATATCTTGAATTTGTCTTTTATCATGATATTTAATGTTCTTATTAATTTCATAATGTCATTATATATTGATTCAAATGTTATAAATGATGTTTTGGTTTCCATTGTATGATTTACAATTCATTGAAATATAATTAATGTTATAAAGAATGTTTTATTTTATATGGTTAACTTACTACCCAAATAATTTGTGTTTACATATTAATGAATGGATGTTATTTTTTTTATATAATCATGTCATATTCCATTACTAATTTTCTTTTTGATTGAATCATTACTTTAGTTACAACGGTTTATCATCCCAATATTTCTTCTTTGATATATTTTTTGATTAAGGCACCTATATTCATTCATATATTTTATATAATATCCCATAACATATAATATCATGAATCCTTAAATAAACAAGGTATTTTATTTTCCATCGTATATTATTTAATTCAATTTTTTTTAAAAAAATGGTCGTAATTTTTTTCATCAAAACATTGACATAACATTTTAAAATACTTTTAGAAAAACTCTTACAATATTTTCTCCATCTTATTAAATCAATTTTATTTTATAAACCTAAACTATTACTTTATTTATTTTCCATGATCATTGAACTTTTTTAAAGTGATATTAAAATGAAATTTATCAATGTTTTCTATATTGGTCACTTTTGACTGTAGTTACAAAATTTTGAAAAAAACATTTATGTTTAACACTTACAACATAAAAGGATTTTCATGCAACATTAAATATTATTTCCAAATACATTTTTTCTATTTTATAAATTCCTCTTTTTGTATTAGTGGGAAAGTTACATTTCAAAAGGATAGTGATAACAACTGAAAATCTACATAATTCCAATTTCAAATTTTAAAATTCATCAGAACCCATCTCGGTTCACGTACCATCTTGAGTCATCTGCCTGCCTCAAGTCGTGCACCCATTGTGTCGAATTCATTGTACCTTCACCTCCAAATCATTATAATTCAGGTGATACCCATAGGAATATTCCCTTCAATATCATAGTGTACCACTTCATCATCATCATTATCATTTTCACTTATCTATTTCAAATATCGTCTTCATCGTTATCCAAAAACCACACCTGTCTACCAGAGAACATCGTAGTCTGTCATTGTTATTCATAGAGCCTTGTCTACATCCCTCATCATTGAACCACATAAATTAGAAACATGACAATATCCTAACCAACTCTGATGGACACTAAATTGAATCAGATCCATCATCAAAGGAGAAATCTGAAAGAATATAGAAACTAGAGAAAGCCACCAGAAGTTGTGTCACTCGATAACTCTTACTTATCCTCAGACACATCAAAAAACTCATTTGGAATCAGATAAAAATTATGGACTTGAAAGTAAGAAAGGGACATGGAATATTAATTATGTTGGAGTAGAATATATGGTTCAAGGATAAACAAAAACCACCATGAAACAAGATATAAAAACACTGGGATGAAAACCCTAATGGAAAAGTGAGCATGAAACCCATAACTAGAAGAAACAAGAAAGTGGAAGGGGGGAGTGGGATTGAAACCCTAATAAGAAACTTGGATCAAAACCATAATAATAAACCCCAAATAGATCAAGATAAACTGAGGGAATAATCCAACAAAATGGAGAAAAGCACACTGCCCTTACTTCCACCTCCATAATCCCAAGCCCAATTGAAAAACCAACACACCCAACCAAGATGGGTTAATCAAGAAAAAGTTAATGATTATTTTTTATAGGGTGACTTAATAAAAATTTAAATCTTATAAAAATGTTTCACTATATGGTACTTGTACATATGTATGGATTATTTATGGGTAGTTTTGATATAAAAAAATTATGGCTGTGTCTATTAAAATCCATTAATGCATTGGGTAATGGGATGGAAATAACTGGATTGAAGTTATTAATAATATATGACAATGTTATGTTACTCATTAGAGAAAAAAATGTAATTTATTATACGTTAATCCTGAAATAAAAAAGAGTTTACTATTTATATGTTACTCTTAATAGATATGAGAATTACCCAATTGGGTGATTAAAGGTTGAATTCATAATGATCTAAAATAACTATACAAATTGTCAATTGTAGTTATGGGATTTAATGGATTGTTTAATAAATGATTATTTCTAAATGGCTCAATACTGTTGACTTATATAACCCCTGTATACATTTAATATTGATTCCATTTATCATGATTTATTATTCATGTTTTTAAAGATATGAATTATATTTATTTATGCTCAAGAACTTTGATTAGGTTATTATAAACTTATTCTCAACTTATTATCACTGATGAAATTCAATTTTTTATTCTAATTTTTACCCTTGCTGATCATTTGGTATCACCATTATTATTTAATCCAATTAACAAGGTTATAGATAATTATTTTCAATGAATTATGTATATAAGGTTTTTATGTAGGAGATTATGAACACTTAATATGGATTAAGAAAAGCTTGGTATAGTGTTAAAAATTCTCACTCAATGTCATTAGTGATGTTATGAAAGAGTTTTCTTAAGTCACTCTAACTATATTCCTAAAATGTCCTTAGTTAAGTAAGTGATACAATATTACCATATTATGTTTCATATTTTAGATGGCTAGAGTTGTGTCACAATTATTCCTATCAATACCAAGAATGCAAAGACTATATTTTTTGTCACCAGATCTTAGAGTGTGGGTTTAGGGATGTTATAATACTAGAGTAAATTAAAAGACATAATCCAAACTAGTGATCTTTCCTTCAAGTTACCGAATTATGTTGATCAGTTAGAAATCCTTTCCTTCATTATTGAATATAAATTAACCATTAATATCTTATCATATACCTTACCAGTAATGTTTTTATTATTCAATGAGAATTATATGATGGTCCTTATGAAGAATCCACTCCTGAATATTTTGATAAATCATTAACCATTTTACAAGGACTAGTGGGAGTATTGTTCATACCTATAGATACCTGGTTTTTTCGTTGCAACACTTTGGAATATTTCTATATATATTTCTAGTTCTAGGTGCTGAGAAGATATGCGATTCCGAGGCCCAGTGTGCCCATAATAAATAATCAAAAATATTAAGTATATTTAATACTATTCACATAGAAGAAATGGGATATCTCTTAAATGGTAGCTCATATCAGAAAACTAAGGGCATGGTTGAGTCTGGAGCATGGAGTTTACCCTATATTGGACATAACTTTTCTCAGAAGGTTCCTTTTATAGGAAATGTCGTCGAGGATGTAACTGTAAATAGAATAATTAAATAAAATTATTGTATCTCAGACATTATTTTGAATAACATCTGAATGGGGACATGGATCGGAAATTTGAGACCACTGTTAAATTTTTAATGGGGTGTTTTACCTAGGCATGACTTAAAATAAGAGGGTTCGGGATGTTCACATCCTTCGACCTTTGGAAGGTGACTTGTTAATTTTCAATAAATGGGTGATTATGAGGGTTTTTAAGGTTTGTCTCATAGTCCTCCCATCTGAAGAGAATATCCCCTCATCACCTACCAAGGGAAATTAAACGTTAAATCCTAGATGGATTGTGGAATCACTACATATGTGAGCAAATCAGAGTATGAAAAACACAATGAATGTTGATGGGTATGTTCATCGACGATGAACAAAACCGAATTCAAGGTATGACCTTTTATTTATTGATTCCCCCACCCCTTTTTTCATTCTTTGTGAATTTTTTGATTATTTTTATAAATTCATCACATATCTCATAGTTTTACTTTGATACATAAACTTGTTAAAATATTTTTCACTTTGGTAAAATTCAATCTTTGACCCCTTCCTATTCTTTTTTGTGAAAATTATCATTGAATTGAACATTAATATTTTCTGTACATTATTTATCCATATATTTTTCATATATATATATATATATATATCTATGTGTTTGTGTGTGTGTTTTTGGTGCATTCTTCCTTTCGTGTGATGCCAAATCTGGGTTGGAAAAAAATCATCAAGCCAGTTCACCACCAGATCATTGTAGTTAACAAAAGTGTTGCATCGGTGATGCAGTGACTGACGGGCCCAGGGAAGGGAGTTATATCATCAGATGATCATGGGGAAGGTAGGTGCAGTTTCAGTAATCTCCATAGAGGATGATGTGACTTCCATAAGTTTCAATGAGGAAGAATAGTTGTCTTACTAGATCCACGAGAGATCTACTCTGTGATGCAAGATCTAGGGTTTATATCATGATATCTGGATTCTCTAAGATAAGAAGCTATGTGGATGGAGGAGCCACATGGGGTTGCACCATTAGGGTTTAAAGGGATGAAATTTTTGGAACGAATAAGGGATAAGAGAGAGGAAAGAAAAAATGGATTAAATAAAAGGGAATAAAAAAGAGAGAGAAGGAAGTGGAGAAGTGAGGTTGGGGGAATGACCTATGTGGAGGAAAAAAAGGGGGCACATGCATTCCCTCAATGAATGGTTTTAGAAAAAATAAATAATAATAATATAAAATATTATTATGATTATTTTGTTATCAAATATTATTTGGGGTCATAACTCCCTCGTGCAACGTTCGATTGACACACCATCATTGGTAACATGAACCTATCATCGAGATGGTCATTTTAAGATCGATGTTGGATATATTTTTTAGAATCCTACCCCGGGTCAACAAATCACCCAATAATAAAAATATTATTATTATTACAGGATATTATATTCTTCTTATCTCCCACATAAAGAGTTATAATAACAAACCATTAGCGGCATCGTGACCCTGAAATTAAGTTCAAAGTTTTAAGACCAATTTCTGATTATGTAAATTGAGATTGAGGTTTAGACCCCATGAAGCATGGTTCAGGAGTGTTGCTATGAAATGTGACTTTTTCATTGGGTGTTCGATTTTGACAAATGATGAGTCAATCCTATTCATTTTTTCATGATAATTTCAATAGTTTGATAAGTGTATTTTATTTTGGGATCGAGATGTTGTCCCCACAAGTAGCTCCTCATGCGTTATGGTGTAAAATGCATCTCCTTCACTGGGTGTCTGATTCAGGGAAATGAATAGTGAATCATGTGTGCTTTTCGGAAAGGATCACATTAGTGTGATGTATTTGGTTATCTGGGGTGGTTTGGAGAGTCTTACCAGAAAAAGTATATTTTCACCCTTTGGATCAACAATGAGCAATGCACACTCATAAATCTTTTGGCTATTGGTGTCATGTACTCTCGAGTACATTGGGACACCTAGGGGTACTTTAACACAGTTTAGTACCCAAGTATGGATAGGTACACATCAAGGTTATGAGGTGGGGTCACATATCATGTGGACCCCACACACGTCATGTACCACTTTACTAATATTCTACATATCATATCTTCTTCTTTCGGAATCATATTTTAGCATGCAGGTAGCTTATACTGAGTGTTTTTCCTTGTAGGACGTGATTTTTCCCTCCATAGTGGTTTTCAAAATATGATGTGAGATGTTCGGGATATGACACCTTTTCAAGAGACATCTGATGATGGTATTGATTAGTTTCTATAATATTAGTGCCTTTTGACAGGTTCCATCCTAGTAGGATGGCCAGTGTAGTTCTTTGATACCTTTTGTGTGGAATCCCCCTATTGGGTGGGGTGTTGGTCCTTGATAACCTAGAGTAGAGTCCCACATCAGCATGGGTGTGGGTCCGCGATGACCAATATTGGATTCCCCCATCAGCATGGGTGTGGGTACTCTACGACTACAATGAGAGTGGAATCCCCCTTAACGTTATAAGATGTGGGTCCTCTATAACTATTATGAGAGTGAAATCCACCTTGATTCACTAGGGTGTGGGTCCTCTACAACTACTATGAGAGTTGATTCCCCCTGATGCACTATGGTGTGGTCCTTTATGACTACTATCAGAGTGTAATCCCCTTGATTTCCTGGGTTGTGGTTCCTCTACTTCGGGGATTTCATTATCTAGATACGGATTAGTAATGATACATTCTTTTATTCTACATTTAACTCACGAGTAAGAGGGGAACTTCTCCTACTGATATGTATCATTGTGACGTGACCTAAAACCATGCAGGTGAGATAGAACCTCCCAAAGTGGATAATATCTAGGTGTGGTGATTGAGTCCCTTTGACTTTCATGTTTAGGGTAGACGTGATGGATACCGGCCATTGTTGGTGGTTACTTCTGGATCTTTTGGTGACTCTTTTCCTAGGTTGAGCTATGATATGGAGATCCCCTTACTCTACCATTTGATCTTATTTGATGTAGTATATATATTTATCCTATCTTAGTACCAACTCATTGTGTTTTGGTTACTCTCCTTCTAAGAGAGGAAAAGATCTTTAGGGTTCGCCGCGTGCTTTTCATTTCAAGATTCTCATGGTTGGATGAATATACTCTCCTACTATAGGTAGAAAAGACTCGATGAGAAGTTTATCTTCTCACCATTTCTAGACCCTTTTGTTTTGGATGAGGTTACTTCACTATCTTGTTGGGTTGATCTATAGTCTTTTACTATACCATGTTCTATCTACTTATCTCCTATTTATTACATATTTTTTTCTAGGTTGAGCCTTCTGGGCATTCTACTGAGTATTTTTATACTCACCCCTACTTGGGATTTACCCACATTTGGTGTGCCCTTGCAGATGAAAGATAGTTTGATCTTGATATTAGAAGATCTTAGGGATGATGAATGCTTGGACCATGTGGGGTGGTCGTATCTTGGGATCCAAGAGCGGTGCTCTCTCATCCATTTTAATTTTACACTTGTTTTTGGGTTGTGGTACTTTTCTAGTTGAACATGTATTTTTTCCCTTTCCCTTTCATTTTACATTTTTGTACTTATATTATTTAGAGGTTGATGTATGATTTGTTTTCTTTTTATAGAATTTTGGTATCTTGTTTTCCATTCCTTATTCACTTTTTCATTGAGTGGGTTGTGTGTCTGTGTGTGTACTCTTAGTCAAAGTCCTCCCTGATTTTTTTATGCCTTCGGCACTTTTCGCCACCCCTAGCCTATGGAGGCATGGTTGGGGTAGTTGAGGCTCAATCCCCGACATGGGTTGGGTCATGAAAGAGTGGTATCATGGGTAGTTCATTCCTTGAGATATTTCTCATACATTCCCTAAAAATGAATTGGTTGGGTTTTGTGAAAGAGTGTCAATTTGTCTCGAGAGTAACACTCAGGCTAGGGAGTCTAGTGATGGTGTGGTGGCTGACATAGCCATTCACCAGGACCCTGATTACCTACTTGTCAACTTAGCATACTGAGACATTTTTTGTTGGGGACATTGGAACATGAATCATATAGGTTTGATTCCTTGAATTTCCTTCTGGATTCTGCTCCATATTGTTGTGTATATATATATATATTCAAATATGAATGTGATACTCCTTGATAAGTGTAAAGATTCATCCAATATGATATCTAGTTAGGATATTATCTCTAATTCATGATAATAAACCTATGAGCAATGAGGCCACAGTTTAGGATCCATCTTAAAATTCCACTTCCTCTAGGTGGACAGGTAGGAGCACCTCCACCTGTTGAGAAAACGTTAGTCCCAGTAGAGTAGTATGAGGACATGCGTAGGATGAGTGCACTCTATGAGTTCCAGTGTTAGAGACTACTGAGGTTTCATAGTGGTCTGGATCCTCATGTAGTAGAGGTTTGGAAATAGTTGGTGGAAAATCTCTTTAGGCTTGTTTGGACACCAACACATCAGATGGTGGAATTTGCTGCTAGTCTTTTCCATGGAGCAGATGGATGTTGGTGAAGTATATCCACTCTGATGCAGGCTGAGTCGGTATTCTCGTGGGATGACATCTAGAAGCAGTTCCATGAGGATTTCTACCCCTCCTTTCTTACTCCCTCTGGATTCAGGAGCTTTTTAATTTAGGTTATACCAGGGTGACATAGGGAATTGGTCTAACCCTATTTTGGTGTTGTTCGACATATATTTGAATACATTAGTATGAGTGGTCATTCCCCACTTAGACTCATTTTTTATGTGATAAAAACCATGAGGGTGAGTCATTTACACCCAAAGTGGATAGTATCTAGGTGTGGTGTATGATTCCCTCTAACTCATGCGTTCAAGGAGGGGTTATGCAGTGGAGTGTCAGAATAGGTCCTAGTATTGTCTTTGTAGTTTTTATACTAGACATCATTTTTATTGGAATTACACTATTGGGTATGACATAGTTTCTGGTTTGGAGTTGCCCTCCTTCCAATAGAGGAAAAGATGTGTGGGTTATGCCATGTTCTTTTCATGTCTAGCCACTTCTAGTTGGATGAGTTTCCTCATATACCCTATTCAATGGTACCCTTGCATGCTCAACGTCAGCCTTGATATGATAGTTATCAAGTACAGGTCATGGTGATGGAGTCCCCATGAATAGAACTACATGACTCACTACCTCGTTCTGGCAGTGGTAGTCTTCTCATTGAGGATGTGGAGACACTACCTTCTAGGAGAGCACATTGGGGTTTGTTCATACCACCAGAGTATCAACTACATCTCCACCCAGAGAGACTTGAACCTAAGATAGTGATGCTGGTTGAAATTCCTATAGAACTATTACTTCAAGCTAGTCAATAAACAAGGGAAGGTAAACGTCATACTAGATACCTTATTAGGAATTCCTTGGTTCACCAAGTATAAGATTTTTCAGAGTATTTATCTTCTCAGCAGCTGACCCTAGTAGTGAAGAAGGGTAGAATTTTTCTTTATTAAATGGTGATGACTCCTTCTCTTCTTGATCATGTGATAGAGTCCCAATTGCAATACATCAATTGATATATCTTCTATGACTCATATATCCACAGTCGATGCACCAGATGGATATTCTGATGGAGGGAATCATGAGACCTTGATTTGGAGACTAACAGTGTTTCCGGTTGTGATATATGTAAGGTTTAACACTATGTTCCAGAATATTTTTGTTGCCTATTGAAATCTACGGGTGGAAATGGGATGGCATATCCATTAACTTCATCACAGGTCATCCACGCATAGAGAAGGTCCATGATGCTATATGGGTTATAGCAGACCATCTCATGAAGTTAGAACACTTCCTTAAAATCAAGGAGTAGAGTTTGATGGAGAGTTTTGGTCAGTTTTCTGTATGAGATATCATCCGCCTTCATGGGGTACCCTCAACATTTGTCTCCGATTGTGATGGGTGGTTTACTTCATTATTGTGCAGAGGCCTGCAAGAGGTATTAGGTACAAATCTTTGGATGAGTAGAGCCTTCCCCCTAAACTAATGGAAATACATATCACACTATATAGGTGTTAGATGATATATTGAGGTCTTTCATGTTGTTTCTCGACTGGAGAGAAAGGTAATCCCCGAGGTTCATTGGGTTGTTCAAGATCATACTGAGGGTTGGCGAGGTTACCTACAACTTAAACCTACCCTCATATCTAGAGAGGGTGCACTAATATTTCCACGTGTCACAGATTAAAATATACATCTATGATCCTACCCACGTCATCAATAGAATTATAACCTACAAGGATGGACAATACCATTGGTTCGCATACTTTGGCAACATGAAAATATGCAAGAGAGTTCATGGGGGAAGGTGAGCTTGGTGTAAGCTCAGTATCCTGAGTTGTTTCAGTAGTTTTCATTTTAGGGATTAAAATCAAGAAGTATTTAATGATATATAGGTCCATTTTTTCGGTGTAATACTTTAGAATATTTCTACATATATTTCAAGAGATTGGCATTGAGATGGTGTGTGAATCTGTGGCCCGGTGTTCTCGAAATAAATTATAAAAAAAATATTAAGTATATTTTATACTATGAACATGGAGGAAATGGGATACCTATAAAATGATATATTAGATCATAAATCAAAGGGAATGATTGAGTCTGAAGCGTGGGGTTTACCCTAGGTGGGACATAACATTTGTCGGCACGGGCCTTCTGTAGATTACGCCATGGAAGACGTAACCATAAATAAAATAATGAAATAGAATTATTGTATCTTGGATGTTAATTCGAATAACATCTAAACGGGGACTTAGATTGGTAATATGAGACCCCTGTTGAGTTTATAAAGGGATGTTTCACATAGGCGTGACCTAAAATAATAGATCATATGATGATTGGATCCTTTGACCATTGGTGGGTGACCAATTAAATTTCTATAAATAGGTGATTTTGAGGGTTTGAAAGTTTTGTATCATAATCCTCCCATCTGCAGAAAATCTCTCCTCCTCTCCTCCCTTGAGAAATTCAATGTTGAATCCTTGATAGATCACGGATTTTCTACTGATCTGAGTATATCATAGTGTGACAAATTCAACGAATGTTGACGGGCATGTTCATCGATGAAAAACATATCGGAATTCAAGGTAGGACCTTTGATTCGTTTACCCCCCCCCCCCCTTGTTTTATTATTTTGGAATTTGTTGATTGAGTTTATGTCTTCATCGCATATCACATAATTTGACTGTGATACATAAACTCATCAAATTATTTTCTCCTTTATTATAATTGAATTGTTGAACTCTTCCTATTCCTTTTTGTGAAAATTATCATTGAATTGACAATCGATAATTTCTATTCATTTTTTCTCCATAACTTTAGTATTTGTGTTTGTGTGTGTGTATCGTTTTGGTGTGATCATCCTTTCGTGTGATCGATCAAAAATTAGTTTTTTATTAAAGTATGATAGGACACCCAAAAAAATATACAGATCATGGGGGTTGAAAATGATAAAGTCCAAGGGAATCCCCTCGGACAACATCCTTACATTCCTGTGGAAGAGATCCAACAATGGAGTAAATCACCAATAGTCACTACTGGAAATCATGCTTTTCCCAACGATTGTATACCAACGGTTCTTTGAAACTGTTGGTATAGGTAATCTTTACCAATGGTTTTCATAAAACTTTGGTAAAAATCTATAAAAATTGTGTTTTCCCAACGGTTTTATGAAACCGTTGGAAAAAATGGCTAAAAAAGAGTTTTCCCAACGGTTTAGTGAAACCATTGGGAAAGATAAAGACTCCTATACCAACGGTTCTATAGAACCGTTGGTATATATGGTATTAAGAGGTTTTTTCCAACGGTTTTTTGAAACTGTTGGGATAAAATAACTTTCCCAACAGTTTTTTAAAACCGTTGGGAAAGAAAATCCCCAAATATCATCGATCTACAACTCCAGACATCTCGAAAATTTTTCCCTAACCGAGACCTGGACGCACCCTCTTGAAATTTTTTCCCTAAACCTCAACTGTTTGGAAGGTTTTCCTCTAAATCTCAATGAAAACGCTACTTCCCAACACAACAGGTCTGGTTTCCAACGATTTTTTCTTCCCGTTTAAATCAGTATGTGTGAGTTCATTTATTTTAGATTTGTTATTCCAGTTTAAATCGGTCTGTGTATGTTAATTTATTTTAGATTTTTTCATTCTATTTTGGTGAAATCTAGTGTGTATTATGATCCCCTTACAAAAATAAGGCATATATAATTTTTGGTTACGGTTCGAACCCTACTTCCCAACCTGCTCTAGAGGGTGCTAACTCTAATTTCCAACGGGACATCTATCTTTGATTCAAGAGATTTTTTTTCTTCCATTCTTAATCGGTAGGTGTGCCTTCATTTATTTATATTTTTTCGTTCCATTTTTCTACAATGTATTGTGTATTATGATTCCCTTATGAACACAATCAATATATCATTTTAGGTTGTGGTTTTGTTGTGATTTATCTGTATTGAATAATTTTGGTTGATATTGAAGAGGTCAATATGATCCTGAGTTATTTTATCCTTGATTTATTTTAAATTTAAGGTCTATTGACTTGATTTCGTTGGTTATCCATAAATACAGTTAGGGATGTCCAGGTGGGGTGGGGGTGGGTTTTCCAAGTGGGGTGTGGGGGGTAGGGGTGTCCTGGTTGGGTGGGGGATGGGTTTTCCAAGTGGGTGGGGGTAGGGGTGTCCAGGTGGGGTGGGGGGGGTTGTCCAAGTTGGGTGGGGTAGGGCTGTCCAAGTGCGGTGGGTGTGGGGTGGGGGTAGAGCTATCCTTGTGGGGTGGGGGTAGGGCTGTCCAAGTGGGGTGGGGGAGGGGATTTCTAGGTAGGTTGTGGGAGGGGGCTAGGTTGTCCAAATGGGGTGTGGGTAGGGCTGTTTGGGGTGGGGGAGGGTGTACAGGTGGGGGTAGGGCTGTGTGGGGTGGGGGTAGGGTTGTCCACTCGAAGTGTCTCTCTATAGTTTAAAATGGACTTCACTTTAATTGAAAACAACAACTGACATACGGAAAACTGACCAAACGTATTCATATTCTGTTCAAACATTAGGAGAATGTTCCATGAGTCATTTGTGACATGTACAAGTCAACCCCGCCTCAATCCGAGGCTAGGTGTGGCCGAAACCACTCAAAGTGTCTCAGGTTTATTTGAAATAGACAACATTCACTACTAAAAAAACGGGCAATATCAGTGCTCAAATCAGGCTTTAACAGTGGCAAAGAAACGCTGTAAAGCTCAGTGCTGATAAAGGGGTGGGCCCCTTTAACAACACTTTTTTAGAGCTGTTAAAGGCGACCTTTACCAGTGCTAAAAAAGCATTGTTAAAGGGGACCTTTAATAGCGCTAAAAAAGCACTGTTAAATCCCTGCCTGCTACAAATAGAAAATTTGCATCAGTACAGCCAGTCGAACAAGACCTGCAGAAAAACCAGTATATCAAACAATAAAATGTGATCTACTAATTATTCATTATGAAAAAGATAAAGGTACCATTAAATACTTACATTTCCCCCAAACATCCATAACACAACCCAACCACAACCTTCATCTCAATATACTCAACCGATCTGAACACCAAGATCGATTTTACCCAAGACTATCTAATTCAAAATGCCGATCATGTCATCAACCGACCACTTAATTTCTATGGTGCTCCCCACTATACGCTTTAGCTCACAAACACCACCATCTGATGTTTAACACCTCCATCATCGGGAAAGAACCACTAGAACCCCAACTAAAACTCCACAACATACCCAACATGTTTTCTAACTTACCATGCTTAGACATCCATGAGAACACCAACCATTGTTATTATCCATCCTTTCCATCAAAACCACTTGTAATGGATGCGAATCCATCATCCATACATGAGTCAAGGACAATTAAACTTTTACTCAAAGATTTAACCCATTTTCAAAACATAATTAACATTTCAAAAACATAAAATAGATGTGTCTTACAACTCACCACATTTGTTCCTTTTTCCTGGAGGAATTTGAAACATGCACCACATAGGTTGTAAAAGCAGTAAATGATATATCTCTTTGATCATACAAATCCATGAACCCAAGTTTATCCTTGAGGAAACTGATGAGTGATGTTTGTGAATGCGTTTTGGAACTAGGAACTGACTCGGTTGATGAAACACTGGAAATATCTTTAAATGTAGCCTCACATGTTGAATCATTCGAACAATTTCCTATATTGGATGCTCTTAATGTCAGATTTAGAATCCCATCTTGTTCATCAAATGGATTGGTCAACTTCCAATCTATCATGGAGGCTGTCGCACCACCTTTACACGCAACTAATGATTAGAGGTAGCTTGATTAGAAAAACAATCCTGAGGGAACTGGACATGAAAGATCATGCGGTGCCATAGTTTCTCAGCAACCTCAATTTACCCCACATGATATAAGGCTATTTCATGATGTCCAAGACATAGAGAGAGGAGAAGAGAAGGTGAAAGTCTTGTAGACGAACAACATCAACAATGAACATCCACCACCCTTTCACTATATACATCAAAATCTTATCTTTAAGAACATCCATGTGAATTTCAATCTTACTTCCATCGAGGATAGTGCATGTTGGTCAACTTGTTTTAAAAATCGTTTATCTTCATCTGTGCCTTGTACTTGCACCCATGAATTTGAAGGTGAGTATGCGTACACGATAGTTGACCTTCTTAGAGAAGATTTTCTGGAAGAGTATAAGAGACATGAAGCAATGAAGATCATTAGAGTGTTGGAGAAAATGTGGTTGCTATAAACAATGTGGAAATCGGCTTGTGCAATGTGGCCTAAGTTACAACTTGCAGGTATTGTACTTTATTTTTTTTCTAGAGGGTTTAAGTGTAAATGCATTTTGGAATGATCATTGCTATTCATTGTCTTTTAGGTTTTTTTGACAGCCGAGGGGAAAGGGTGGGGTCTGCAGACATTGGAGGATATGTCGAAGGGTGACTTTATGGGAAATTACATCCTATATTTTTTCAACATTTCCATAGTATCTAACATCTAACCAAATGGCCTCTTTTCCCTTTAAGCTCCCCGAACCCCGATGGTGATCGGGGTTCAGGGAGCTTGAAGGGAAAAGAGGCCATTTCTCTAACATATTCACACAAAAAATCACCCTTTGACATATCCTCCAATGTTTGCAGACCCCACCCTTTCCCCTCGACTGTCAAAAGAACCTAAAAGACAATGAATAGCAATGATCATTCCAAAATGCATTTACACTGAAACCCTACAGAAAAAAATAAAGTACAATACCTACAAGTTGTAACTTAGGCCGCGTCGCACAAGCCGATTTCCACATTATTTGTAGCAACCACATTTTCTCCAACACTCTAATGATATTCATTGCTTCATGTCTATTATACTCTTCCAGAAACTCTTCTCTAAGAAGTTCAACTATCATGTACGCATACTCACCTTTAAATTCATGGGTGCAAGTACAAGGCACAGATGAAGATAAACAATTTCCAAAAAAAGTTGACCAATGTAAGTATTTAATGGTACCTTTATGCTTTGAAGTGTCAACCCCACCTCAATACGAGTCCTGGTGTGACCACCAACAATTGAAGTGTCTCAGATTTATTTGAAATGGACAACATTTTAATTGAAAACAAATACTGGCATACAGAAAACTGACCAAATGCATTCAGATTCTATTGAAACTTTAGGAAAACGTTCTATGAGTCATTTGTGACATGTACAAGTCAACCCTGCCTCAATCTTAGGCTAGGTGTGGCCGGTACCACTCAAAGTGCCTCAGGTTTATTTGAAATAGACAACATTATAAATGAAAACAAAAACTGACATACGGAAAACCGAATAAACACATTCTAATTCAGATGAAACTTTAGTACAACGATCCATGGGTCATATCTGACGTGTACGTGTCAACCCAGGCTCAATCCGAGGCATGGAGTGGCCGACACCACTCGAAGTGTCTCTCTATAGTTTAAAATGGACTTCATTTTAACTGAAAACAACAACTGACATACTGTAATCTGACCAAACGCATTTGGATTCTATTTAAACTTTAGGAAAAATATTCATGGGTCATATGTGACTTGTTAGAGTCAACAACACCTCAATCTGAGTCGCAATGTTTCCAGGATCACTCTAAGTGTCTCACTTTTGTTTAAAATGGACAACATTTTAAGTACATACATAAAACTGACCAAACGGATTCTGATTGTGTTGATACTTTAGAACAATGATACATGGGTCATATATGAAGTTCAAGAGTCAACCCCACCTCAATCCAAGGTATGGTGTGGCCGGCACCGCTCAAATTGTCTCTCTTTAGTTTAAAACGGACTTCATTTTAAGTGAAAACAACAACTGACATACAGAAAACTGACCAAACGCATTCAGATTCTATTGAACCTTTAGTACAATGATACATGGGTCATTTTTGATGTGTACGAGCCAACCTCACCTCAATATGAGGCACAGTGTGTCCGGAACCACCAAAATTGTCTCTCTTTCATTTAAAATAGACTTCATTTTAAGTGGAAACAAAAAATGACATACGGAAAACCAACCAAATGCATTCAGATTTCGTTGAAACTTTAGGAAAACAATCCATGGGTCATATGTGACGTGTACAAGTCAACCCTACCTCAATCTGAGGCTTGGTGTGACCGGAACCACTCAAAGTGTCTCGCATTTATTTGAAATGGACAACATTTTAATTGAAAACAACCACTGGCATACGGAAAACCAACTAAAAGCATTCGGATTCAGTTGAAAATTTAGTAAAACGATCCATGGGTCATATGTGACATGTTCGTGTCAACCCAGCCTCAATCCAAGGTGAGGAGTTACCGACACCACTCAAAGTGTCTCTCTTTAGTTTAAAATTGACTTCATTTTAATTGAAAACAACAACTGACATACGATAATCCAACCAAACGCATTTGGATTCTATTGAAACTTTAGGAAAACAATCCATGAGTCATATGTGATGTTTTTGAATCAACTGCGACTCAATCCGAGTCATAGTGTGGCTGGGATCACTCTAAATGTCTCTCTTTTGTTTAAAATAGAAAACATTTTAATGAAATATGAAAAACTAACGAAATGAATTATGAATGTGTTTATGCTTTATGAAAACGATACATGGGTAATATATGACATTCACGAGTCAACCCTGCCTCAATCTGAGGCGCGGTGTGGCCAGCACCACTCAAAGTGTCTCTCTTTAGTTTAAAATTGACTATATTTTAAGTGAAAACAACAACTGACATACGGAAAACCGACTAAATGCATTCAAATTCAGTTGAAAATTTTGTAAAATGATCCACGATTCATATGTGGCGTGTACATGTCAACCCAGCCTCAATCCAAGGTGCGGAGTGGCCGAAACCACTCGAAGTTTCTCTCTATAGTTTAAAATGGACTTCATTTTAATTGAAAACAACAACTGATGTACGGTAATCCGACAAAGCGCATTTGGATTCTGTTGAAACTTTAGGAAAATGATCCATCGGTCATATGTGACATGTTTGAGTCAACCACATCTCAATCCGAGTCATAGTGTGGCTGGGATCACTCTAAATGCTTCTCTTTTGTTTAAAACGGACAACATTTTAATGACATATAGAAAACCAACCAAACACATTATGAATTTTTTGATACTTTAGGAAAACAATACATGGGTCATATATGACGTGCACGAGTCAACCTCGCCTCAATCTGAGGTGTCGTGTGGCCAACACCACTCAAAGTGTCTCTGTTTAGTTTAAAATGGACATCATTTTAAGTGAAAACAACAACTGACATACGGAAAACCGAACAAACGCATTCAGATTCTGTTGAACCTTTAGTGAAATGATCCATGGGTCAATTTTGATGTGTATGAGTCAACCTCGCCTCAATATGAGGCATGGTGTGGCCGTAACCACTCAAATTGTCTCTCTTTTGTTTAAAATAGACTTCATTTTATGTGAAAACAAAAAATGACATACGAAAATTTGACCAAATGAATTAATATTCCGTTGAAACTTTAGGACAACGATCCATGGGTCATATGTGACATGTAAGAGTCAACCCCGCCTCAATCCGAGGCCTGGTGTGGCCGGCACCAATCGAAGTGTCTCTCTATAGTTTAAAATGGACTTCATTTTAATTGAAAACAACAACTGACATACGGAAAACCAACCAAACGCATTCAGATTCTGTTGAAAATTTAGGACAGCGTTCCATGAGTAATTTGTGACTTGTACAAGCCAACCCCGCCTCAATCCGAGGCCAGGTGTGGCAGAAACCACTCAAAGTGTCTCAGGTTTATTTGAAATAGACAACATTTTAAATGAAAACAACAACTGACATACGGAAAACTGACTAAATGCATTTGGATTCAGTTTAAATTTTAGTAAAACTATCCATGGGTCATATGTGACATGTACGTGTCAACGCAGCCTCAATCTGAGGCATGGAGTGGCCAAAACCACTCAAAGTTTCTCTCTATAGTTTAAAATGGACTTCATTTTAATTGAAAACAACAACTGACATACGGTAATCTGACCAAACGCATTCGGATTCTATTGAAACTATAGGACAATGATCCATGGGTCATATGTGACGTGTTCGAGTCAACCACGGCTCAATACGAGTCACAGTGTGGCCGAGATCACTCTAAGTGTCTCTCTTTTGTTTAAAATGGACATCATTTTAAGTACATATGGAAAACTGTCCAAACGGATTCTGATTGTGTTGATACTTTATCACAACGATCCATGGGTCATATATGACGTGCAAGAGTCAACCCTACTGCAATACGAGGGGCGATGTGGCCGAAACCATTCAAATTGTCTCTCTTTAGTTTAAAATGGACTTCATTTTAAGTGAAAACAACAACTGACATAAGGAAAACCGACCAAACACATTCGGATTCTGTTGAACCTTTAGTAAAATGATCCATGGGTCATTTGTGACGTCTACGAGTTAACCTCGCCTCAATACAAGGCATGGTGTGGCCGTAACCACTCAAATTGTCTCTCTTTCGTTTAAAATAGACTTCATTTAAAGTGAAAACAATAAATGACATACGGAAAACCGAACAAATGAATTCGGATTCTGTTGAAACATTAGGAAAATGATCCATGGGTCATATGTGATGCGTACGAGTCAACCCCGCCTCAATCCGAGACACGTTGTGGCCGGTATCACTCCAAGGGTATGTATAATGTTTTAAAGGGACATCATTTTTAGTAAAAACCACTTGTATGTATTCTTAATTGTGTATAACATAGATAATTACTTATTCAATTTTTTATGTATTTTATTGATAATTGATAATTAAATTATGTATGTATTCAATTATGAATTGAATTCTAGATTTGACATATAATTGTCATCTAAGTTTTAAATTGAATTCTAAATCAATTATGTATGTTTATAATTACGTTATAAATTATGATTTAATTCTGGATGTGTATAGTTATAGGGTTCAATGTTAAATGTGTATGAATTATATGTTAAATAATTGGAAAGGAGAGGGAATGGAGAATTACAGCACAATTCACAAGAATGGGATTGCACACCTGTGCAAATTGCAGGCAAAGTGCAGGCTGCTGTGCAATTTGCACAGCATAGCCTATGCCAACAGTTTCAAACCATTGGCATACATTTTGTATGATGTGTTTACCAATGGTTCAATGAGAACCATTGGTAAAAACCCTTTCCCAATGGTTTTGTAAACCATTGGAAAAGGTTACTCAAAGAGGTTTTTGCCAACAGTTTGGTTCAACCGTTGGAAAAACTTATACCAACGGTTCAACCAAACCATTGGGATAGGTTACTGTAACCAACCTATCCCAACAGTTCTACATAAACCGTTGGGAAAACTTTTTCCCAATGGCTTACTTCCCTATGGTTGGCAGAACCTTTGGTATAAGATATACCAACGGTTTTGTAGCCTATCCCAACGGTTCTGAACCGTTGGGAAATATGTTATTTCCATTAGTGGGTTCCTTCTCTCTTTCTGCATGAGCAAGAACATCCATAGCAAAATTATCTTCTCTCCATATATGATGAACTCTATAACCTGCATTGATTTCCTTCGAACATCTTCTAACAAGATAGATCAAATCCCATGGAGGATTGATTTTCCCTTGTATAGACCGCACCAAAATCTCAGAATCAGATTCAATCGTACCAACCTGGAATCCAAACCTTTTTCAAAGAGATACTCTAGTGAGAAAGGCCCTCACTTCCACACATAAGGAATTACCCGGACCCTAGAATGCACTGAAATCCCAGAACACTAACCCATTTGAATCCCTGAGTAGACCACCCCCTCGGAGGCTTCCATTCTGAAAGAACCATCAACATTAAGCTTGTTACCACTATTAGGAGGATTCCAATTTACCCACTGACCTGGAAAACTATTATTTGAAATTGTTCTATTAAGGAACCAGTTCAGTGCCTGGGAATTCTGCCCACCCTTCAAACAAACAGCCAACTCATAAATGAGTACCATTACCTTTATCAGAATAATAGATAGTGTAGGTCGCTTGTCTAACCTGGGTGTATTCCGTGACTCCCAAATGATCCAGCATATGGTGTTGAAGGTGATCCTGTGAATTTTCTTCTACATCTCGCTATGCTCAGACTCCATAAAATAGAAAAGGATGAAGTCCAGCATAGAATTGAAATCACGTCTAGAAGATATCTGCATATCAAAAGCAGGCCATAGGCCTACAGCCCAATCGCTCATACAGAACAGAGGAAAGACAGACTCATTGTTAAAAATATTGCAGCAAAAACAACACGACGCTAGAGAAATACCCTTTTATTGAATATTGTCATCTATTGGAATTGACCGATTCCGCAACCTCCAGACCAAAAAAATCATCTTAGCAGGGATATCCTTACACCATAACCGCAGATCCCATTCACTCTACACCGATATCGGGTGCAGCAGTTCTCTAAAATCATGTCCATTAAAGAACCCAAAAGAACATCTGGTAAAACAACATATATCTTCCTCCTATGAAAAAGAAATTTTATTAGTGACCTCTATCTGTTATTTACTCAGAATATCCTCCAGCATTGCAGGATATGTTCTTGCCTCCCTAGCAGTCATATCAGGACCCGGTCATCCTGGAAAAAATGTTTATCTCCCACCCATTTATCCCTTCATATGATAATTTATTCTCTCCCAACCACCCATTGGGTATCCTCCTGGAGAGTTTCTAAATGCTGGAGAATACATCTATCCAACTTTGAGAGCTTTCCCCGATGACTTTTCCAATCATCCCAATGTCTTCCATAATGATTTCTAAGAAGAGTGGCCCGTAACTATTCCCCCATGAGAAAATCCCAAGCTAATCGTGCTTGCATGGCTTCAATGGCCTCTTTGATATCCCTTAGACCAATACCCCCCACCACCACTGGTTTAGCCATATGGTTCCAGGAGGCCCAATGGCGTCTTTCGAGGTAATTTTCATCCCATAAGAAACAATTCCCGATCTTCTCCATCCTATCTACGGTCCCTTTTGGAGGAGTTATGGTTGAGAGCACGTGCATCCGAATGGAAGACAAAATGATGTTGATTAAAGTGACCCAGAAACTAGACGTGCATGGGGACATGCGGTGCAGAGTTAGATGAGCCTGAGGAAGGGCAGTGCAGCGTTGGTAGGCCTAGGTGAGGATGATGTAGCTTTGGTAAGCTTC
Source organism: Viscum album (assembly GCA_963277665.1). Lineage (NCBI taxonomy): Eukaryota > Viridiplantae > Streptophyta > Magnoliopsida > Santalales > Viscaceae > Viscum > Viscum album. Next base: position 1,734,556,157 of record OY728122.1, read on the forward strand.
AAAGAAGAATAACGGTTGTGGTGTGAGATCCATGGGAGATCTACTCTCTGATGCGATATATAGGGTTTACTGCATGATATCCGGATGTTGTATAACGAGAAGTCACATTGAAGGCTGAGTCACCGGGGGTGTGTCGTTAGGGTATATAGGGATGAAAGTTGTCGTAAGAATAAGGGATATGAGAGAAGGAAGAAAAAAAGGATAATATTAAATGGAATAAAAAAAGAGATAATGAAATAGAGAAGTGAGGTATGGGGCGCGACTCATGTGGATGAAAAAAAGGGGGTAACATGCATTCCCACATGAATGACTTTTAAAGAAAATAAATAATTATTATTATATAAAATATTATCATTATTATTTTTTATCAAATATTATTTTCTGTCATAACTCCCCCTTGCGAATTTTGATGGACGTGTCGTTATCAGTGATGTGACCATATCATCAAGATGGTCATTTTAAGACCCATGTTGGATATCTTCATCATACTCCTACCTTGGGTCAACGAAACAATAAATAATAAAAAAATTATTATTATCGCAGAATATTGTATCTGACCTATCTCCCTCATAATGAGTTGGAATTACAAAACCTCAGACATGTCACGACCCAGAAATTAAGGTGAAAGTTTCAAGGTGAATCTTGGGTATGTAAATTGAGATAATATTATAGAACCCATAAATCCTGGTTTAGGCACGTTTTTTTGAAATGTGACTTTTTCACTTGGTGAATGATTTAGACGAATGAATATTTGATCCCATGCATTTTTCAATGAGAATCACAACAGTGAAATCAGTTTATTTTATTTTAGGATCGAGACATGGGCCCTACAAGGTGTTATTCATGCGAAATGATGTGAAATGTTTCTCCTTTATAGGGTGTCTGATTCAGGAAAATGAATAGTCAATCTGGCGTGCCTTCCTGTAAGGATTGCAATAGTGTGATCTTTTTGGTTATATGGGGCCATTTTTTGATGCATGCTAGTAAAAGTATGTATTCTCCCTTAGGATCAACAATGAGAAACACACACTCATTTTCCTTTTGGATAGAGGTTTCATGTACTCGGGAGTACATTGGGACGCTTATGGGTACTTTATCATAGTTTAGTACCCACGTATGGCTAAGTACATAGCTAGGTGATGAGGCGGGGTAACACATCATGTCAGCTACACATGTATCGTGCACCACTTTATGAATCTTCTACCTCTCATATCACTTTATTTTGGACTCATATTTCTGCATGAGAGTATCCTATCCTGAGTGTTTTGCCATATATAACACAAAATTTCCCTCTGTAGTGGCTTTCGAGATATGATCTGATATGTTCTAGATGTGATGCCTATTCTAGCAATGTTTGACAACTCTGGTGATCAAGAGCTCGAAAATCAATGATTTTTGGAAGGTAAAATTCAGCAGGGATAATTAGTGTAGTTCATCAATACCTTCTGAGTGGAATCCCCAAACCGGGTATGGAGTTGGTCCTCTATAACCTAGAGTGGAATCCCCCATTGGCATGGGTGTGGGTCATCGATGAACTAGAGTGGAATCCCCCATTGGTTTGAGTTCTGGTCCACTACTGCTTCTATAAGAGTGGAATACCCCTTGATGCTCTAGGGCATGGGTCCAATACAACTACTATGAGAGTGGAATCCCCCTTGAAGTATTAGGGAATGGGTCCTCTATGACTAATATGAAAGTGGAATCCCCCTAATGCACTAAGGTGTGGGTCCACTATGACTACTATTAGAGTGGAATCATCATAACATACTAGGTTGCGGGTCCTCTACTTCGGGTTTTCATCATCTAGCTACAGATCAGTGATGAGAAATGATTTGACACTACTTCAAACTCACAACTAATAGGGGAACATTACCCATTGAGATGCATCTTTATGATGAGAACTAAAACTATGCGGGTGAGACAGGCCCGCTAAAAGCGGATAGTATCAAGGTGTAGTGATTGGGTCCCTTTGACGTGCATATTTATGGAAGAGGTGAGGGATGATTGGATCATTGGTGGTAACATTTGGAACTTTTGGAGACACTTTTCTTGGACTGAGCTGTGATATGGAGATCCCCTAAGTCTCTTATTTGGGCTTCTTTGATTGAGAATAAATATATAACCTATTTTAGTACCCACTCCTTGGTTTTTGGTTACTCTCCTTCCAGGAGAGGCCAAGACGTGCAGGGTATGCCACGTGCTTTCCATGTCTAGATTCTCATGGTTGGATGAGTCTACTCTCCTAATATAGGTAGCAAACACTGGGCTAGAAGTTCATATTCTCATAGTTTTTAGCTCCTTCTGTTTTGGATAAGTTTACTTCACTATATTATTGTGTTGAGTTGTACTTTTTTACTGTACCTTGTTCTATCTACTTCTCCCCTCTTCAGTACATCATTTTCAATCCCTTAAGACTTTGAGGAATCTTACTGAATATTTTAATACTAACCCATGCATGGGATTTTCCTACACATGGAGTGCCCTTGCAGATGACGGGCAGGTTGATCATGACATCAGAGGGGCTTAATGATATGGGGGGTTGGACATCGTGTAGTGGTTGTAGCTTGGGATCTAGGAGCATGGCTCTCTCAATTGTTTTAACTTTCCACTTTTTTCTGGGTTGTGGAACTTTTCTAGTTGGATGTGTATTTTTTCCCTTTCCCTTTCAGTTTACTTTTCTATACTTGTACTATTTAGAGGTTGATTCATGTTTGGTTTCCTTTTTATAGGAGTTTTGTATCTTGTTTTACTTTCTCTCTAAACTTTTACATTGATTGGGTTGCGTGTGTGTGTACAAGTTCTTAGGAAAAGGCTCCCCAAGTTTTTTGTGCCTTCGGTGCATTTTTTCCACCCTCTGGCCTATAGTGCCGGGCTTGGGGTAGTTGCGGTTGGAGCCCCGACATGGGTCGGGTCGTGAAAATCCACCATTTTGGTGAATAAGTGAGAAGGAAAAGGGAAATGGTATAATGCTAGTTTTAAATATATGAATCCTTTTCAATATTATTCCAGGAGGAAATATATTTATTGGGAGGGAAATGAATAATAGGCTCTCTGCATCACATGTGGTTAGAATGGTCATCTTAATAGAAACTGTAATGAATCAAAGACTAATTAATTATAAAAATTTAATTTAAGTAGAATAATAATTATATGTAATATTTATATCACACTAATTTGGTATTATATATAGTATGCACCTAATACATTTTTATTCAAATGCATGCACTAGGAATGTATAGAAACATTACATAAAGTAAGGTGAATTATCTTTGTTCCTAGAAGTGGTTTATTCCAATGATATTGAATGGGAGCACCGAACTTCATATTTAAAAGTGTGTTAATTAAAGTTCAACAATTATCTAGTATTGAGTGTTATGAAAAAAAATTCCCTTTAAAAAATTATATAAATAACTAGCCAATACTTCATATTTGAAATGAATGTTGTTATAATATTTGAAACTTATATTTATATTATGAGTTAATTATAGATATCATGTACAGATAATTAATGTGGAATATAAAATGTATGAATCATGTTATATTTAATTTTAAAATTAAAATTATAATACAAATAAAACTAAAATTGTTTTCCATGTTTATGCCCATAATGGTGTTTATTCTCTTAAATGTTAATACTCATAATTATAATAATGAAATTTCTTATCAATTTTCATAAAAGTAACCCATTTGTGATTAATGTTCATAAAAACTAAAATATTATTTGTCAGTTTAACATGATACATATACACTAGCCCATGGGGAAAGGGTGAGTTGGGTACTAGCAGTGGTGTCTTGACCCTGAGGTTTTGGGTATAAGTCCTCGCAAGGAAACATGCACTATGTGCCATTATAACCTCTCGTAGACCCCAATACCCCACATGGAATTGGCCTATAATCCCATCGTGTAGTTACACATGGGCATGGGGATGGGTAAGTACATAAAGGCAATTGGTGGTGGTTGATGGTCAACAAATACCCCGTAACCCCTTAGGCCTCAAAACCCAGTGTAGTTTTGACCACAGGGAAAAGGTGAGTTGGTTACTGGCAGTGGTGTCCTGCCCCTGAGGTTCTGGGATCGAGTCCTCGCAATGCAACACACACGATATGGCATTATAACTTCTCATGGTACCCTCTACACCATGTGGAACTGTCCTGAAAGCACATAGTTTCATTACACTTGAGCTTGTGGAAAGGGAAGTACATAAAGGCATTTAGTGGTGGGTTGTGGCCCACAAATACCTTATAACCCCATAGGCCTCAAAACCCGGTGTACTTTTTCTTTTTCAGTGGTGGCGTAGTGGTGAAGTGTTGAGGGTTATAGAAATTGTGTTCGGTGAGGTCTGGGGTTCGATTCTTGGGAGCCCTGTCTTGGGGGTATTTTTTCCACCCATGTACCACTCATCTTACCGGGTCACCTGGTGTCTTAATAGGTGGGAAGAATGGGAAAACTTCACCTAGATGAAGGATTTTTTTTTCAAAACATCAATGATCGAGGGTTACCCCATGGGATGATTTGTCATCTTGGCTGGAAACAGATCCTTCCCGGTTGGGGTATTATGACCACTTTATGGGGAGGTGTATTCTTTAGAGTGGATGGTTCAAAAGGGCCACTCCTTGGGATTCCCTTTTCAAAAAAATACATGATTCATGTATGCTATTTTAATGAAAAATTAGAATAAAATATATATGTTTCGTGCAAATATTTTGGAATCTATAGTGTAATTAATGAATAAACTTGGTAAATTATAAAAGAATCTATGGGTGGCCTTATCAAAGAATATAATAACTATTTATTCATTTGTAGAATGTTGAGATTTTGTGATTTTTTTAAAAAAAATTAATCTTTTCAATTTTTTTCATTTACTCAAAACAGATTTTAGATTTCATGACATACAACACTAATATTTGATTGCGTTATATGTAACACATCGTTTAGAGGAAACATGGCTTACCATTAAAATATTATTATTTAATGTCATAGTTATCACCTAGTCATTGGAATGGAAGTTATGAGTAAGATTAACTAAATTTTGAAAATGTATGGTTTACACATGTATATATAATTAATTCAATTGTGACCTATTAATTAAAAATAAATTTCAATAATATTTGAAAATAATGGAAATATTTTTATAAAAAACAATTTTTATGCAAACAAACATGTTTTACGTCAAAAAATTAAACAAACTATTTTCCGGGAATGATTTTAATGAAATAAATATAGTATATATTTAATAAACAGATTAACATCCACTTTATGCATTTTCTATACAAGAGATAAGAATAAATCAAATTTTAAGCTTAAAATTTTATTTTTATAAAACAAAATTTCGATACGTTTTTTCACACTTATTTTAAAACTAATTTTTGAAATATATTGAGTTTTTTAAAAAAATTAAATTATTTTTGGAAATAATAATAAAAAACTATCTTAAGGTGAATTTTTATAATTTTATGAAAAGAATAATGTTTTTATGAATATTGTAAAATATTTAATTTTATTTGAAAAATGCCTTTTCATTAAACATTATTATAAATTTTAATTATATTTTAAATTAGGTTTAATGTAAAATTAGTTAAATTATATATCTATTAATAAATAAAAGGTAATTATAATGAATTTCTAAGATAAATTGAATATAAAATCATTGTAATATTTTGTATTTTTTCTCATTTAAAACTCGCACTATAATTGCATATAAAAATTAATATTATATAAAATATTTCAACATCTATGAAATGAATTTGAAAAAAAAGGATTCTATATTTTTAATAATGCTAATTTATATTATCTAATATGTTCAACATAATTTTTCTCAAAAAAATATATACTAAAAATAGTAAATATTAATTAACACGGTTAAAGTAAAAAATCATTTACTGGGGAATTATGAGAAAATAATAAGGGTTAATATGACCAAAAAACTCTCTTAAAAATATTTTATGGACATATTTGAGGCCTATGTTGTATAATTAACTATAATAGCATTTTAGTATAAAAAAGGTGTTCCACTCACCTCACTTATAAAAGGCACCCCCTCTCTTCTCTTCTTCACAACATGAAACCCTTTTAATTTGGAAAATATCATGCCAAATAACACCCCAAAAACAATAATATAATACTATAAGACTTATTTTGGGAATAAATATATTCAAGGAAGGCTTTTTGTGGATACCTAAGAAGGATACCCAAAGAAGAGGTAACGTTCTTCAACTAGCATTTTTATTTTATTTCTTCCTCCACCTTGTAAAATTATTTTAATACAATAATGATATAATAAACTAAGTGTCTTACATACATAGATATTTTTTATGTTATTTTAATTACCTAAAAAATCAATAATTAAATAAAATTGTTTACAAAATCATTGTTCTGGTGTTTGGTGGACTACCGTCTCACGAACTAATGACATTCATTTTTCCACTACCACCTCTCACAGTTGGTTATGATGACAGATCTAAATTATATATGTGATATTTATAAAATAATTATACCTACATATTAGTTAAATTATATAAATAATTTTAATTTCCATTATGAAGTGGATATGGTAATGTCACTTGTGTGTAGGGCGGATGACAGCCTCACAAAGTGATGTGAATAGTTTTAACTAACACTACTAATGGAAGATAACATGTATAATTTTAATGAATATATGTGATATACATAAAATAATTTTGATATTAATTACATTTTTATAATTATAAATAGATATTGTGGTGTTTTATTTTTTCCTTTACACTTAATGGAATATGATAACATTATCCATGTACGTGTGGACTACCACCTTCACGAAGCGAGCTGACATTCTTTTAAAACACCCCGTGGATGATATGTATAATTATAGTTAAATAAATAATATGATATTTATGATATTTTGTAATTATTTAAAGATGGTATTTTATGTACTTCCTTTCCATAATTATAATTTAAAATTTGAAATGTTACTCATACGAGTGTACAACATATTGAATCCATGATCAAAATGTGCCCCATTTCTCAAAATCATCTTTCATGGTTGGTTGTAAAAGTAAAATTTATGTATAATTATTATAATTATTTCATTATTATTAATCTAAATATTAAGGTACCATGATCAAATTAATAGGACCTAAAATAAATAATCATAACATAGATGAAAAATAGAGCTGTTATTACCAGAAATGTGACTTTAAAAGGGAATTGTTAATAAATGGGTAGTGAAAGAACATAAATAAATTATATACTTTTTAATATACGTATGTGTGTTATGGTAATAGATTTATAATAAACTTATATTTATTATAAATTAGTTTTTAATTATTATAATATAAGTTAATACTTACTATAAGGGATTCTCATCTCACTTTATTTTTCAGTGAGGCACATGACATATTCAACATGCGTTTAATTTATATGGTGTATATACTAACCAAGATTATATGTTATGATTATTGTACTTAAAATTATTCGTATTTAAAAATTCATTTTAGTATATCCCTTTCATGGGGTACACAGTAAAAAAATTACCAAATTGTTAAGGGATTTTTGTCCCAATTTTCCTTTTTTAGGACATATGATTATGTTATGCACCTATCTTTTTTACTAGAATTATATACAGACCCTTGGACATGAAATATCATTAATTTATTTATCCTCATTATATTTTAATTTTATGTTATTGATATTCCATCATGGGTATTATATTTCAATTTTACCAAAGTAGTAACGATTCTATGTTATAATCTCATCATTTAATGGGATTGATCATGATTTTATTTTAGATGATAGAAACATATAATCCATCTATAAAGAAACTCATTAATTTTATTATTCTATATTTATGTAATGAAAATACAGTTTCTTTCCCTTTATTTTCCTCTCCTTATGTTCTCAAGAGTTATAATATAATGTTTCTATGAAAACTCATATTTTGAGTCAAAACCCTTTTTCTTCCAAAACCATGTTTTATAAAAATGTTATAAAACTAATTTTTATATTTTTTAGATATATTTATGATTAATTTTCTATATTGTTTTAATTTTTACAAAATTTTTAAAAAATAATATTCATGTTATTAAAAAAATTAATGTGTGCCTGGCTGTTACTGAAATGGTGAAAGAAATCTATTTGAATGGGATGAAGGAATTTCTCGCCATCATTAAAAAAATTTCCTTTGAATAATAATTTACTGTTTTTAAGATTATTTTGAAAATAAATAATTTTCAAAAAAAATTATATCTTAAAAATTATTTTCAATGTTGCAATGATATTTTCCTTAATAAATGTTTTAAATAATTTTTAAATATTACATTATAATTTTTCATGTTTATTTTCAAGGAAAAGGGTTTAAAAAATGTTTCTTGTTTTAAAAAGTGATTTAAATGTAAAAGATATATTCCTTTTAAAAATTTCCAACTAATTTATCTTTCATAATAATTTTCCACTTAACATTAAATTTGTTGATATATCTTATGGTTTACTGGGGAAATGAACCAAGGATCCCATTTTTTTCATTATCAAAATGGTTTATGATTACCAGATGTTTAGGGAACCCATTTCTATAACATTTTTTATACCATGAAAACATTATTATGAAATAATTTTATTTTTCCAAGGTTTACTCTTTGATAAGATGATGAAATGATTATGAAAACACTTTATTTTACATGGTTTATTATTTGATTAAATGTTTTTGAAATCTATTTATTTTCATGGGTTCTGAAATGATGAATGTTCTATGATCTTGTGAAATATAAATGTATTAATTATGTTATGGGTAGGGCCTGTATCTCCCTCCATAAATTGGGTAATTATTTATGTTATATAATCTATAATAGAACAAAAGTGGTTATCCCAACCCAGAAATATTGTACATAGAAGGTTCTTTGAAGCTCCAAATTGGGTACATGGGAGTCCATCATAATCCCAAAAAAGGTACACAGGTGGTTATTTAAATCTTAACATATTATAAATTTCTTTGTGTGTATCCTTGACATAAAAATATTTATGCATATTTGTATAAAAAAAATTATATCTTATTCCAATGTTATGATTCCATAGCCCATGTACTTTTATTTACATATGATTCATCTGTAATGAAATACCAATGGTTATTCCATGACTCAAGATTATGATCTTTGATATGCAGTGTATGGTTTCAAAATACTATTCTCATGTTCTCATACCCTTATTATCGTATTTTATTTATATATTTCCCCTTTTTACCCTTACTGGTCATATGATCAAACACTTTATTATTTTTTTCATTCCCTATATTATCATGAACGACTTTCAGTTTGGAATGTTTGTAAAAAGTACTAAAGGGGGAGAGATTTACGGGAGATGTTAAAGATATTTCACCAAATTAGAAAGCGGTGTACCTAGTCTCTAAATACAAAAAATTATTATTTTTCTTATGCATGTGTTGTGTAATTTATTCATTATTCAAATAAAAATTTTAATATCTATGTATGAAAATAATGGTTCATTATAGTTGGTATCAAAGGGAGGTTTAGTTAACCCATGGCTACAAGGATGAAAAAAATTGAGATCCCTAGGGTTTTCTCATGGATATGTATAGGTATGTCTCTAAGGATACATATATCAATGATTCAAAGTATAATAAATTTCCCTAGAATTTTGGTAAATAATAGAGAAACTGAATTCTAAGAAATTACATCCCTTCCAGAATACAATAAGTTAACATGGATCAAGAACAGAGGTACCTAAGGGTAATAAATCTAAAAAGGTAACATTGATTTGCACTAGATTATCACCTTGTGCACAATAATGGTCCATGCATCACACCTAGTTTGAAACTCCTAGGGGATATTATTTGTAAACTCACAAACTATTTAGAAACCATCATGAAGGATTTAAATAGATATTTTAAATTAATGAACTAGATTAAGATTAATGCTTAATATATTGTAATAATTTTTTATTGATTTGCACACACTATTATAGATTTTACATGATTATGTTATTCCCCACTGTGATTCGTGTTAATCATACAATGATTTTGATTTTAGTCTATGGATGTAACCGGAAAGAACCATTTTAATACTAAGTGTGATATAAAATTTAATGATTTTTCACATGTGAAACCAAATGACATGGGAGTTGGAGTTAAAAACAATTTTTTATGATCACACAACTTTCTCAATATATGAATCATTTTGTACTTTCAATAAAGAAAAGGAGGAAAAACATTATATTGAGTCCTTCATTAAGAAACAACCACCTTATATTAGTGGGATATCTAATCAACTTGTTTTTGAGTAATGGATCTACACTACTAAATAAATATTTTTTACCCTCTAGTGTTTAGAGCATGAAAACTTCATTTTGACTATCAACCATTTGGAATGTGAAGAATATCAATTATGGATTGTTAATATGAAAATGTGGAAATAGGATGTAATTGACTCTATGTACTTAGATGATTTCAATAAATTATTTTTCAATAAGTACATTACCCTTGTAATTTGTATGATGTTGTAGAAGGAGTTCCTTGAGCTAAAACAAAGGGATGATGAATCTGTTGGAACCTATAAGGGAAATTTTACAAGGATTGTGAGTTATGATTCTTTTATTATCATACAACCGAAATGTAAGGTTGATCAATTTATTATTATTTTAATACCATGTATCTAAAGGGAGTTATATATAAGAGACTTTAGTAGTTATGAAGATATTGTACGATGTAATATCAATGAGGAAATTGAGGTTTGAGATATGTATATGTCTAATTGTTTTGATATGAATAAAAATATGTAATTCAAGGGAAATTATAAAAATCATTGAGCGAAGAAGATGATTGTTCCATTACACTCACTATTTGTGAAGAATCATAGATGAAATTGTGTTATGGGAACTGGTAAATATTTTAATTTTGTAATGTAATTTCATTGTTAAATTGATTACTGAAGTGATGAGAAGAAGTTAGATAACAATGTGAATGGAGATAAAGCTTCATATAATGCCTCACTCACACTCTTCTATTTCAAATGAAATGATTTAGGGAATTATGTGAATAAATTCCCTAATCAAATGGTTAATGAGTATGATAAGACACAAAAACTTCTACAGATAAAGTAAAATGGGAAATCATGTGAAATCATGATGATTGAAGTGAATCAGGATAATTTAGTCACACTAATCCTCCCATACTTACATGGTAATTTCATATATTTTTTATGAATTAGTCATTGAAAACTATTTTTGTTCACCTATTAGTGAAAGTAAATGTGATTATCTCCCTCAACATGAATTTTGTAATAAATTAATCCCATTTTATATTCTATCGGTACAAGGTTGAAAACAAGATTCTAAATGAATTTTTTTAACTAGATAAGAGATTATTTAAGGAATAAATTGTGAAATATATATTAGATGCAATTATGTCTCCAGGTATGATTAACTAATCACCTATAGAAACCATAATCGGTTTATGAAATTATTTTTTATCATAATTTCAAAGTCATTAAGACCCATTTTTAGGTTTTATGTGATGGGAGTTTATCAATATTAAGGATATTTTAAGAGACATTTATGGAAATAGAACCCTTAGTTTTTGACAATGTAATTTCAAGGGGAATTCCTTTGCACATTATGGGCATATGATTAAAGGTAATTGTGACCTTTAGGGTTAATCTTATCTTGGATGTAGAGATAATAATGGTTTGTTGTCGATAATTGTATAAAGTTTCCACACATCACCTATATTAGAGAATATTATATTTGTATATGTTTTACTAGATATATATTAAGGATATAGAAAGGTTTTATGGAGTACCACATTCAATTGTATCTGATCAGGATCTGAAGTTTACCATGACATTTTGGTGAATTGTTCAACATGTTCTTAATATAGAATTGAGTTTTATTAGTGAGAAAATAATTCAAACCCAAGGAGACATAACTAGATCTTATTTAATAGATTTCAATGTTTGTTGAGATCACACCATTATCTAGTTTATTTTCCTTGCAACAATATATTTCACTTGATAATTTAGTTGTCTCCTTATAAATCTCTTTATACATAGGGAGATAAAGTTGTATAAAGAAATCAATTGGGACCTAATATAGCTAATAGGATGACATAGAAAGTTATATCCATACAACAACATGTGGGGAAAAAAATATTTAAGTAAATGATATGTTAATGATCATCGATGTGATGTAGCATTTGCAGTGGATGAAAAGATCTTTCTATAAATTTCTCTGTGGAAGAAATAAAGGAAAACTAAGCCTTAGATATACCATTCCAATTAAAATACTTAATCATATTAGGATAGTATTTCAATATTTTTCTCTTCTATAGAAACACTTTCATGATCATGATGTGTTTCATTTATCACTCATGATGAAGTACATACCTGATCCATACAATTTACTAAACTATAGGTCATACCATTGGATCATGATATATATTATAAGGAACATCCGATAGAGATTCTAGATTGAATAGTTATTGTTCCAGGAAACAATACCACCTACCTTATAAGGACAAGATCGTAAAAAATTACATAATCTTGAGTTAAGTCAATAATTTTATGTTATCTCATATAGGAGATCTTTTCAGGTTTATAGTTTTTTCAAATTATTCCATTACTCATGCATAAAAATCTATAAAATACAAAGTGGAAACATCTGATCAGTATCCATTTTTTCACCATATATAACCTTAAAAAATAAATTGTGATATCTTTAATAAAAACTATTTACAACTATCAACATAAATTCATGAAATCCCTTACTCATCCTTATGTCCCCTAAAAAATTATAAAATGTGGTATGAGTATAAAAATATCAGTAAGTGATATAAAAAGAAGGAAACTGTTAGGATATTTATAAACATTAAAAACTTATGTAAACATTAGCATGAAGTAATACTTGTTACCTCAATAAGTAGTAAATAATTTCCTTTGATAACAATATAATTTCATACTTTTTTATAATCATAAAATAAATATAAAATCCATAACAAAAATAAAAAATAAATAAAGTCAACTTGGAACATCATTATATATCTCACTCTTATAGATGTTATAACCATACAGTCAACTTCTATACATGTGACTCTTACTGACAGAATAGCCATAGGACCAAATTCTATAACCACAGCATTGGTAGGATATCATGGACCCAGAATTCATTGGTTAATCATGGAACCACCCTTCATTGGTTTATTACTAAACCACCCATCAAATTTCCATGTACAATTATATTATCATAACACACAAAATATTTCAATTTTCTAAATTTCTCAAATAAAATTTCATTTTAAATCATAAGAACTCATTTCAAGATATTGGAATAATAAATGGATTTTAAAAACCCATTTTTAATAAAAACCCAAAAAAGAAAAATAAGGTTTTTTATTTAAGAAACCATGAATTCTATAAAAGGATTCCAAAATTAAAATAATTCCCATGATGGCAGAAAAGTCATTGTCACCGTGTACATTATGAATAAAACATTAGTTTTGTAGTTTGTAAAACATTTATGTATAAATAACATAAAGAGATTAATTTTCAAAAATATGGGAATGAAATTAAAAATAGATCTAATATTTCCTTTATATACCTTTATACATCCATATAAAATAAATATAAAAAATTATATCAGGAATATCGACTGGAGGAAATGATTACATCCTTAAACATTCCAAGTATCCCATATGACTTTTAACATTTAAATCATAATATATATGAAATAATAACATTTCTTAAATCATTAAATAAAATTATATTTTATAAAATATTGAAATATAATGTTAAAGGGGATGTATATACACCTCATAAAAGAATACTGATTCATATAATCAAGAAATTCCTCAACGAAAGGAGATAGGGGGAAAATCCCACTAGGTCCGACATTTCTTGTGTGTCTTTACCTTCATAAATAATAAAAATATATTTATTACCTAAAATCTTGAGAAATAATTTCAATTTTATTTGAATTTTTATTTCACTTATTATTATGTCATATAAAACTACTAATATAATTAAGTTTACATTGGTTGTTTTGATAATTTTCGGTTTATGTGTCAAAATGACTTTGGTAGGTAAATTATGGTCAAAGGGTTTATTATATGAAAATATCTATAATAATAATAATTACATAATTATTTTATCTATTATTTAATTAATCTTTTCAAATTAATCAAGAATAATGGTTATGATAAATGAACCAGAGTTACAATCATGGAGACAGTAGATCATACGTATGCATGATTAACATTCTCATTTTACAATGATATTTATGGAAAGAAGGAATGTAACAATTTATAACTATATAATGATAATAATATCATATATACCATATTATTTATTTTTATATAATTATATATATATATATAAAAATTTTTTGAGGTAAAAGGAATCACATCACTTTGAGGAGGCAGTAGTTCATACGTCCAGGAATAATGTTATCACTTGTTCTGTGTGTGGAAAAGTATTGAATAACATGATATGTAACATTTATAGAAAGGTAATTATGTTATAAATATCATATATAAATTATTTAAATAACATATACCCAATTAAATCCATCCTTAATATTTTCTATGTTGTCTGTGAACATATCTCATCTCTTTGATGAGGCAATAATCCATACATCCACAGACAATATTATCATATTTTCACAAAATGGAATATATAAGGGTATGTGTTATAGAAGAATTACATAAGCATAAAGACATAATATATATAATATATATCATATATAAACATATTTTCCTTCATAATTCCTAACCATGAATGGTCATAAGGTAAAAATGAACAACATCTTTTTGTGAGGCAATAGTTCACCATACATAAGAATGTTAAGTTCATTATCCATTAGGTAGAAGTGTGTGTGATTGAAAGTTTAACCATTATAATAACAAAATATTATAATATTTAGGATATTGTGGTTTTTATATAATCATGAAATAAGAATAATTGAGTTGGAGGAGAAATAAAAATAAATAAATGAGCTTGAGGAAGGATGTTTACTCTTTTTTGTGTAATGTATTTTTCTTTGAACAAAAGTATTTCCTTGTATATATTTCTATACAAAGAGCATATTCAAGGAGGAATTTTGGGATCCTTGAAATTTAATTGGGCATAGATTATCAGAAACTAATTGGTTTGAGATGTGTGAAGAAGGGGGAGAGGCGGTAGACTTTTATAAGGGAGGGAGGGGACACAGTAGTCATTTTAATAAACAAGATAGGTGTACCCATGTTTTTACCTAATAAAATTAATAAAAAAACAAATAAAAACTCAATAATGGAATATTATTGGGATAAATATGGCCATAAAATGGGGTTTTGACAATTTTATGTCATTGTTTCCCTTAATCTTAAGGTGTAGTCCCTTGTTAAGCTTAATTTTACCTTAATCGCTATAATTAATTTTAATCTTTTTCCCTAATATTTTTGGTAAAAAAACAAAGTTTAACTTATTTCAAATTATAAAATTATTCTGGTTTTATATATGGAATACAATTTTACAAATTACAATCATATAATTAGTAGAAATTAATTTAAATTTAATCTCACATATGGTACGACAAATTGGGTTTTTAAACTAAAAACGTTCAAATTTTTGCTAAGTTTTTATATGAAATCTCATAGTGTAATTAATTCCAATGACCTGAATTACATTAAAAAATACAAAAATCTAATTAAAACCTAAATCCAATTATAAATACAATTTATCCTATAAAATTAATTATAAGAAAAAGCTTTTTTGATTAAAATTCATTATATTCCACTTTTCTTTAGAAAATGAAACTTCACAGAAAAATACCAAAAAACCACCATAATATAGTTTATTTATTCCACTTTCAAAGAAAAATTTCCTTTACATATAAAAATTATAAAATTTTAAAAAATTAGATTTCAAAATTCGGTTCCATTAAATAGTTGTAAAAATACCTTTTAAAAAATATAGAGTTTTTTATGCTTAAAATTTGATTTATTCTTATTTTAATCCTATCAAACATATTGGATGAATGATAAAAAATTTAATAAACATGTTTAAACATAATATAGTTAATAATTTCCATTCCTTTTGACAAAATGACTAAGTTACAACTACCACTTAAAATAATAATATTAAAAATATATAATTTTTTGTTATTACTCGGTCTTGCATGCAACATAAAATATCTAATGAACTCATTATTTTATTCTATGTATGATATCATAGTTAGAGTCCCATTTAAGGTAAAATTAATATTTAATTCATAAATATTAATAAATATTAAAAGGTGTTATACTACCATTACCTAGGATGTTACATCCTTCACCCTTTTGGAAATTACGCCGTCACAATTTTATTCCCATATCGATTAAGTGGGGATATTTTTTCCATTATAGAATTTTCAGATTCCCATGTTTCCTATTCAACCAAAATGTTTTCCATAAAAATTTAACATGGAGAATTAACTTATTCTGCAATACTTTCTCTCTACAGTAAAGAATCTAAACTTCTTGTTCCTCATATGAAATATTCTCTTCAAACTTAACTACTCCATAGGTTAAAACATGATATGAGTCAAGTACATGTTTCCATGACATTGGAACATGAAATATGTTTTTTACCAGGGATAAACTCATAGGTAATTCCATTTGGTAGGAACATTTTCCATATTTATCTTGGATTTCATATGGTCCAATGAATAGTAAAATCAACTTCCCCATCTTACCAAAACACATCATACATTTCCATGGAGAAAATTTTAAAAAGAGATGGTCACCTACATCAAAAGAAATATATTTTCTCTAATTACCCATAAAACTCTTCATCCTACTATGAGTTTTCTACAATTGTCAATGAATCAACTAAAAACTCTCTTTTTCTCCCTCTACCAACTCTGGTCCCATTAACATCAATTCTCCAACATCATCCCAAAAATCTGATTGTCAACACCTCTTTCTATATAATTCCTTGAAAGGTTCCATTGTTATGCTGGAATGAAAACATGCATTATAAAAAATTAACCAAAGAATTATGTTGATCCAAACCACCCTATAAATCCATTGAGAAATAATTAATCATATATTCCTTGGACTAAATCATCCACTTATATTTTTATTTCAATACCCAACAACTTCTGAATTCTATTCCAAAAATTGGATGTGAACTTGGGATCATTGTATGATATGAAGAAGAGAGGTACTACATGGAACATCATAAATTATTTTAGATATAGTATATAAATCTGATTTAAATACATTATATCCTGAATGGGAAGGAAATATGCATATTTAATTAATCCCACCATGAAATACATTGATATATTATCTCACTTGCACTCTAGAATAGGAAAAATATAAATTATCCCATTTGGTAACTACCACTCTTTATTAACTTATTGACAAGTCAGACACATCATGGTAAATTTTGCAGTATCACATTTCATTCTATTCCACCAGTAACACTCTTGAAGGTCTCAATACATCTTAGTTTTCACTAGAAGAATGAATAAAAAAGAACTATGAGCTTCAATCAACAATAATTTATTCATATGTGGATCGTATGGAACATATAATCACATCTGAAATCATAAAACTCATTCTTAATCAATATTAAAATCAGAAAACATGCCATTATTAAAATATTCTACATTTTCATACAAATATTAACCCAACTTATAATCCATGTTAATTCTTTATGAAAAAGAGAACTTTATAGAATCCTAAATCAAAATTGGGTTTGTCTCTTCATCTAGAACATATTTCCTAAAATTCATATTATTATTAACCAAAAGGTCAAGTTCCAAATGTAACATGGTCAATATAGCCTTAATTTTTTTTACTCCCCCTTATTTTATTTTTCCTGGATGGTAATGAGTCGTGAAATCATAATACTATATTAGTTCCATATATATTATATTTCCCATGTTCGAATATTTTAGAGGGAATATACACTTCAAACTTACGTGATCTCTATATATTTCATACTTCACTCCATACAACTAATGCCTCCAAATTTTTAATAAAAAAACAACAAAATGTAATTCCAAATCATGTTTATGGAACTTTAACTCATGAGTTTTAAACTAATGTGAAGTATAAGAAATTAACTTGTCATTATAGACTAGGAAAAAACCTATTACTTTTAATAAAGTATAACAACAGTTGACAAATTCACCATTTCTCAAATATAGGGCCAAAACTAGATCATTCTAAAATATTCTTTTCAGTTACTAAAAAATTCATTATAATATTCAATCCAGATAAAAAAAATCCCTTTCATGTTAAATTAGTTATTTTTATAGATAAAAAAGAATATTTTTCAATAAACCATCGATAATAACCCTTTAATCTAAGAAAACAATGAATCTTAATGACATTTGTAGGTCTTTAACACTCTTTAGCAACTTTAGTTTTAGAAGGGTAAAATTTATGCCATATTTAGAGATGAATGTCTGAGGGATGAATTTTTTTGACCAAAATTCACTCTAAATAAAATTTCCATTTAGTTTCTTTTCTTTTAATATTTTCAAAAAAAATTATGTTCCTTTCATGTTCTTATTACGTTTTAGAATATACCAAAATATCAACTATGAACACAACTACAAATTGGTTCAAAAACTGATGGAAGACTCTATTCATAAGATTCAGAAATACAAAAGGTTCATTATATAACCTAAATGGCATAACTATATACTCATAATGCCAATATCTCATTTGAAATCATGTCTTTGGAATCTTATCCACCTTCACCTTCAGCTAATGATACAGAGACCTCAACCCAATCTTCAGAAAAAAACTGAGCTCCTTGGAGGTGATCAAAAAATTAAATAATATGAGGAAAATGATAATTGATCTTAATAAAGATGTTATTCAAGGATCTATAACAAATTAAAAGTATCATGGAACCAACATTCTTTTTCACACAAAAATAGGATCACCCCATATTGAAGTTCTAGGTCGAATGGAACCTTTATCAAGAAATTATTTCAATTGGTGTTACAATAACACAATATCTAATTGATATATTCTATATGGGGATTTATAAAAAGGCTTAGAATCGGGCACTAAATAAATAGTAAAATCAAATTCTAGACCAAGAACAAAACAAGTAAATTCATCTGTAAAAACATCCATAAATTTATTCGCTAGTGGGATTTCACTAATCAGAAATGTTCCTTTCTTTTAAAAAAATGAGAAGAATAACTTTATCTTCATTATTTCTTCAATTTTTCATCTTCTTGTTATTTTATAAAAGGTATGAAATCATTGAATAAAAAATTTCTGGTTTTACAATCGATTTTACCATGATAAATTTAAAGTTAATCCATACCCAAAATGATATCAAACTCCACTAAAAGAAGTTAAACGAGATTTATAGGAAACACCAAACCACTAATGATTATATGAGGATTCTTATAAATCAAGGTTTCTATAATATTTTCACCCAATTTTTTTACCAAAATCTTTACCTTACTTTCATGAGGTGATATTCCCAATTTTCTAAAAAAAATCTCTGAAATGAAAGAAGATATTTTTCCAAAATGAAATAGAGTATTGGAATGGTTCAAATAAAGTAGTAACATACATTTCACCACTTCATTTTATAGACAAACATCAACTAGAGTAGTGGAAGAATATTTTTCAAAACAATTTTTCTTTTGAACATGCTGGTTTCGACCCTAGTTAATAAAATTTTCACCCACATTGGCATAATGATCTAACTAAATGGAACTAAAACATTTTACTAATGGTCTTTAATTACTTTTCAAATAAAATTCCTTGTAGTGGTGAACTATATGAAAAATCTTCCCATATATGAATCACTTAATGTACATTGAAATTCATTCAATACGATTCTTTTTACCAGACTTCTCAGAAGATTGGAATTTGGTTTCCTTACCTCAAAACATCATGGATAAATTTTTTTACATTTCCAGCCAACTTGAACTTTTTCTTTTTCTTATTGTCATGGGACATATAATCATAATGAAACGCCATTTCTAGCTTCCCATCACATCAAACAAGTTTCTCATATATTTTAAACACACTAGAATCCAAGTTCCTTCTATATATGGGATTCATTCCTGAATAAAACTTATTTAACATTCTATCAATATCTCAGAAAAAAAGTTTAGATATACATCACCATTTGAGTGAATTTTTCTTTGTATGCAGCCACCGAATCTTCCTCCTTTTATCTCAATTCAAATAATAGTTTTCCTATCCAAATTTGAACAGTCTTAGGATAATATTTCCTGAATAAAATATTTTTTAATTTATCCCATTACAAGGCATAATTCTATTCACACTCCCCGATATTCCTAACCATTGACCACTACTAATCACTTTCACCTTCAAAACAATAAATATCAAGAGCTACCTTTTGGTGATCTAAACAACCTATGACATCAAATATCTTTTATAAGGATTTAATCCATATTTCACCTGTCATGGGGTCAGATGATCCTATAAATGATGAGGGTGTTGTTGCACAAAACTCTCTACTATAATCATGTGCCTATGTGGTAGATCAGGTTTCTATCTTTCATGGACACCACCACTATTTATAGCCTATGTAAACTTAGATATCACCATAGAAAACTAATTTGTTATAATTAGAAACATCTCATGATACAAATTTAGAAATATATTTTACTCTCAATGCCTTCCCAATATAGCTTCCTTGATTCCTCTATGAAAACCCATTCTGAACAATCACCCATTAGATGATGTAACATTGTAATGGCCAAATTCTATATCTTTTTAACTTAAAAAAATTTAATGTCCTCTAAGGTGATTTTATTAATATTAACCAAAACTCTAAATTTATCTAAACCTACCCTTTGATATGAACTACAAGGACCTGGCCTTAAAACATTACATAATCTTGAGTTATGTCAAAAATTTGACTTTATATCACATTGAGGATCCTATCATGTATAGAGTTTTAGAGAATTAGGCATTAAATCATACATAATAAAACCATAAAATAGAAAGTGGTCACTTCTGATCAGTATCAATTTTTACCATATAAATCCTTATTAAAATAAAATAGGATCTCTTTAATGAGAACTCTTTATGACTATCAACATAAATTATACCAATCCCTTGCTCATCCTTAATTCCTAGGAAAAACTTGGAAAAATCTGAGATGATAATAAAAATATTAGTAAGGTATGTAAAATTAAGGAAATCATTAATCTCTTTACAAAATTTAAAACTTATGAAAACATTAACATGAAGTTATAGTATTCATCTCGATAAGTAGTAAATAATTCCTGGGATAATAAGTTGATTTCATGTTTTTCTATAATCATAAGATTACCATAAGTCCCATAACAAGCATAGAAACTACATAAATATACCTTGGATTATAATTATAATTTTCATTCTTATAAATGGAATAACAATATAGTTTATTTCCATGCATATTACTCTTACAAATGAAACATCTATTCATCTGACTTCTATACCAAATGCATTAGAGGAATATCACATACCCACCCATCATTAGGTTATCATGGAAACACCTGTCAAATGTCTATGTAGAATTTTATAATACAAACACATATAGTATTTCAATTTTCAATATTTCAATCCTAAATTTTTATTTTCAATCATAAGAAAAAAAAAATTAAGATATTGGAATAATAAATACATTTTAAAAACACATTTTGAATAAAAAATACCCAATAAAGTAAAGAAAGGGTGTTCATTTAAAAAAAATTAAATCTTTCATGGAATCCAAAAGTAAAATAATTCCCACATCAATTTAAACATCAATGTCGATGTGTACATTAATAATATAACATTCCTTTTGTCATATGTCAAAATGTTCTGTATAAAGACCATAAAAAAGATTAATTTTCAAAAATATTTTAATGAAATTAAAAATTGAAATAAAATTTCCTTTATAGAAATTTTTATATCTTTTTAAAATAGATAATAAAACTAATATTAAGAATATACATATGGGGAAAGGGTTACATCTTTAAACATTCAAAGCAAACTATATCACTTTCAACACTTAAATCATAATCTACATGAAAGAATAACATTCAATAAAACATTAAATGACCAGATAATTGATAAAATATGGATATATAATGCCAAATGGAATTTATATACACTAAATAAAAGAATTAAGGTGCATCTAATCAAGAAATGAGTAAATGAAATGAGATTGTGAAAAAATCCCTTCTATTTGGTCTGACTTGTCTCGTGTGTCATTAACTTCAAAAATAATAAGCTTATATTAATTATATAATTTATTTAGAACCTTTTTAAATTTTATTTTTACTTTTATTTCACTTAATAAATAATTTTTATAACTACTAATACAATTATGTTTATGTTGGGTGTTTTGAAAATATTTGGTGAATATGTCAAAACGACTTTGGAATGTCAATTATGGCCAAAGGGTTCATTATATGAACATAAGTAGAATAATAATAATTAAATAATTATAATATATATAAATAAATTAATCTTTTAAAACCAATCATGAATTATGGATATAAAAATGAACCAATGTTATGATCATTGAGATGGTATATCATATATATGCATGTGTAATGTTATCATTTTTCAATGATCATTATGGAAAGATGGTAAGTAACAATTTAAATTTAAAAATACTTATTATATCATATGTACCATATTATTAAATAATATAAACTGATATATATAATTTTGGGTATGTAAAATGAATCAAATAACTTTGAGGAGGTGTAAGTATGCACGTCCCCAAATGATGTTATCACTTGTTATGTGTATAGAAATTTTTTAAATAAAATGATGTGTTGTATTTATAGAAAGGTAATTATGTCATGAATATCATATAGAATTTTTTTATGTCACATATATTTAATTAAACACATCATTAATATTTTACATAGAGTGTGTGAACATATCACATCGCTTTGAGGAGGTGATAGTCCACACTTCCACAAATGATATTATCGTATTAACACTAAATGGAATGTATAATGTTATGTGTAATAAAACAATTAAAAACATAAAGAATGAATACATATAATATATATCATATAGAAAAATTTATTCCATGATAATTCCCAACCATGAAAGGTGGAAAAGTTAAAATGAACAACATCTTCTCATGACGCAGTAGTTCACCATACACAAAAAACGGTTAGTATGTTAACCAATAGATGGAAGAGTTTGTATGTGGAGGTATAATGATTAGAATAAAAACATAGAAGTATATTAATGGTTCTGTTGTTATTATATAATAATCAAATAAGAATAATTGAGTTGGTATAGAAAGATAATAAAATAAAGAATCTTGAGCAAGGATGCTACCTATTCTTTGGCTAACTATATTTTATTTGACCAAAATGGATTCATTGGATGGTTTTTTGTACAAAAAGAGAGTTAAAGTTGGAAAGGAAAGATATAGGGAAGTTCATTGTGTATATATTTTAATATCCTATGTGGTTTGAGAGTTGTGAATAAGGGGGATAGGTGATGGACTTTTATAATGGACGGATGGGACACACTTATAATTTTGGAAATCAAGTTAGGTGCACTGACATTTTTACCTAAAAAAGTCATAAAAATCAACAAAATTATATAATGGAAGGTTATTGAACAAAATATGGCCATAAAATGTGTTTTAGAAAATGTTATAAGTCATTTTAGCCCTTATGTTTAACGTTAAGTCCCTTGTTAGGTTTAATTTTTCCTTAATTGTTATAATTAATTTAAATCACTTTCAATAATATTTTTGGTAAAAATATAATTTTAACTTATTAGAAATTTTAAATTATTATGATTATATATATTTAATCCATTTTAATAATTCCAATCATAGAAGTTTCATAAATTAATTTAAGTTTAATCCCAAAGATGGGATGACAAAGAAGGTTTTTAATATAAATGTTGAAAAGGCTGTTATGTTTAATATCCAATTTCAAAGTAAAACTAATTCCAATGACCTAAATTGGATTAATAAATAAAAAATAAATCTAATTAAACTCTGAAACCAATTAAATATATATATTTTTCTTATAAATAAATTATAAGTCAAAGTTGGTTTGAATTAAAATTTAGTATTTTTCACAATTCATTAAAAGATGAAACTTCGTTGAAAAAAACAAAAATTTCATCCTAGATAATTCTTATGTTATATTTTCAAATATTAAGTTTCTTTTGTTATATAAAAACAATTAAAGTGTCAAAAATTATATTTAAAATGGGTTCTCCATTAAAAGGTGGTAAAACTACCTTTTAAAAAATATAGAGCTTTTTATGCTACAAATTGGTTTTATAATTACTTTAAGACTATCTAACATAGTGGATAAATAAAAAAATTAATAAATGTGTGTAAAAATAATATATTTAGTCCTATTTGTAAGGCCCCTTCCTTAAATGATACAAAATATTTAATTTTTGTAAATAAAGTACATTCTTTCACATTGAAGATCTTTTCAAGTTTATAGTTTTAGAGAATTAGTCCATAATTATTAAATAACAACTAAAATACTAAAAATAGAAATTTCTACTCACTATCGATTTTTACACAAAGTAAAACTTCCAAAATAAAACATGAATTATTTTTCTTGAAAGAAATATTCATACATTTATATTTACTTCTTCCTTTATCTTACCCATTCTTATACCTTGTGGAAAACATTTAAAAAAAAGATTATACGCACAAAAATTTCATTAAGGGATATAAAAGAATGAAATAATCTATTCCTGCCTGAATATTTTAAACTCATGAAAACATTTTTAGAAAATAATACTTTTCACCCACAAAATGTAAACCATTTAGCTTACATAATGAAATCATATGATTACTATAAAACTCTATATAAATCATAAATCATAAGGTAACTTGTGGAATTTATATCATAATTTCTTTGTATATTTCATATATATATAGGGAGTAACCTTCGTGGTTACATTTGGAATACCCATCATAGTAAATTACCTAAATACCTTAGGATAAATCCACCAGTTAACACCCTCTCACTACCCAATTCATTAGAAATAAATCAAGGGCTCACCAACCCTAATTTTATCATGGAATCATGTGTATTCATAAACTATTCCCTTGAACCATAAAATAATAATAAAATATAAAATAAGAATAAAGGAAAATTAACATTTCCACATTGAAATCACATTTCATTTATTAAAATGTTTTACACTCATAAATTAAAACACTTTATATTAAAATTTAATTTTAAACTTTTAAATGAAACATAAAAAAATTAAAGTGATATAAAATAGGGAGAATTGGTTCAAGAGGTATATGTTAAATAAGACATTCCCAATTATTGAAATAATTGATTCATTTTTAAAAAACAATTAAAACATTTTATAAGTAAAATTTTGAATCAAAGTATCTCATAACAATTTGAAAATTTTGACAGGAATTAATATTTGAAAACATTCATGGATATATAAACAAAGCCTTAAAATTATTTTGAAAACATGGAAATTAGTGAGAAATATTTTGAAGAATAAATCATTAAATCGTTTAAAATAATGTTTTAGTTAAAGTGTCTCTTACCATTTTGAAAATATTAATTAAAAGTCATATGAAAGTATAAAATTTTACAAAATATTAAATAACATGGGTATAGATATAATATAGATACAAAATCTCAAATGGTATTCATATAAAATTTATAAATAAATAAAGGTTCTTGTCATTAAGAAATGCCTCAATGAAAGGAGTTCGTGACGAAATACCATACCTCGAGTCTAACTCGTATGGTATGTTATCCCTCTTCTTGATAATAAATATAGATTAATTTATTATTTCATCAGAACATTTTTCAAATTTATTATTCATTTTATATCACTTATTTATATGTTATAAGAATTATATGATTATTTAAGTTCTTTTGAGATGTTTTGTTGATATTCGGAACTTGAGTCGAAAATGAACTTGGTATGATGTCAATAATCCATGTGGTAATAATTAGATCATATCCAAAAATAAAATTCAGGACATAATAATAACTTTTATATATCAATTATAAATTTAAATCCATTCATAAAATCAAGATATGAAAAATTAATAATGTTAAAATCATGGAGACGTTAAGTCATACGTACACATGGGTAACAGTTTAATTTTTCAATGATTATTATGGAAAGAAGGTAAATATTATTTTATAATTCCTGGTTGATAATTAAATCATTAATATAATATTAATCATTTAAATATACTTATATAATTTTTCCATATGGGGATTAAAAACGAACCACATAGCTTCGTGGAGGTGATAGTTCACACGTACGCATGAACGATGTTATCATTTTTATATACAAGGAAAGTAATAATGTAACTTATATATTATTTAATTATGATGATAAATATTACATTAATATCAAAAATTAAAATTAATTATATCATTATAACCATTCTTCAGAGATGGTTATGGAAAGAGAATTATATAAGTTCATGGAAGTGATAGTCCACACATAAGCACATACGATTAATTCTTTTCCCAATTAATGGAAGTGGAGATAGTTTTAGGTGATGATATTTACATAATAACATCTCATTATATTTTGGACACTTTATTTATTATTTTATCATGGATAAAAAAATATTTTATGGAATTACAAGAATAAATAAAGTGGAAACACTTAAATAAACACATTACCATTATTTTTGAAGATACAATTTCTTACCACTTTAACACCTATAAGAATATGTTTCTGCCTAAACTAAGACCTCTATAAAGGTATTCTAGGAATGGGTTTTGGGTAGGTATTGGCTGAACCAAAAGGTATTTCCACTGTAATATTTTAACAATGTGGAAGAATAAATAAAATAGAAACACTTAAATAAAAATCTTATCTTTCCTTCAGATCATCACCTATATTAACACCTTAAAACCACTTAAGAGGGTGTTACAATTAAACTAAGTCATGTATAATGTGGTGATATACTCTAGGAAATGTTTTGGTAAAGGATTTTCTAAACAAAAAGGTCTTTTATGTGTAAGTAATAGAGAAGAAAAGGGCCTTTTATAGAATTTGGGAGATACACTCTTGGAATTATTAAAATTATTAAATTAATATAAATTAATTTTCTATTCTAAATTGATTAAATTAGAATATAATATTAATAAGGTTATAAATATAATAATATAATGAAAATTAGGAAAGTTTTAATATATTTTTAACGCTTATCCTTTTGTTTTAATCCATTTTAACACAAACCCTTTTATCAAGTAATTTACACTTTGAGAGTTAAAATGATTACCATGACAATAAAAACAACCAATTAATGAGTCAGTAATTAAATTTAGAAACATACCACAACTATATTTCCCAATATTTTATTTTTAAAATTTTATAACATTTAATAAAATATTTTATATTTTAAAATATGAATTATGTCAATTTTAACACTATTCATTACCTGAATTTTAAAAAAATCATAACAACTTGATTCCTTCTGAAAAAACTTTTACACATCTATAACATGTAATATTCATCATGAAATTTTTTTATGGCATGAAATATTTCAAATTATATTTATTTCAATATTATAAATATCATTTATTTGATTCTCCCTTTAATAAATCTGTTACTACATCATCATTATGTCATAATTAAATCTAATTATTTAACATATAAAAAATATAAATAAATTATAATAATGTTTATAAACATTTTAAATTTAAAATTACAATTTATAGTCAAATTAATCTTCTATATAACCCTATATGAAAAATGAATAACTTATTAAAAAATATGAGTATGACATTTTTAACTTATCTTTATATAAAATAAAATAAATGTTATATCCCTACCCAATTGGCATAAAAATGTTATAATTTCTAAAAATGGTTGATTTAGGCCTAAAATACCTCATACAATTAAATTAGTACAAGTGTTAGGTTAATTTTATAATTTTATAATATTATTTTTACCTTTAATTACCTCATTTATCTTTTACCTTGGTAAATAAAATAAAAAAGATACAATTCACCAAAAATTAAGTTGATCATATTAGATATAATTTTTTAAATTTTTTAAAGTCAATTATTTCCATTTTTTAAATTCAATTCAAAAAATTGGATAAATTATATATAACACTAATCCCACATATGTTGGGAGAAGGTGGCTAAAAGAGATGTTCAGAATTTCAACAAGTGTTCAAATATAATTTCAATATAAAAATTATTAAAATGGCCTAAATTAGATTAAATGATAAAAACATATTCTAATTAAACTTAAAATTAAATTAAATTTATAATATATCAATATAAATAATTTAGACGAAAAATATGTTTTTCACTAAAATGGTGTATTTTTCACTAATCATTAAAATATGAAATTTAACTGAAAAATAGAAAAAAATCCACCAAAATAAATTTTTATGTCCCACTTACAAATAATAAATTTATTTTTTCAAATAGAACTTATAAAAGAGTCAAAAAACTAGAGTTAAAATAGGTTCAACATGAAAAGGCATTAAAATGCCTTTTTTGAAAAATACTCTTTCATGCATAAAATTGTATTTTTTATGTCATGTCTATAAAAAAATAAGATGAATGTAAAAAATTAAATTAAATATATTTAATATATATTTTAGTACTATAATCCAACCTGAGTGATTTTTTAACTTTTATAAAATGAACTTTTGTGCATTTAAATAGTTTTTTATAAAAACATTTCCTTTTATTTTTAAAAATATTAACATTCATTTATAATTAATTATTTACCACATGATTAATTATATTTTCATTTTTAAACTATATTTTTATAATATAGTTACTATAGTTCATTCCCTTCATTCTAATGACTAGGTTATAACAATAACATTTAAATAACATTATTTAATTTTTTGTCTAATGTCGATGTGGCATATTATGTATGCAATTGATCATAATGTTACATTTTAAAAACTAATTATGTTACATTATCCCTCAAAATAAATTTCATCCTCCCAATTTGAACTCGGGATCGAAAAGTAGGGTTATACTTTTCAAAATACCCTTATTAAAATCCCACCTCAGAAAAAGGGTAAATAAAACTTCCACTTTAAAATAAAGAAAGGTATGTATGAAGGTCACCAAAGATAACACATAATTGGGTTAATTATTGAAAAACATGGATATGGAAGATAAAACTATCTATCAAGTTCAAATGGAGATTGATAAAAAATACGATTATGAGAAAGTTAACAATCAAAAAACAATAAATTTATGATTGGGTTAAATGGAGTTTGATTTCGTAGTAAGAAAAGTATATAGAAAACTTTTTTTAAGATAATTTTAAAAGATTTGAGGAATTATTTTACTAATTAAACTAATATCATAAGGAAATATAAATACATGAAAAGTAATGTTTCATCCTTTAATCAATTTTCACCACAAACACATCTTTTTCTACAAATGATGAGTAATGAAGAAGAATTTTTTCCACACCTGAATGAACTTATATAGAATCACATAATCCACAAAATATTAACCATATATTTCTCCGGTCTTTAGAAATTAACCAAAACCAATATGGTAATGATAAGACAAAACAATTACCTAAAAATAATAAACCATTAGATGATGAAAAAATACTTTTAATCTCAAAAATTAAAAAGTAATACAAAAATTTCAACAAATAAAACTCAAGAAATATTTTTCCTTAAATTCCTAAAAATAATCTAAATTAATATTGAAACCTAAAATTTAGAAGTATTTGATCAAATTCTCTTACAAGATAAATTTTTACATTTATATCCAAGTAGCATCCACATCTCTTATTTTTTTATATAAAAATGTAATTACATAATCAAATATTCTTCGTAATAGGTTAACAATTTCAATTAATAACCTCATTACCCATAAGTCTACAATTAAAATGATAGATTATTTCAAAATATAATTAAATTATTACCCCTCAAATAAAATATGATATAATTTTTGTTATCGTGATCATATAGGATTTACAAATAGTGAATTTCTTCAAAAATAAAATTTATCACTTAATCCAAAAATAATTTTCCAATACTAAGTATATCTATTTGATAAAACATGATTTCCAATTATCAAATTATTCTTATTACATCAACTCTTTTAACTAAAAAAATTCATTCTAACCCGGGACTTCACATAGTCTTGTGGTATGAGATAAAGCATTCTCTCCCTTCAGTTGTGGGTTAGATTCCCACAGCCTTGTCTGGAACAATGGGTTTGTCACCCTTCTTATGTGTTTTAATTTTTCAAAAATAACATAATTCTTATAACATTTTCAAAATATAATAAAATCATCAAAACTAACCATGACATGTTTTCACCTCAATGGTTCTCTAATAAATCTCATTTGTATCCCAAATCATATTTACCTCATACTATTAATTCATTAACTCTTATATATATTGATATTTTTTTTATTTTAGCTCCTCATGATTTAGAAAAACTCTTCCAAAAAGAAATAATGGTATACCATGATTATGGTATCCACCTAGTTTCATCATCATTTTGTTCAAGTCGAATGAAGGTACATTCATTGAAATAATGATTTACATCTTCTTTATAATCACTTGCTTCCTTTGTCAAAATATACCATGTATAACCAAGTTCTTATGTATTTTCATAGATTTATAGTTTTTGAAAATAATCTTTTATGACATATAATTTAAAAATATCAGATAATACTCGATTTTTGTAAAAAAATTAGATAAAGTTTGTTAGGAACTTTTAATTAAGGGTCCTTTTTAAAATACCATAAGTATGTGATAAGATAATATATGTAAATAGAATATATAAATAGATTGTGTAAGGGTCATCTTCTTTAGTATCTTTTTAAAAAACATAATATGCTTCAAAATCTTGTGATAAGGTAAAATATCTGAAAATTAATTAATAATATTTACCTTTATTTAAAATATAAGAATATTGAGAAAATAAGATTTGATTAAAAAATCCCATGATCCATGATATTATCAAGGAATAGAGGAGGTTTTTGATATCTCATACAACTTTTTTAAATAGTATTGTATCAGAGAAAAGGTTTTAGAAGTATCTGGACATGACTTTAGGATTATTATTACAATAAATTCAAGAGGAAGATATAATAATATTTTTTAAGATCCTCCTCCTTCCATTTTTAATAGACTTTAATCAATCTAAAAAAGATATAGAACAAATATTTAACTAAAATAATAGGAATAAAAACTTACAATATGTTCAACCAAACCTTTTAATCCCTAATGTTTTCTAAACCTTTCATTTGATACCAACTGTGAGGACCTGTCCTTAAATGTTTTAAAACA
This sequence comes from Viscum album, assembly GCA_963277665.1. NCBI lineage: Eukaryota > Viridiplantae > Streptophyta > Magnoliopsida > Santalales > Viscaceae > Viscum > Viscum album. Next base: position 1,734,587,381 of record OY728122.1, read on the forward strand.
ATCACTAGTTTTATTAAATAATTTACTTAATTTTACATTTAGGGTCTTTTCAAGATTAAAATTTCAAATAATTAAAAAATAACTATTACATTACTACTAAAATATTAAAAAGTAAAAACTTCTACTCACTATCCATTTTTTCACAAAGTAAAACATTCAAAAATAAAACATGAATTCTTTTTCATGATAAAAATCTCCATAATATTTATTTTTACTTATTTCATTCTCTTAAATATCCTTATATACTATGGAAAACATTTCAAAAACTTAGGACTTTCACAAAAATCTCAGTTAGAGGCATAAAATAAGGAAATAATCCATTAGTCCATGAATATTTTAAACTCATGAAAACATTTTCACAAAATCAAAATTTTCACCCATAAAAGAGAAACCCATTAGCTTACCTCATGAAATAATAATATTCCAATAAAAATCTATAGAAATAAAAAATCATAAAGGTAATATATGACATCCTTGTTATACTTGAATTTTATCTTTCACATATATATTGGGAGTAACCTTCATGGTTACGTTTGGAATACACAGCACAGTATATTTAGTAAATTTCTTTGGAGAAACCCAAAAAATTAACTCCATATCATTACCCCATAAATTGTAGATATAACACAGGCTTTCCTGCCCTCATTTTATCATGGAGCCACCGATATTCATAAATTATTCCCAAGAACCATAATATAATGACAAATCATAAAAAATACATAAAGGAAAAAAATACGGTTTGAATTCACAATTCATTTCTTAAAAATATGAACACTTGTAATTGAAAACACATTATTTGAAAATAAATGTGTAAACATTTAAAGGAAGATTCAAGAACATCAAGTGACAAAAGTTGGGAAAATATGTTCATTATGTATATGTTAAATAAAACATTCCATGTTATTGAAATAATCAATCCATTTTTAAAACACAATTAAAACATTTTAAAATAAGACTTTTGAATCCAGGTGTCACATACCAATTTGAAACATTTTAAAGGAATTAAAATATTAAATAATTCAATTCCATATTAATAAATCCTTAAAATTGTTTTGAAAACATGGACATTAATGATAAATATTTAGAAGGATAAATCTTTAAATCATTTAAAACACTATTTTTGTTAAAGAGACCCTTACCATTTTGAACATTTAAATTATAAGCCACATGAAAGTATAAAAATTTTCAAAAAATTAAATAACATGTGTGTATATATAATATAGATACATAATTAAAAAGGGGATTTATGAACAATTTATAAAATAATAAAGATGCATATCATCAAGAAATTTCTCGATGAAAGAAGATTGAGACGAAATCTCTAACCCCGAGTGTGACTCATCCCGAATGTTCTTCATTTTCCTGAATAGTAAATGTAGTTTAATTTATAATTTAATAATAACATTTTTTAAATTTTATTACTCAATTTATATCACTTATCTCCATGTTATAAAAATTATATAATTATTCAAGTTCTTATTAGACGTTTTTTTGATATTCGGTACTTGAGTCGAAAATGAACTCGATATGATGTCAATAGACAATTTGATCATTATTCCATAATCTCCAAAAATAAAATTCACGAAATAATAATCATATTTATACATAAATATACATTTAAATCCATTCATTAAATATGGATATTAAAAATGAACAATGTTATAATCAAGGAGATGGTAATCTGTATGTACGCATGAGTAACGATTTAATGTTTCAATGAACATTATGGAAAGAATTTAAATAATATTTTACATTTCCATATTGATAATAAAATAATTAATATTACACTAATCATTTAAATATACTTATATATATTATCCAAATGGTTTGGTGTTTAAAAATGAATCACATCACTTTGTAGAGGTGATAGTTCACATATACGCACGAACGAAGTTGTCATTTTTATATGCATGGAATGTAATAACATAGATAATATATTATTAAGTTATAATGAGAAATATTTCATTAATACCACATTTGAAAATTAATTATATCATTATATCCATTCTTAAGATATGGTTATGGAAAACAAGTTATATCTATTCATGGAGGTGATAGTTCACACATAAGCACATACGATTAATTCTTTTACCATTTACTGGAAGTGGAGATGGGTTTAGGTGATGATATTAACATAATAAAATATCATTATATTTTGGATACCTTAGTTATTATTTCGTCATGGATGAAGATTTTTTTAAGGAATTCGAAGAACAAATAATGTAGAAACACATAAATAAATACATTACATTTCCTTCGAAAGATCAAATTTATAACCACATTAACACCTCTAATGAGAGTTTTATTCCTAAAATAAGGCCTATAGAATGTGGGGAGTTATTCTCGAAAGGGGTTTGGGTAGGTCTTGGCTGATCCAAAAGGTCTTTCAAGTATAAGAAATAGAGAAGAAGAGTGACTTTTTATATGACTTGGGTGGGGCACTCTTGGAATTATTAAAAGTATTAAATTAAAATAAAATCATTTTATATTACAAATAGATAAAAATTTATTTAGTTTGAATATTGGATAAATATGAGTCTAAATATAATCATCCAGTTAAAATTATTCAAGTTTTAATACTTTCTTAATCATTATCTTTTTTAACCTGTTTTAACTCTTACTATTTTATCATGTAATTTACAATTTGAGAGTTAAAATAAATACCATAACATTCCAAAAGTCCAATGAATGAGTACTTAATTACATTTATTGTATTAAATCAACTATTCATCTGATTACAATATTTTTAGAAATTTTATAACAATTAATAAAAAAATTACATTTTAAAATATTAATTATGTCTATTTTAACACTATTCATTACTTGATATTTTTTTCAAACACAAAAAATTTATTCCTTAAAAAAAAATACTTTATAAAATCTATAAAATTTCAAATTCATCCAATAAATTCGTGGATGGAATAAAATATTTCAAATTATATTTATTTTAATGTTATTAATTTCATTTATTTGATTATTCCTTTAATAAATCCATTATTGCATCATCATTGTGTCATAATTAAATTTAATTACTTAATGTATAAAAATTATAAATAAATTATCATTATGTAGATAAACTTTATATATTTAAAATCACTATTTATAGTCTAATTTAACTTCTATAAAACCCTATATTAAAAATGATTTACTTATTGTAAAAATGAGTAAGACGTTTTTAACTTATCTTTATCTAAAATATAATAAATTTCATATTCTTATCCTATAACACCCCATTATTCCATGGTATGTTTCCATTTGAATAATCCAATAGCTTGCATTGTACGCAACTTCGAATTTCTAACACACTACAACCAATCAAACTAGCCGTTATGAATAGTAATACCCACTTTTTGAAATTTTATAAATTTTATCTTTAAAAATGGACTTCATTTTTGGATTTGGAATATCAAAATCAGCTTATGGTAAATTTTTGGTATTTTTCTGAGAAATTTCAATTTTTGATGAATAGTGGAAAACACTGCGTTATTGGTTAAAACCGAATTTTTATTTAAATAATTATTTATTTATTTAAATTTATTTTAGGTCAAAATATATACATAAAACCTATATAAGTTCAATGTAATTCACTGAAGTCATTTTATAATAAGTTTAGATTTACTAAAAGTTTATTGAACTTTTTACCGTCTTTTTCCCACCTCCTAGCAGCAGTTGCAAATTTGCATAAAACAAAATTTTACCACTTTTGGGAGTTAAATTTAAAAAATCTGAGAGACATGGTTAATATAAGTAACTAAAATTCAGTTCAATATGATGAAACTATTTTTTGGTGAATAGTAACTTTTGACTTTTATTTACCACGGTTAAAAGTAAATTGGGTAATTAAGGGTAAAAATGATATCATAATTACCCTAACACATGTCGTAATTCTATTGGATAAGTATAATTCGACCAAAAACAACCTTAGGAATAAAATATGATCCTATATGGTCCGCTAGGATTAGATGAGGACATTTATTATTATTTTATTTAAAGGAGAGTTAAAAGAGTAAAATTCAATGTTTAATAACTAAACCATTATTAATAGAGAGATACACACAATATAAATTCAACAATAAATATTCATTTGAAAGCTAAAAATATTTTCTACATAGTGGTATTTTATTTATAATTTATAGACATTAAATAATTTAATTAATTTATGACACAATGATGATGTAGTAATTACCTTATTAATGAAATATTAAAATAATTGATATTATAAATATCCAAATAAATATAAATCGAGACTTATGATGAATTCCACTAATTTTATATGTTAATATGAAATTTTAGGAATGGTTAAATAAATTTTATTCGAAGTGATAAAGTTTTTATGGCTTTCAATAAAAATAAAATGTTAAATAGTGTGAAAATTGACATGATTGAGTTATTAAAACTAATACTATATTATTAATTGATATAATATTCCTAAAAATACAAGGTTCAGAAAAAAGACTTATATAAGGTTATATATATTAATAATGAACCACATGGGGTTCACTTGGCTTGTTATTTTAATTTTATTAACCATATAATATAAAAATACACAGAGACATGGTAAATGTCAAACTATTTAACTAAAAGTTAAATCTAAAATATAAGTTTAATATGATGACCTAAACCTGTCTAAAACGTATTGGTTGAGATATTTTAGACCCAAACCCACCTTATCCTAGAAATAATTCTTTTTGGATCCATTATAAAATGAAAATTATTTTATTATAAAATAATATTTCAAGCTTTTCCTAAAGTGACCATCGCCTCTCTTATAAAAGGGAACTTCCCCTTTTATTAATTTCACACCTCTGAAGCCATTTTTATTAGCCAACACCTGACCAAATATCCTTCCAACATTCCTCCCTTAATCATAGATGCCTTCATTTGGTTAGAAATCCAACCTAAGGATCCCTTTTGATCAAATCAAAAGGAAGAACCCGAAGAAGAGGTAAATATTTCATCACCTCTTTCAAGTTCTTTTATTCTTCCACTTCCTCTTTTATTCTTGTTTCCATAACAAAATAACAAATATAGTACCTTATACATAATTTGATTATATTATAAATATGGTACAACCATATTCGTTATTCTATCCATCCTAAAAATGTCAAAGTCATCATACGTGCGTACGTACGGATTACCGTCTCCACGTCATGGTGTAGTTTGTTATTCAAACACTTCATTATTTGGATGGGTATAATAATGAGTATAACTAATGTAAATAATAAATATAACATTTTAATGATTCTTTATATATTATATACCATCCAATTACATATGATTTCACCACCAATATAATGATATTATCGCTCGTGTGTACGTACGGATTACCGTCTCCACGAACGCGATTAGATTCATTCCCCATCAGAATCATTCAAGAATAATTTTCATTTTTTATTAAAAATTATTTTTATGAACATAATATAATTCTGTATATGAATCATATAAATCCTATCCATAACAAACATGTCTTACATAACCAAGTATATAATGGAAAACGAATCAGTTAACACCTGGAACGATGATACTACTGAAATATTATTAACAAAGAAATATTAGAGGGTCATATATGATATCATATTAATGCATATAGTTCTTGTAAAATTTAATAACAATGATTTAACTATTATATAGGAGGTTAACATACCCGCTAACAAGTAAAAGTACAATGTAAGGTTTAATACGAAAATCTCTTCATTATCTGAAGTTGTTTTTACGTAAGTATCTAGTAGGACCTCTTTATCATCCACATCCATGTTTTCTTAAAAATGTAATTTAAAATTTTTTTACTATTTAATATACAATGGTTTAAAGTTATTTATACCATTATTTTACCTTATGTGTTCTGAAAGTAATCTTTTCGTCGTTTTCCAAACAACGTACATTATGACATTTTCGACAAAATTAAGGTAAGAATGTTTTTTTAACATATACATCGAGTGCGGCTATTTTCTTCCATTATAACATCGTCAAAGCTTCCCTTACCAGCTTATAAGAATATTTTAAAAACAAATGTTTTCTTTTATATTTATATTACTTATAAATAATTTCAAAATAAAAAGAGATATTTCTATAAAAAAGTTTTTATTTCATCTATGTCAATATCCTTTTGATGGATTTTAATCTTGTTTGAAGTTGATTTATTATGATAAAAATATTCCATATTGTATTGAAGGTTTTGTGATATGTTTGACTATGGATGTTTTATTCTTATACCATTCTTGGTTTATGGATAAAGTATTGACATTTTGTATTCTATTTTTAATATGAATGTTTATGTTATGTTTAAACCTTTTTATATGAGTAATTCATTGAACTTAGTAAGTGATAGGTGGAGCCCTCTATATCTCCTCAATGCATCAGTAGGTATAATTATAAAAACTAGTGTCTTGGAACAAGGCCTTGTCAAAATCTTATATATAGTCTTGGCACAAGCCCTTGACTATGTGGTTATGAAGTCTCGCATTATGCATTCCATCATTATGAAAGTGGCTATTGATGTTGCATGTGATTATTCGCCTAGTAGAATATCCATGAGAATAAGTAAATGGAATTATTTGATTTTATCTTTTCCATATTATCCAGAAGTTTTTGTTTAAAAGTCTTTTGTTTTAGTCTAATATATTTCCTTAAATGTTTATACTTATTTATGAAAGTTTCTACTATATTGTTATCCTTACTGAGAATCTAAGTTCACCCCTTTCTATGTTTTATTTTTCCCAGGATGTGAAGAAGTATTTTATGGTTGACCTGCAGGGATAGGATAAGGATATTAGTGTGTTCAAAAGGGTACAAAATGTTGTTGATGTTTTTATTCCATGATGTTATGTAAAACTTATGAATATGTCTAGTACTTCAAATGCTACTAAAATGATCAGTCTTTCGGGACATCCTTCGCGAATCATGCTAATGTTATGTAATAATACAACAACTCTAGGTAACTGGGGTCAGGGAGATACAGTTGGTATCAAAGGATGTTTAGTACAAACCTTGGAAACTAGATTTAGAAAAACTATGATTAGAGAGCACGACCCTAAGATAGATTTTGAGGATTATAATAGAAGAACTTCCTAGAATTTTGTACTGTAAATATTTTGTGAGTTTTACAAGCAATACATCCCTACTTGGATATGAGCAGGTAGAGGCGGCTCTGGCACAGATGTACCAAGGGGTAAAACCACAAAAACACCGCTTTGAGCTAGACTCGAATGAGAACTGGCACAACAACGGGCCTTGTTGCACTCTTGGTTACGACACTCTAGAGGGATATGCTTAGTATAGCTCTAATTTTCATTACAAAATATTATAAAGGGTTTATGAGTATATAACTCTTCAAAGAATTTATTTTTATGATTATGGATTCTATCTATAAATTGTTCAAATTATGTTAAGTGTTTTACAAGTTTGAAATTATGTATTGTGATTCATAAACTATTCTATTGTATGCCATTGTTTAGAAATGGTGCCTAGTGGAAGGAATGAAAACTGTATCAATGTACGTTATCCATGTATGGATTTCCCTCTTACTCAAGATAATTATAGTGCAGCTGGTGATGAAACTAGTGTTGATCAGCTTATCACCATACTGAGACTACTCACTCTAGTTATGAATAATAACCTTACCCGTATGGAGCACCTTGATCCACAGTGTGGAGGATCATTGTTAGACCGCTTCATGAGGAAACAACCACCAACATTCAATGGGAGTACAAATCCATTAGTAGTTGAGCAATGGATAAGTTCCTTAGAGGAAATATTTCATTATTTGGGGAGTAGCGAAAAGGAAAAAGATGTCATTGTTTTTTATCGCCTCACGGGAGATACAGATCAATGGTGGTCATTGATTCAAAACAAAAAAAATATGAAGAAGTATACAACATTGATTGAAGGGAGTTTAAAGAGGTTTTCATAGAAAAATACTTTCCTCGTGACCATCGAGCGGATATGGAAAGACAATTTCTGAGTCTGAGGCAAAAGGAGGATGATAATGTAGTAAAGTATGAGGCAAACCTTACAAGGTAAGCAAGGTATGATGGAGATTATATACGTAACCCAAGGCATAATATTGATTGATTATTTTATGGGTTAAAAACGTTTCTTTGGTGAGAATTAGACTCACAATCCTTCTTATCATATGAAGATATTGTCTCATGTTCTATCGAGACAGAGAAAGAATTCTCTAAGTCTTACGACTTTAAAGAAAAGAAGGAGAATAAGAGATCTACTGAACACCTTGGAAATTGAAATAAGGGGAAGAAGGGAAAAGCAGAATATCCATCCTACAATAAATGTGGGAAAAAACACCCTGGTACTTTCCTGAAGGGAATGGGAGCCTGTTACAAGTGTGGTGAAAAAAGTCACCAAGCTCGTGATTACAAGGGAAAGAAAGAGGCTATCAATATTAAATGCTACAATTGTAAAGAAAATGGACATTATGCAAATTAATGTCCTAAGAACCAATGCAAATTACCTTAGAAGGCCAAGGGAGCAAGGCCAAGCCTATGCGATCACTACTGCTGAGGTTGAAGCCCTGAAAGACGCGGTGGCAGGTAATTTAATGGTTTCCTCAATTTTAGCCAATTCTTTATTTGATTCTGGATCATCGCATTGTTTCATATCTTCCTTGTTTTCTAAGAAAATTAGATATTTCAAATTGGATTTAACAAGGTAGTTGTTATTCAAAACTCATAAGGTAAGTATCATTGCAATAAGGTTTTGTGAATCAGTTCCCATTAGGGAATAAAAATGTTCTTTATTTGCTGATACCATCATCATAACCATGATTTAATTTGATATAATCCTTGGTATTTATTGGGTTTTGGAGCATGATGTGAAAATTTATTGTAAGAAGGATGAGTTTACAATTCTCGATGATGATAAGTAGTACCTTATCTTTAGAGCATAAACGTCACAATCTGATTCTTATCTAGATCCACCACCATTAGCTCTACAAAATTTAATTATTGGGGAGGATGAGAATGAAATAATGATGGGTGAGGAAAATAATGTTCAAATTGAAGAAGTACCTATTGTGCAAGAATATGTTGATGTGTTTCCAGAGGATTTACCTGGACATCCTCCAGAATAAGAAATTGAGTTTTCCATTGATTTAATCCCTGGTTCAAGGCCCATATTAAATACCTCTTATAGAATGGCCAATGTGGAATAAGTGTAACTAAATAAAAAACTAGAGTAATTTAGTAATAAGGGATTTATTCTCCCTATTGTTTCTCATGGGGAGCCCCTGTCCTTTTTGTTAAGAAGAAAGAATGATCTATGAGGTTGTGCATTGACTACAGGGAGATCAATGATAAAAAAATAAAGAACAAGTATCCCCTACCTCGCATTGATGATTTATTCAAGTAAATTCATGGAGCTCAATATTTTTCAAAGATTGACCTTTTATATGGTTATCATCAGTTGTGTGTGAATAAAGAAGACATTCCAAAAATAGCATTTCGAACCAGGTACATGCATTACGAGTTTACAGTAATGCCTTTTGGATTGACTAATTCACCCTCTGTCTTCAAGGATCTAATTAATAGAGTTTTCAAGGAATATCTTGATGAATTTATAGTGGTATTTATTGATGTTATATTGGTATACTTTAAAATCTATGAATATTATGAAAATCACTTGAGCGTTATTCTAAAGACTCTTACATGAAATAAATTATATGGGAATTTTAGCTAGTGTGAATTCTGGCTTGAGGAGATTTCTTTTCTTGGATATATTTCTCTAAGAATAAAATCTCTGTTGATCCTTCAAAGACCAAGGCAATCCAAGAATGGCCAGCACTGACGAGTATAACTGAGGTAGACAGTTTTATTGGTTTAGTATGTTATTATCGGCATTTTGTCCAGAATTTTGCCCGATTGGATAACCCATTAACCAAGCTCCCTCGTAAATGGGTTAATTTTCTTTTTGGAAAAAAGAGCGTGAATAATGTTTTGAAGAACTAAATAGAAGATTAGTTAATGACCCTATCTTGACTCTACCATCGGGGAATGATTGGTTTGTTATTTATAGTGACGCTTCAATGAAAGGACTTGGTTGTGTCCTTGTGCAGAATGATAGAGTTATTTCCTATGCATCACGACATCTAAAAAATCTTGATCAAAACTATCCCACTCTAGATATTGAGTTAGCAGCTGTAATCTTTGCTCTGAAAATATGGAGACACTATCTCTATGGTGAAATATGTGAGATTTATACTGATCACAAGAGTTTGAAGTATATTTTCTCACAAAAAAGAACTAAACCTGAGTCAAATTAGATGGATTGAACTACTCAAGGATTATAATTAAACAATACACTACCACCTAGGGGAGACAAATAAGGTGGAATATTATTTAAGTAGAAAGGATCATGGAATGTTGAACAAGATGATAGTTTAAAAGGATCCTATATACATGGATCTAGTAAAGATGGATATGGGAATAACCATGGAAGGAGAAACGTCAATGTTTTTTCAAATGGTTTCCAAACCATCATTACTAGAAATGATAAAAAGTTCTTGTACTGATCATACGGAGTTTCTAAAGAAGATTAAAGCTATGAATGATGGTAGATTGAGTGACTTCATATATAAATATGGAATTTTGAAATTCGGGAAGAGACTTTGTGTTCCTGATATACCTGATCTAAAAAGATAATTGTTAGATGATGCTCATAGCTCCAATTTCTCTATACACCTTGTTAGAACTAAGATGTATAGAGATTTGAAATAAAATTTTTTGTGGGACAATATGAAGAGGGAGATTGTAGATTATGTGTCAAGATGTATGGTTTTATAACAAGTTAAAGATGGAAGGCTATAGCCTAGAGGATTTATGCAACCTCTTCCCATACCTGATTGGAAATGGGATAATATTATGATGGAAATTGTCATGGGGCTACCAAAGACTCCTAGAATGAATGATGCAATATTGGTCATTGTTGATCATCCTACTAAGTCAGCACATTTTCTTTCTACAAGAGAATATTTACCACTTGAACATCTGGAAAGACTATATATTAATGAAGTTGCAAGACTCCATGGTGTACCCCTATCGATTTTTTCTAATCGTGATCCCCGTTTTACATCAAGATTCGGGAAAAGTCTTTAGAAGGACCTGGATATTGAACTTCATTTGAGCACTGCCTATCACCCTCCAACTGATGGACAATCAGAACAGACTATTCATACCTTAGAAGACATGTTGAGATCATTATCACTTGACTTTCAAGGTATGTGGGATCAATATTTACCTCTGGTAGAATTTTCCTATAACAATAGCTTCCATTCAAGTATTCAGATGGCACCATATGAAGCGTTATATAAAAAGAGATGTCACACACCAAATTTTTGGGATGATGTTGATGAAAGAAAACTTGTAGTCCAAAAAAATGTTGAGGAAATAATGGAAAAGGTAAAGGTTATCCAAACCCACATCAAAGTTTCTCAAAGTAGGAAAAAGAGTTATGCCGATAACTAAAAGAAGGATTTGGAATTTCAGGTAGGAGATCATGTTTTCTTAAAGGTATCTCAATGGAAGGGTGTTATACGTTTCGGTAAGAAGAGTAAATTGAGTCCAAAGTACATCAGACCTTTGAACTTCTAAAATGAATTGGAGCTGTAGCATACTGTTTGGCAATGCCTCCAAGTCTCTACAAAGTTCACAATGTGTTCCATTTATCACTGTTGAGAAAATACATGCCTGACCCAAAATATGAGGAAATTTAACTTCAACCTGATCTATCTTATTGTGAAGAGCCTTTCAGGATTCTTGATATAAGAGAACAAGTGCGGCGAAACCGTACGACTCGTCAGGTAAAAGTTCTATGGAGAAACCATAATATGGAAGAGGCAACGTGGGAACCCATGAACTTTTGATGAAGAACCACCCGAATCTTTCTTTGTGGTAGTATCTGGAAATTTCCAAGATGAGATTATTTGAAGGTGGGAATAATGTAACACCCCAAGCTTCAATGGTACGTTTCCATTTGAATAATGCAATAGCTTGCATTGTACGTAACTTCGAGATTCTAACACGCCGCGACCAATCAAGCTAGCCGTTATGAATAGTAATACCCACTTTTTGAAATTTTATAAATTATAGCATTCAAAATGGACTTCTTTTTTGGATTTGGAATATTGAAATTAGCTTAGGGTGAATTTTTGGTATTTTTCTGAAAGCATTTAATTTTTGATGACTAGTGAAAACACTACGTTATTAGTTAAAACTGACTTTTTATTTAAATAATTATTTATTTTATTTAAATTTATTTTAGGTAAAAATAGATACATAATAAATATATAAGTTCAATTTAATTCATTGGAGTCATTTTATAATATGTTTAGATATATAAAAATTTTATTGAACTTTTTACCTTCTTTTACCCACCTCCTAGGAGCATTTCTAAATTTGCATAAAAAATTTTTTTACCACTTTTGTGAGTTTAATTTCAAAAATCCAAGATTCATGGTTAATATCAATAAGTAAAATGTGGTTCAATAACATGAAAATATTTTTTTGTGAATAGTAACTTTGGACTTTTATATACCGCGGTTAAAAGTAAATAGGGTAATTAAGGGTAAAAATGATATCATAATTACCCTAACACATGTTCTTATTCTATTGGATAAGTATAATTAGACCAATAAAACCTTAGAAATAATATATGATCCAATTTTGTCCACTTGGATTAGATTAGTATTTTTATTATTATTTTATTTAAAGAAGAGTTAAAAGAGTGAAATTCAATGTTTAATAATTAAAACATTTTTAATATAGGTTTACACACAATATAAATTAAATTATAAATATTCATTTGAAATTTAAAAATATTTCCTACATAATGGTATTTTATTTATAATTTTTAGACATTAAATAATTTAATTTATTTACGAGACACTAATGATGCAGTAATTACCTTATTAATGAAATATTAAAATAATTAATGTTATAAATATCCAAATAAATATAAATTGAGACTTATGATGAATTAAAATAATTTTATTGGTTAATATAACATGATATTATTAGTTAAATAAATTTTATTCAAAGTGATAAATTTTTATGGCTTTCAAAAAAATCAAATGCTAAATAGTGTCAAAATTGACATAATTGAGTTTTTAAAAAAAATATTTTATTATTAATTGATAGAATATTCCTAAAAATCCAAGGTTCGGCCAAAGGACTTAGATAAGGTTATTTATATTAATAATGAACCACATGGGGTTCTCTTGGCTTGTTATAGTAATTTTATTAACCATATAATATAAAAATACAAAAAGACATGGTAAATGTCAAATTATTTGACTAAGAGTTGAATCTAAAAGATAAGATTAATATGATGACCTAAACCTGTCTAAAACCTATTGGTTGAGTGGTTTTAGACCCATCCCCACATTATCCTGGAAATAATGCATTTTGGATCCATTATAAAACAAAAATTAATTTATTATAAAAAAATATTTCAAGATTTTCCTAAAGTGACCATCGCCTCTCTTATAAATGGGAACTTCCCCTTCTTTTAATTTCACACCTCCAATGCCATTTGTCTCGGACAACCTCTACCCAAATATCCTCCCAACATTCCCCTATTCATCCTAGAGGCCTTCCTTTGGTCATAAAGACAACCTAAGGAGCCCTTTGGATCAAATCAAAAGGAAGAACCCGAAGAAGAGGTAAATATTTCATCACCTCTTTCATGTTTTTTTCTTCTTCCACTTCCTATTTCTTTGTTGTTTCCATAAAAAAATAATAAATTCAGTACCATCTACATAATATTATTTTATTATAAATATGGTACAACCATATTCATTATTCTTTCCATCCTATAAATGAAAATGTCACCATAGTTTCATACGTACGGATTACCATCTTCACGTCATGGTGTAGTTTGTTATTCAAACACCTCATTAATTGGATGGGTATAATAATGAGTATAACTTGTGTAAATAATTAATATAACATGTTAATTATTCTGTATATATGATATACCATCCAATTACATATGATTTCACAATCAATATAATGATATTATCGCCCATGCGTACATACCAATTACCGTCTCCATGAACGCGATGAGATTCATTCCCCATCATAATCATTCAATAATAATTTTAATTTTATGATTAAAAATAATGTTTATGAACATAATATAATTCTTTATGTGAATCCAATACATCCTATCCATAAAAAAATGTCTTAAATAACCAATCTTATAAAGGAAAACAAATTAGTTAACACCCGAAACGATGATACTACTGAAATATTATTAACAAAGCAATATTAGAGGGTCGCATATGATATCATATTTATGTATATAGTTCTTGTAAAATTTAATAAAAATGATTTAACTATTATACATAAGGTTAATGTACCCTCAACCAAGGAAAATTACAAGGTAAGGGTTAATTCTACAATCTCTTCATTATCCGAGGTTGTTTTTATGTAAGTATCTACTGGGACCTCATTATCATCCACATTCGTGTTTTCTTAAAAATGTAATCAAAACATTTTTACTATTTAATATAAAATGGGTTAAATTAATTTATACCCTTATTTCTCCATAAATGTTTTGAAAGGAATCTTTCCTTCGTTTTCCAAACAAGGTACTTTATGACATTTTCGACAAAATTAAGGTAAGAATGTTTTTTAACTTATACGGCGAGTGCGGCTATTTTCTGCCGTTATAACATCATCAAAGATTCTATTACAATCTTATAATAATATTTTAAAAATAAATGTTTCATTTTATAATTATATGACTTTTAAATGATTTCAAAATAGAAAAACATATTTCTCAAAAAAAAATTGATTTCATATGTGTCAACATCCTTTTGATGGATTTTAAGCTTCTTTGAAGTTGATATATTATGATACAAATCTTCCATATTTTATTGACATTTTTGTGATATGTTTGACTATGGATGTGTTATTCTTATACCATTCATGGTTTATGGATAAAGTATTTACATTTTATATGATAGTTTTAATACGAATGATTATGTTATGTTTAAAACTTTTCATATGAGGAATGCATTGTACTTAGTAAGTGATGGGTGGAGCCCGATATAGCTCCTCGATGCATCAGTAGGTCTCATGAGACAAACTAGTTTCTTGGAACAAGGACTTTACAAAATCTTATTTGTAGTCTTGGCACAAGGCCCTGAATAGGTGGTTATGAAGTCTCACATTATGCATTCCATCATAATGAAAGTGGCTATTGATATTGCATTTGATTATTTGACTAGTAGAATATCCATGTGAATAAGTAAATGGAATTATTTGATTTTATCTTTTCTATATTATCCTGAATTTTAAGTTTAAAGGGCTTTTGTTGTAGTCTAATACATTTCCTTAAATGTTTATGCTTATTTATGAAGGTTTCTGGTACATTGTTATCCTTACTGAGCATCTGAGCTCAACCCATTCTATGTATTGTTTTTCCCAGGATGTGAAGAACTATTTTATGGTGGAACTGTAGGGATGAGAGATGTGGCTCTATTTTCACATAGTTTGTCCACAGCTTTTTACTTATTTTTAATGATTTAATTAATTATTTAAGCACATTATACTAAATAATTGTATTTTTGTATTTATATAATTAAATTTTTTATTTAATAGTTATTTATAATTAATTAAGTATTTTTAGTCTTTAAATCAATAATTTTAATGTTACTTATCTTATAGAAATTTATTATTTGTTTATTAGTTGTGTTAATGCCAATCTTTTCACCTTTTTAATACTTTGACTTTAATAATAAATAATCATTTAACATCCTTATTTGTGTTTTAATCAAATTAGTCTTTATTTTAATATTTTATTCATTAATATAGATTCATTAAAATATGTTAAATTTATTTATTAATATGTTTAGTCATCTTGCTAATTAATTAAGTTAATAATTTTAGTTCAAATTAAAGAAAAAAGTTTTCTTTTAATTTTATGAAATCAAATAGCTGTTTAATTAATTAATTAAGAGTTTTAAAATAATAATTGTTTAATCTTATGCTTGCAGTTATATTATTCATTCGTTAAATTTTGTTTTTTGTCTACTGTTGAGGTAGACAATAACTATCGGTAACCTATTAGGTCATTGATGCTAACCTTTTCACTCGCTGCCTACCATGTAATTAATTATATAGTAAATTTAATTTAAGTCATTTTTCAATTTGGTTTATCAAATATCCTTTTCTTAATTTAAGTGATATCCATTTATAATTATATTTGTGGCTTAAAAGTTTTAAGTTTAACAAAAAAAATGTTTTAATTAGTGGTTTTTAACAGTATTTAAATTAATTATTTTCAATATTTTTATTTAGTTTCATAAATTTTAATTTTAAGTTCAATTTATGTTTTTTAGGTCACCATTAGTTCTTTATCTTTGTTCTAACGGTGACCTGCTAATTTAAAGCTGATAGTGAGCTTTTATTTTGTTTCCATCGGTAACATTAATATATTTTTCTAATAGTGACCCCATTATTTATTTGCACCGGTGACTTTTCAAATCTTTTCTATCGGTGAAATTCTTTTTTATATACATTGGTCATGAATTACCATCAGTAGCCCCTTTGATTTTATACTACAAGTATGCTTTTATTTTAACTAGTAGTGACCTTTGGTTCTATCAGTAACCTTTAACTGTGTTGGTGATCTTTTTCTTTTAAGTATGAGTGATCTTATATAATGGTTACAATTTAGTCTATGTGACATTTTAGCCCAACGGTGACCTGTTTTATTTTCAACATTAGAAATATTCTTTTTTAATTCATTCTAACGGTGACTTTTTTTTAATTGCAATGGTGATCTTTTTATTCATTGTATAACAGTGACCCATAGCTACCCATTCCAATGGTGACTCTTTTATTTCTTTCTATTGGTAACCTCCTCACCATTCTGCTTCCCACCATTGGCTTTTCCTTCTCCCATGCTTCCACTTTTCACTCACCGATCTTCACGACTTACCAATCTCTACTCTCACAGATGTCGCTACCTCGCCACCTACTGACACCGATACTTCTTCTTTGAAACACCTCTACTTCTTCTAAAATCACCATCAGTTCGATTTTTCACATATCAACGTTGTTTTCCCCTACCTTCACCACACCATCCGCTCTAGAAAATTCACCAAAAATCAGAACATTTCGAAATTGAATCGAGACTCAAACTAGTTAAAATCAAATTCAACAATCACTAAAAATCATAACTCTATTTGCATAGATTTTAAACTAAAACGGACTGCAACTCACCACTGAGGATGCCGTAGAAGGGAACCGAAGCCGCTGCTGTTGTACTCTGCTGTTTCTCAACTAAAGTCAAGCCATGCTGTCACTGGGTGTCAACCAGGTCCACCCCCTGTACTGCCGGTGTGGAAGGCCGCTAAGCTCTCTACCCCTGGAAGTGAGCGTCGTCTCTGGAATACAATAACCCACTGATGCCATACAACCCTCTGATGGAGATGCTGCGAGGAGTAGCTCCAGCTGCTGGAAGATCCTAAACTCGTCATATTACAACTACACTATGTTGAAGAGACTCTCTTTCTGAAGCTAATGCCAATAACTAAGCTTGCCGCCACTGGTGATAGGTTGAGATACATCTGTTGAAGAGGTCAGTCCTCTATACCTGATAGCATCGAGCTATAGCTGTGGAGTTCTCCAAAGAGAGGGTTGACCCTCTGTTTGCTGCCGCTGGAGAGAAACCGCCACCACTTTCTGAATATGGAAAAGTTGAGGCCGACAGTGCTGCTACTGAAGAAGATGGTGTGCCACCTACTGGAGTCGAGGCTGACATCGCATGGAGAAGAAGGATGGTCCAAGGAGGGGTCGCCAGTAATGTAGGACGGAGCAGCCACCTCGTTGCTTCCATAGAACCAGATCTGAAAAAAAATCCACCCCTATTGCGCCAAAATGGGGAGGGGAAGAAGATAATGTCTTTAAAAAATAATAATTAAAATAGATAAAAATAAGGTAAAACAAAATAAAATAAAATCTAAAACAAAATAATAATTAAAATAAAATTTTATTAATTATAGAAATCTATTAAATATGAGATATTTAATATTAATAGATATATTTTCTAATTTAATTAACTTTAATTAAACTTTAATTAAACTAAATTAACTAATCTTCTAAATTAAATTTAAATAAAATATTATTTTATGTTGCATATTAAATAAGTGTTTTATAATAAAATATATAAAATAAAAAACCAATAATAATTTATAAATAAAACTTTGATAAAAAAGCAATTTAATAAGTTAACAATTTAATTTTCAAGATAATTATTTTTTAATAACTATTTTAACATTATTAATTAATTAAAAAATATCGACTTAGTTAACTAATATAATGTTTAGAACTTAAATTTTAAAAACTTATAAATTTAAATTGAGTAACTTAATTTAATTATTTAATGATCAATTAGTTATCCTTATTTTCAACTAAAGTTAACATCAATAAATATATTAAATTAATTAAGTTAATTATTTAATTACTTGATAATAATAATTAATAATTAATTAATTTTTATATTAAATAAAAAAATTATCTAGCTAAAGATTGTTAAGAAAATTAACTATTGTTTTCTATTCTTTCACTATCATGTTTAATAGTTTTAACTTCTTTTTGATGTTATATACCTTGCAGGTTCACACCAAGGACTTAAAAACGTCCAGGTTCATTCAACTAACTCAGCGGGAGTTAGTTACGTGAGAAAAACTAGCATGACGTGTTAGTCGTGAAAAAACGCATGTGTGTAGTGCACACATAAAGAACACTCAAAGTTGGTGGAGACATGCGGTGACAAGCTGTAGATGACCATGGATTCAAAAATAGAGAAAGCAGCAGATTGGGGGGATACTCATTAGATACATTCAAGGATCCAGTTCCGAGCAGAGGTAGTGTAGAGGGAGACTCTAGAACCACTTTCTAGAGTTGGAGGAGTTTAGGAGCAGAACATCTTTTCGGGAGTTTATCTTCCTTCTTAATTCTAGAATTTGGAATCTTTTTTAGTATGTTACAAGTTTCTATATTGATATTAAACATTTTTTAAAGCTAAGTATCTAGTTTGGGGATAGATTGAAGTTTCACTGGTTACTTTTATATGTTCTTTTTCACTTCATCTTTAGATATAATTAGTATTGATCAGCAAGATCGATACTGAATTCATCCAACTACATTTTTCCACCAAAATTTAATTTCAAAACTACACAATCAATTAGTGAGATTGATTGTGAATACATTTTTTTCAAAAGATAATAAATTCTTAAGACTACGGGACTTACAGTGAGTTCATCTTGTGATCATTTTTCAAACTGTTCAAAGTTGATTTATTTTAGATTGGAGACCTCTATAATTGATTAGCTTGTGTGACTTAACACCTGGTGAGGGGGTGGGTCATTATTTTTAATATGGTACTCTACAACAACCTTTAAGTGAATCAGAATACCTTTTAGAACTAGTAAAATGGATATTTTTTCCTGATCATTTTAATAGATTGTTCTCTTATCAGAATTCTATATCTTTATATCTCTTTGTTTTCTACTGTCTCTAGCTTCAATTTAGTTTAGATACATTGTTTTGAAATATTATGTCACTCTATTTCTTACAAAACAATATATTAAAAGTGAAAAATAGAAAATTCACTCTGTTTTTTACAACATTGGAGCTTCAAAAAGTTTTTTCAGAAGATTAGTGGCCAAAATTACCTTCCTTGTGGGTTAGACCATGCTTGACACATATACTGTAGTTAGTAAGATTATAAATTTTAAACTTTGACCGACTTCAATAACAGTACAGGGGATGTTTTTGGCACCGTTTCTGGGGAAGTCACAAGCCATTACTCTAAAAAAACTAAAAAAACCATATATAAAAATCTTTAAAAAATTTAAAAAAAAATTGTAAATTGTAAAAAAATACGTTTCACTTCTTGATGAATTGTTATTACTGAGTACTATTAGTTGTTTTTTGTGTTAGCACAAGACACTTTGGTGCTAGAATAGAGCCTTTGAACTTATAAATAGATAAACATCTCACTACTTTAAGAAAGAAGAACAAAACTGAAATGGGAAACTTAGATAATAGAGTTCATGCACCTAACAACAATCAAAATCAACCAGAACTCTTAGATGAACAGGAAAGGCCTAGGATGAGGGAATTCCAACTCCCAAAAGTTTCATGTAACCCATCGTCCATTAAACTTAGTCCTAGAGCCAGATATTATTAATTGAAATAGTCACACATTTCACTATTGCCTGTATTTAATGGACTATCTAATGAGGAATCTTTGGCCTTCATTAGAGACTTTTATAATACTGTGCAGCAATTTCCTCTTCTAGGACTCACAGAAAATGAACTTAGAATGAGATTCTTTCCCTTTTTCCTTAAAGGTAATGCTAGAAATTGGTTTCTGAGTCTAGATGAGAACATTTTCAAAAACTGGGATCAAGTATACAACTCCTTAATTATGAAATTTCATCCTCAAATACTGAAAGGTGAACTCAGAACAAAGATAACTAGTTTTTATCCAGAGTAGGAATATGTTTTTCAAGAATCTTGGGATAGATTCTGGGATATTCTTAGGCAGTGTCCCCATCATAAACTCCCATCACACCTTCTTATAGATACATTCTATGAAGGGTTTTCCTACTCTGGACAAAATCTTGTAGACCAAACTTCTGGGGGTAATTACAATGATAAAACAGATGAAGAACTTTGAATTTTTTTTAATAATATTGCAATGAATTCACAACATAAAAATTCAAAAAGAAAAAGAGTCAGTAGAAATGTTAATTAAAACACTAGTTCAATGAATGATACTCAAGATCGACTTGCTAAAATCACCTACCGACTTCAATCCTTAATAAACCAGAACTCTAAACAAACTGTTAACCCAACTGGCTGTCAAATCACCAACCAATATTTAAGGGAACAATGTGTCCTATGTGGTATGTTTGGGCATACTAAAAACTTCTGTCCTAGTTTTGATATGCCATACCAAATACAAGAAAACTCAAAATTTGTTAAATATGGTCCTAGAATGCTTCCTAAAGAAGATCCATTTTAAAATAATAACAATCAAGGCTATAGGAACCACCCTAATCTGTCCTAGAAAGATCAATGCATAATTAAACAATCCACTTACCCTAATTACTCTAATCAACCAAGACCAAATTTTCAAAATCAACGAAGGGGTGATTCTTCAAATGTATATGGAAACAATGATAGTCACATGTCTTCTAAGAATGATATAAATTTGTAAAAAATCAACTCTCAAGAAGAAATATACATGACCCAGCTGTCCAAACATCAAAATCAATATGAGTCTGATAAAATGAAAACTGATGTTAAAATGAAAAACATGGAAACATAACTTGGTCAACTTGCTAGGGATTTTTCATCTAGGGAAAAAGGTAGACTTCCATGTACCACTGAAATTAACCCTAGGGAGAATGTTACAGCTGTTGTCATTAGAATTGGTCTTAATACTCTAACAGTTGCTCCAAAAATCACGGAAAATGCCCAAAATGAAAATTTTCTTCAATCTGGAAATAAATATCTGCTTTGTTCAAAAGATTGAAATTCATAGAAAATTAATGAAAATGATCAAAATCTGAATTTTTCATTTGAAACTAAAGATAAAACTTCATCTAAAAATCAAAAGAATAAAGGAAAAGAAAAAGTTGAGGAACAGGTGAGAGATATACCTACTGTCCTTAAAAATTTTCCCAACCCATCCATTTCCCTGAGAAGCTGATACCACAAAGTAACACCAAGGCTGAACTACTTTAGTTCCTTGGTCTCCTTTATAAACTTCAGGTAAACATTCCATTCATTCAAGCTTTCATTCAAATCCCATATTATTTGAAATCTCTTAAGAAAATTGTTTGAAACATAAAAACACTAGATGAATTTTCTACTTACATCCTCACTGAAGAGTGCAGTGCTGTGCTCAAAAAGAAAATCCCACCTAAATTGAAAGACCCAGGTGGATTTTTCATTCCCTGTACCTTAGGAAATTCTGATCAACTCAACTGTTTATGGGATCTAGGTGCTAGTATTAATCTGCTCCCATACTCACTGTTTCAACAGTTGAGGTTGGATGATCTTCAACCCACCACAGTCATACTGTAGTTAGCTGATAGATCTTTCATTCATCCTGTGGGTAGGGTAGATGATTTACTAGTTGGGGTTGGGAAGCTATTTTTACATGAAGACTTTTTAGTCTTATAAATGTAGTGTGATCAAGAGGTGCCCATCATCTTGGGTAGGCCCTTATTGGCCACAGGAGGTGATGTAATCGATGTCTCAAAGGGTCAATTAATTTTTGAAATTGGAGAACAAGAAGAAGAGCTAAATGTTTTTAAAAATGTTAAAGGATCAATGATTTCTGAAAACTGTTCAATGCTAGAGTCTTTAGAAGATGAGAAGTCAACATAAAATGTTGAAAAATCTGAAAATCAATCCTCTATTGAAGAAAATAATTTTGAAGATGAAAATACTGTTGAATCTGTCTTAGAAATTGAAAATTATTCTCAAACACTTACTCTGGACAATTCTACTGAACTGGACAGCTGTCCAATTCCTACAATAGAAGAGTCCTCTATTTTTGAACTTAAAAGATTTTTGAGTGAATTTGAGGGTGTTTCTGTTAACACCAACCTTTCTAAACGCTTTGATGATGTAGAGGGATAATTTTTAAGAAAATTAGATGATTCTATTCTAATTAACTTGTTAAAATATGATCTAGAAAATCTGGATAGTGTGCTTCCCACTTTGGACAGTATCACCGTTACTTCTAAATCTGAGCATGAAATTGAAAATCTTTCATCTTTCAATACTCCCTACAAGATGTATGTTGAAGATCTTGGACCTCCTAGTCCTAAGAGTCTTCCTTCTAGTGTAGAACCACCCACTCTTGAACTGAAACCAATCCATGCCCATCTTAAATATTCATTTCTGGGTGAGAACTCCACTTTTCTTGTTATAATTTCTGCTGAACTAAATGAAAACCAAGAGGAAAGATTTTTGAATGTTTTGAAAAAGTTTAAATTTCCCATAAGTTGTACAATAGTTGATATCAAGGGTATTGCTCCCTCATTTTTTATGCAGAAAATACATATGGAGCCTAACCATAATCCTAGGTTTGAGTGTCAAAGAAGGTTAAATCCTAACATGAAGGAAGTTGTGAGAGTTTAAGTGATCAAACTGCTGGACACTGTAATGATATATCCCATTTCTGATAGTGCTTGGGTTAACCCTGTCCAGGTTTTCCCTAAGAAGGGAGGTTTCATTTTAGTTAAAAATGAAGAAAATGAAGAAGTACAAGTTAGTAAATCCACAAAATGGAGAGTCTGTATAGATTATAGGAAGTTGAATGTAGCCACTAGGAAGTTCCATTTTCCAATGCCCTCCTTTGATCAAATGCTTGAGAGGCATGCTGGCAATGAGTTTTTCTATTTCCTGGATGGGTATTCTAGTTACAACAAGATTCTTGTTGATATGGAGGATGAGGAAAAGACCACTTTCACATGCCCCTTTGGGACATTTGGTTACATGAGGATGCTCTATGGGTTGTGTGGAGCTCCAGCCACCTTTCAAAGGTGTATGATGGCTATCTTTTTAGATTTGATTGAGAGAATCATTGAGGTTTTCATGGATGATTTCTCCATTGTGGGTAACACTTTTTATACTTGTCTTCAAAATCTGGAGTTAGTCTTAGAGATATGCATTGAAACCAACCTTGTTCTTAATTGGGAGAAATGTCAATTCATGGTTACATAAGGTATTGTGCTTGGTCATAAGGTTTCAAAGAGAGGTCTAGAAGTTGATACTTCTAAGATTGATTTTATTAAAAAAAATGTCCACCTCTTGTAAATGTTAAAGGTGTTAGAAGTTTTATAGGGCATGCCGGTTTCTACCGGAGATTCATAAAAGATTTTTCTAAAATAACTAAGCCCTCGTGTTCTTTGCTGGTCAAGGATGCACCTTCCAATTTTGATGTAAACTAGTTGAAATCATTTAATCTGCTTAAATAGAAACTCACTACATCACCCATCATCACTGCACCTGATTGGAAACTACCTTTTGAACTTATTTGTGATGCTAGTGACATGGTTGTAGGTGTTGTCCTTGGAAAGAGGAAAGATATGAAGTTACATGTGGTGTATTACTCTAGTAGACTGCTAGATGATGCCCAAAAATTTTACACCACCACTAAAAAAGAGATGTTAGCAGTTGTGTTTTCTCTATAGAAATTTAGATAGTATTTGTTTGGATCAAAAGTTATCATTTTCACCAATCAGTCTTCTTTAAAGTATTTTCTCTCTAAGAAAAAAACTAAACCCATGCTAATTATAAGGATTTTGTTACTACAAGAATTTGATTTAGAGATTAGGGATAAGCAAGGAGATGAAAATTTAGTTTTTGATCACCTATCTAGGCTTCCTCTTACTCAATATGAATCTGAAAATTATTGGGAGATTAAATTTTCCTTTCCTGATGAAAAGTTGCTTACTCTTTCTATCAGGAAATCTACTTGGATTTCATATTTTTCCAACTTCCTTTCAGCAAGTTTTTTCCCAAAAATCTATCCAATAATCAAAGAATGAAATTCATTTCTGAAGTATTATCTTTGGGATGATCCTCCCTTTTTTAAGAGATATGTTGATGGTATTCATAGGATATGTGTACCTAAGGAAGAAATGTTTCATGTCTTAGAGAGTTGTCACCCCTCACCTTTGGGAGGTCACCATGGTGGTGAAAGAACTGCTCAGAAAGTTCTACAATCTGGTTTCTATTGGCCTACTCTTTTTAAGGATTCTTGGAGCTTTGTGGTTAGATGTGATAAGTGACAGAGGCTAGGAAATGTTGGTAGGAAGAAAGAGTTACCCCAAAAAGGAATTCTCGAAGTTGAAATTTGTGATATCTGGGGTTTAGATTTCATGGTTCCATTTCCATAATCTCATGGGAATGAATATATTCTTGTTGTTGTTGACTATGTTTCAAAATGGGTTGAGGCAGTCGCACTGCCCAATAATCAAGCCAATTCTGTAATTAATTTTGTCAAAAAGAACATATTTTCTAGATTTGGAGTCCCAAGAGCTATTATCATAGATAATGGAACACACATTAAGAATTACAAATTTAAATCTTTGATGAAGAAATATGGTTGTGTTCATAAAATGGGTACTCCTTATCATCCATAGTCCAGTGGACAAGTGGAAATTTCAAATAGGGAACTTAAAAAAATACTTGAGAAAATTGTGTCAACCTCTATGAAAGATGGGTCTCTTAAATTGGATGAAGTTTTATGGGCTTATAAAACTTCTTTTAAGACCCCTATAGGTATGTCTCCTTAGAGGCTGTTGTTTGGGAGATGCTTTCATCTACCTGTGGAGTCGCAACATAAGTCTTATTGGGCAGTTAAGGCTCTAAACTTTGATTTTAAGAGTGTTGGTGATAGGAGGTTACTTGATCTGAGTGAACTTGATAAGATTATAAGAGAGAGTTATGATAATTCAAGGATTTATAAAGAGAGGACTAAAATCTTTCATGATTCTATCATTCAAAAAAAGGAATTTAAACCTGGACAGAAGGTTCTTCCCTTTAACTCTCGACTTAAACTTTTTCTTGGAAAGATGAAGTCCAAGTGGTATAGATCTTTTACTATAGTCAGAGTGCTGAAGAATGGAGCTGTATAAATTATTGGTGAAAATAATTAACCCATGTTGGTTAATGGGCAAAGAGTGAAATTTATTTTGAGGGACAACCGAAGGGCTTGGCTGCCTTCACTGTGCTTGAAAAATGATCTTGAATTAAGTCTGGTTGAAGACTTTAAACCTTAGTGTTGCATGGGAGGCAACCAATGGTTCTTTTTTGTCTTTATATTGTTTCTTTTTAACCTTGAATAAAGTGCTGCTTTTGTGCTCTGTTTTTGTGAAATACCTATTACTGCTTGTTCTTTGTCTCCTCATTCTGTTTCAGGATTAAATGATGTCGATGTCATGTCATTAAGGGGGTGGAATTCCCAAGATGAGGACTAATGATAAACCTATTCAGGGAAGTATTCTAATCATTAGTTTCTATTTCATTTTTCTACTCCTTACTACTTTAAAAAATATGCTGCTTGTCTTGCCTAAAAAAATTTTACTTTATAAAATTCCTATTGTATAAGAAATTCTCCTACATATTTTCTTTAAATCTGCTACATATCTTGCATACTAAAAAATCTTTTGTTGCATGTCACTAAGTTGAATTGAGAAATTATGCATGTTCCTATTGCTTAACTTTGAATTCATTGATAAATATTGAAATAATCTTTCACTGTATGAAATTATGTGTGGTGGGTTACATGTTGCTGGTCTTTCGAATTTGCTTTGGGTTGGTTTTTTTAGCTTGAACTTTGCCTGTTGTGTTGATTACCCAACTGAATTAATTCTTCTAAACTTTCATTCACCCTAATTCATAGCACACTTACACCTCACATTTACTTTTGAGTTGTATTAAAAATTATTCACTGGACTAAATGTTAATGTGTGTACTTTCTTGTGAACCTGCTCATAAGTTATTCATTGTGGAAAACAATATTTTTGAACTTCAAAGAGACCCCTTATACATATCGTCAATCTACTCTATTGAAAATCTATTTTGAACTTTAAATGTTTAATTTTCCTTCTCCATATTTGGAAGTCAACTTTGGAGAAAACGTTCGATTTTCAGTGTGGTGGAGGGGGTCCATTCTTGACTGTGCAAAACTGTGCTTTAAGGTAATCCCGTCAATTCCCATTTCACATATAACTTTTTGTAAAAAATGGTTAAATTTTTTCAAAATTTTGTTATATTTATAAGCTTTACACGGTACTCAATTGGGTCTTTCCTTTGAACAGTGCTTTGATTGGTAGTTAAGAACTGCTCTGAATCTAAAATTAATGAGTTTGGATGACTGCTGAGTGATCTTACTTAGTGATTTGATGGAAATTCGGTTTTGGAACTACTTTCAAAAGTGATTTGGGTTACAAGTTTGTGGAGTTATGATCATAGCCTTGGAACTGGAAGTTTGAGTTGTTCTTAGGGGCCTCATTCATCTTTTAAATATAAAAAGTAATCACCTTAATGAGCCAATATAAATGATTTTTGATATAAATCTTTTGAAACTGGAGTAGTCTGAGCATCTGGGATCTCATGGTGAGTCTCTGAGACCCTAGATGCTGGGTGTGTTTCTGTTAACTTTAAACCCTCTGTTCACCTTGAATAAGTGCATTGCACAATGCTTAGTACATGGTACATGGCTTGTAAAAAATAAAATAAAGTGTCTAGGGTCAAAAATGAGTTCATTAAGGTGAGGGGAATGATGAATGCCAGATAAAGAAGGGGTCAATTGATTTATATGGAAGTCATTTAGGTTGTTTCATTAAGGTGATTCACTAAAAAATATATTTATTATTGGAACCTAGGTTGTTGGGTCGGAAGAAACCGAGGGAATGATGGCAAGAGGGGGGTGAATTGCCTTTTAAAAAATAAAACCAAATTAAAAACAAAATCAAAGTGCAACGGAAAATAAAAGAAGGAAACACACAAAATTGATAACGGAGTTCGGCCAAAAACCCGGCCTACGTCTCCGCTCCCAACTCAACCGTTGAGAGATTCCTACCGCTTGCTTTTCAATGGTTTTAGCAAGAAACCCACTAGGCTTTGAGGTAGCACTAGGACCTATTACAGCTTGCTTTTATTGGTTAATCAAGAACCCAATTGCTTTTAATGGTTAAGCAATAACCCACTAGTCTTTTTACGGGTGAAGACTAGCTCACCGATCTCAAGCCTTTTACAAGGTAAGGCTTGACAACCTCTTCACACCTTAGTGGTGGTGTGAAACCCAAAAGAAAGGGAGGTTGAGAAAAGGGTTGGGGTTTGTAGGCACAAACCCAATTTTAAAGCTCAAAATAAATAAAGAACGAAAAACCGTAATGGAGGAAGTCTTGGGAGCCTTTGATTGATTGGAGATGTTGAAGGCCGCTTCCAAGCTTCTTTGAAGGAGCTCCTTGAATGTGGAAGTTGTTGGAGCACTTGAGGTTCCTTTGAAGGAAGTCGCCGGAGGTACGCCAAATGATGAGCAACGTGTCCGTGGGCTTCACAATAGTTCCGGTTTATGTCCGGGGCTTCCTTGGCCTTTATTTATAGGCATGGAACCCATTGGGGGCCTTCGGAGCCGTTGGAGAGGCTTAAAGAGCCGTTGGGAGCCAAGTGGGCCAGCCTGGTCAAACTGCAACGGCTAGTTTGACTGGCTCCACCGGCTGGCCGGTACAGTCCCACCGGCAGGCCGGTGCCTTGAAAAAGGGAGACTTGTTCTGTCCAGGCTCCACCGGCTGACCGGTGCCAGAGCCACCGGCTGGCCGGTGGTGAGGCAGTGGCTCTGCCTTCTGCCCAGGGTCCATCGGTCGACCGGTGGTGAAGCTACCGGTTGGCCGGTGGACTGAATTTCAGTCCAGATTGGCTTTTTGCCTTCTTGGCCTTCTTGGCCCAAATCCTTGGCCACCTGAAATGATTCCTATCATCCAAAAACACTTGAAAAGGATTAGATAAATATGAGGGTGATTGTGATTATGAAAATAAAACCTTGAGGGGTTCGAGAGGTACAACAATCTCCCCCTATTTTGATGATCACAATCACAAAAACAATCAAAGTAAAAACATGAATTTAAAGACATTCTTAAAGGAAAATTTGAAAATAAATCAAAGCATGATAGAAAAGATTCTCCCCCAATCAATCAAGAAATTTCTCCCCCTTTGTGATTATCAAAATAGCGTGGGGCATAAAACTTGATTGAGGGAGGTTGAAAATCAAGATCAATTGGTATTTTTGAAAATTGAATTAAAAAATTTGAATAACAGTTTGAATTGAAAGTTTTGAAGAAAATTGACTTTTGTAAATTGAAAATTGAATTGAAGGTTTGAAAGTAAATTTTGATGCCAAGTGTTGGAAATTGAAATGAAAAATTTTGAATAAAAAAACTTAAAAAAAATCCTAACTCCCCCTAAATAAAAACAAAAAAATCACCGGGGAGCGGTTTTTGAAACCGAAATAAATTTGGGCCCGGAGAGACTTTCCAAGAGGGATTTCTCAATCCATACTTGTCTCATAGCGGGTCTTCTCCTATAAAACTCGTCGGAATAGAAAATAGACTTTGGTTGGCCGTACCGGGCGTTTTTGCAATCACACTCATAAATGAGGTGCCCGGGTTTTTTACAATAATTACAAAATTTAAAACTAGAGCTCCCCCTTACAAAAACAGTGGGTGCATGGGAGGAGGAAGCTAGGTTGGTGTAGCCAAGTCCATGGGTGGTACTAGAAACGCGTTGGGAACCAAGTATATTATTCAAATTTTGTTCCCCTTGGGTGAACTTGGCTAGTGTTTCCCTTAGATCTTTGATGGTTGATTCCATGGAATCAACATTTGGGAAATTTTGGATTTTGAGGGACAACTCCTCCTTCTCTTTGAGAAGTTGTTCTTTTTCGGAGGAGAGTTTTTTGAAATTCTTTTTTAAAGCGACAAATTTTGAAGAAAGCTCATGAAAACCTTTTTCTAATTGGTCTCTAGCATATTGGAGATCCTCATAAGAAAGATGATTTAAAGAATTTGAATTTGAAGAGCAAGAGGAGGAGGAGGAGGAAGATGTTACCTCATGAAATGCCATTAGGCATTTTGTACCTTGGTCGCTCGAGGAGGAGGAGGATGAAGAGGTGTCACTCCATGTTGCCTTGAGGACCTTTTTCTTTCCTTTTTCCTTAGCCCGTTTCTTGTTGAGTGGGCAATCGGGCTTGTAATGGCCCTTTTCGCCGCACCCGTAGCATTTTACCTTGGGCTCGGATCTTGCGGTGGGTTCTTGCTTTCGCGCCTTGCGAGATTTCTTCTTCTTCTTGTGCTTCTTCATAAACTTGTGCATTTGGCGGGCGAGATTCTCCATTTCTGAGTCGCCACTTGAAGATGAAGTAGATGAGGAAGAGCTTACTTCTTTTTGAACCTTGAGGGCAATGTTCTTTGGTGTCTTGATTGGTGTGCCCTCCTTTTGAGCTTGCCTCCTCATCGTGATCTCGTACGTCATGAGAGATCCGATGAGCTCCTCTACCGGCATATTTTTGACGTCCTTAGCTTCTTGGATCGCCGTCACCTTTGGTGCCCATGAGCTCGGAAGGACCCATAGAATCTTCTTGACCATCGTTTCTGCAGAAATATTATCTCCAAGAGATTTTCTACCATTGCACACGTCAGTAAAGCGAGTGAACATATCGGAAATAGATTCATTTTGATGCATTGAAAAGCTTTCAAAATCTTGTCTATACATGTCTAACCGAGTATCCTTAACTTTGTTAGTGCCCTCATGGGTCACTTCCAATAGTTTCCAGATTTCATGTGCGGAGGTGCATGTGGAAACTCGATTGAACTCATTTCGGTCAAGGCCGCAATGTAGAGCGTTCATGGCTTTGCCATCAAGCTCGAAATTTCTAATGTCGGCTTGGGTCCATTTGGATTCATCGGGGGTAGACAAAGTATAACCTTGCATGACAATTTTGTAAATGGGGTATCCTATACTTCTTAAAAAGGTGGTCATGCGGGTCTTCCAATAATTATAGTCGGTCCCATCAAAAAATGGAGCCCGACCCAAAGAGAAACCCTCGGGGGCGAAAGAGGTAGATGTCATCACAATGGATCTTTGATTTGAAACTGGTTAGGGAATTATTCAAAAATTCCCTCTGATACCAAATGTTAGGTCGGAAGAAACTGAGGGAATGATGGCAAGAGGGGGGTGAATTGCCTTTTAAAAAATAAAACCAAATTAAAAACAAAATCAAAGTGCAGCGGAAAATAAAAGAAGGCAACACACAAAATTG
This sequence comes from Viscum album, assembly GCA_963277665.1. Taxonomy (NCBI): domain Eukaryota; kingdom Viridiplantae; phylum Streptophyta; class Magnoliopsida; order Santalales; family Viscaceae; genus Viscum; species Viscum album. The sequence continues at coordinate 1,734,618,257 of OY728122.1, forward strand.
ATAACGGAGTTCGGCCAAAAACCCGGCCTACGTCTCCGCTCCCAACTCAACCGTTGAGAGATTCCTACCGCTTGCTTTTCAATGGTTTTAGCAAGAAACCCACTAGGCTTTGAGGTAGCACTAGGACCTATTACAGCTTGCTTTTATTGGTTAAGCAAGAACCCAATTGCTTTTAATGGTTAAGCAATAACCCACTAGTCTTTTTACGGGTGAAGACTAGCTCACCGATCTCAAGCCTTTTACAAGGTAAGGCTTGACAACCTCTTCACACCTTAGTGGTGGTGTGAAACCCAAAAGAAAGGGAGGTTGAGAAAAGGGTTGGGGTTTGTAGGCACAAACCCAATTTTAAAGCTCAAAATAAATAAAGAACGAAAAACCGTAATGGAGGAAGTCTTGGGCGCCTTTGATTGATTGGAGATGTTGAAGGCCGCTTCCAAGCTTCTTTGAAGGAGCTCCTTGAATGTGGAAGTTGTTGGAGCACTTGAGGTTCCTTTGAAGGAAGTCGCCGGAGGTACGCCAAATGATGAGCAACGTGTCCGTGGGCTTCACAATAGTTCCGGTTTATGTCCGGGGCTTCCTTGGCCTTTATTTATAGGCATGGAACCCATTGGGGGCCTTCGGAGCCGTTGGAGAGGCTTAAAGAGCCGTTGGGAGCCAAGTGGGCCAGCCTGGTCAAACTGCAACGGCTAGTTTGACTGTCTCCACCGGCTGGCCGGTACAGTCCCACCGGCTGGCCGGTGCCTTGAAAAAGGGAGACTTGTTCTGTCCAGGCTCCACCGGCTGACCGGTGCCAGAGCCACCGGCTGGCCGGTGGTGAGGCAGTGGCTCTGCCTTCTGCCCAGGGTCCATCGGTCGACCGGTGGTGAAGCTACCGGTTGGCCGGTGGACTGAATTTCAGTCCAGATTGGCTTTTTGCCTTCTTGGCCTTCTTGGCCCAAATCCTTGGCCACCTGAAATGATTCCTATCATCCAAAAACACTTGAAAAAGGATTAGATAAATATGAGGGTGATTGTGATCATGAAAATAAAACCTTGAGGGGTTCGAGAGGTACAACATAGGTGAATAGTCAAAGTGCATAGTTCCTACTGTTAAGTTCTTAACTTCACTGATGTTTTATCTTTTTTCACTCTTGGACTTAGAACCTGATCCTAGATTGAAATGATTCACTAAGCAGTATCACATATGAGGCATGACATCTTCATTGCTTGATGATTCATAGCTTTCAAGACTATCCTTTGAGTATTTTTGCTTGGAAAGATTCATATGAGAAATATCTATTCAAAATCCTCTTTTCAGATTCTGCCCTCGTTTCTTGAGTGCTGGACATGTTTCAGTTTGAGCGGAATCTTTAATACTACAATCTGTTTTTCAAAGATAATAAAACATGGATTGTTTGAGAACAAACAATGCTTAAGTGTGGGAGAATTTCATGTGGCTCTATTTTTACATAGTTTTTCCACATCCTTTTACTTATTTTTAATGATGTAATTAATTATTTAAGCACTTTATAATAAATAATTGTATTTTTTTATTTATATAATTAAATTTGTTAATTAATTGTATTTTATAATTAATTAAGTATTTTTAGTCTTTAAATCAATAATTTTAATCTTACTTATCTTATCTAAATTTATTATTTGTTTATTAGTTGTGTTAATGCCAATCTGCTCACCTTTTTAATAATTTGACTTTATTTATAAATAATCATTTAACATTCTTATTTGTGTTTTAATCAACTTAGTCTTTATTTTAATATTTTATTCTTTAATATAGATTCACTAAAATATGTTAACTTTATTTATTAATATGTTTAGTCATCTTTCTAATTAATTATGTTAATAATTTTAGTTAAAATTAAAGAAAATACTTCGCTTTTAATTTTGTGTACTCAAATAGTTTTTTAATTAATTAATTAAGAGTTCTAAAATAATAATTGTTTAATCTTATGCCTGCAGTTTTATTATTTATTCATTAAATTTTGTTTTTAGTCTACCGGTGAGATAGACAAGAACTATCGTTAAGCTATTAGGTCATCGATGCTAACCTTTTCACTCGATGCCTACCTTGTAATTAATTATATAGTAAATTTAATTTAAGTCATTTAGCAATTTAGTTTATTAAATATCATGTCCTTAATTTAAGCGATATCCATTTATAATTTTAGTTGTGGCTTAAAAGTTTTAAGTTTAACAAAAATCATGTTTTAATTAATGGTGTTTAGAATTATTTTAATTAATTATTTTCAATCTTTTTATTTAGTTTACATAAGTTTTAATTTTATGTTCAATTTTTGTTTTTTTAGGTCACTGTTAGTTCTTTATCTTTGTTCTAACGGTGACCCGCTAATTTAAATCTGATGGTGACCTTTTATTTTGTCTTTATCGGTAACCTTAATCTATTTTGCTAACGGTGACCCCTTTATTTATTTTCACCGGTGACTTTTCAAATCTTTTCTATCGGTGGATTTCTTTTTTATATGCATCGGTGACCTTTTATTTATTCGCATCGGTCTTGCTTTACCATCGGTAGCCCCTTTGATTTTATACTACAAGTATCCTTATATTTTAAGTGGCGGTCACCCTTGGTTCTATCGGTAACTTTTAACTGCATTGGTGACCTTTTTTTGGTGACCTTTTTTTAAGTATCAGTGAACTTATATAACGGTGACTATTCAATCTACGTGACCTTTTAGCTGAACGGTGACCTATTTTATTTTCAACATGGGAAATCTTCATTTTTAATTCATAGTAACAGTGAATTTTTTTTAATTGCTATGGTGATCTTTTTATTCATTGTCTAACGGTGACCCAGAGCTATCCATTCCAACCGTGACTCTTTTATTTCTTTTTATCGGTAACTTCCTCACAGTTCTGCTTCTCAACGTTGGATTTTCCATCTCCGCTGCTTCCCACTTTTCACTCACCGATCTTCACGACTCACCGATGTTGCTACCTCAGCCACCTTCTGACACTGATACTTCTTCTTTGCAACACCTCTACTTCTTCTAAAATCACAATCAGTTCGATTTTTCACATATCAACGTTGTTTTCCACTGCCTTCACCACACCATCCCCTCTAGAAAATTTACCAACAATCAGAACATTTAAAAATTGAATCCAGACTCAAACCAGTTAAAATCAAATTCAACAATCACTTAGAATCATACCTCTGTTTGCATAGATTTTGAATTGAAATGGACTGCAACTCACCGTTGAGGATGCCGCAGAAGGGAACCGAAGTCGCTGCTGTTGTACTCCTTTTCTATTTCTTAACTAAAGTCAGACCATGCTATCACTGGGAGTTAACCGGGTCCACCCCCTGGACTGTCGTTGTGGAATCCCGCCGAGGTCTCTACCGCTGGAAGTGCGCACCGTCTCTGGAATACAGTAACCTGCTGACGCCGCACAGCCCACTGATGGAGATGCTGCGAGGAGTAGCTCGAGCTGCTGGAAGATCCTGAACCCGTCATTTTAGAACTACACTACGTTGTCGAGACCCTCTTTCCGAAGCCAATTCTAAGAACTGAGCAAGTGGCCACTGGCGAAAGGTTGAGCAACATCTGTTGAAGAGGGTAGTCCGCTGGACCCGATAGCGTCGAGCTGGAGCTGAGGAGTCCTCCAGAGAGGGGGTCGACCCGTTGTTCACCGCTGCTGGAGAGAAACCACCGACACATCCTGGATATGGAGAAGTTGAGGATGGCGCTGCTGCTTCTGAAGAGGATGTCGCGCCACCTGCTAGAGCTGAGGCCGACGTCGCGTGGAGAAGGAGGATAGTCCGAGGAGGTGTCACCGGTGGTGGAGGACGGAGTTGCTGCGACGTTGCTTCCATAGAACTAGATCCGAAAAAACCCTCCCCTGTTGCGCCGAAATGGGGAGGGGAAGAAGATAAACTCTTAAAAAATAATTTAAATAGATAAAAACAAGGTAAACCAAAATAAAATAAAATCTAAAACAAAATAACAATTAGAATAAAATGTTATTAATTATTAAAATCTATTAAATATGAGATATTTAATATTAATAAATAGATTTTCTAATTTAATTAATTTAAATAAAACTTTAATTAAACTGAATTAACTAATATTCTAAATTAATTTTAAATAAAATATTATTTTATGTTGCATATTAAATAAGTGTTTTATAATAAAATGTGTAAAATAAACCACCAATAATAATTTATAAATAAAACTAGAAGAAAACAAACTATTTAATTAGTTAACAATTCAATGTTGAAGATAAATTTTTTTTTAATAACAACTTTAACATTATTAATTAATTAAAAAAATATCGACTTGATTATCTAATATAATGTATAGAACTTAAATTTTAACAACTTATAAATTTAAATTAAGTGACATAATTTAATTCTTTAATGATCTATTAGTTATCCTTATTTGCAACTAAAATTAACATCAATAAATATATTAAATTAATTAAGTTAATTACTTAATTACTTGATAATAATAATTATTAATAAATTAGTTTTAGATTAAATAAAAAAATTATATATCTAAGGATTGTTAAGTAATTTAACTATTGTTGTCTATTCTTTCACTATCATGTTTAATAGTTTTAACTTTTTTTATATTCTATACCTTGCAGGTTCACACCAAGGCCTTAAAAACGTCCATGTGCATTCAACTAACACAGTGGAAGTTAGTTACATGAGAAAAACTAGCGCGACGTGTTAGTCGCGAAAAAACGCACGTGTGCAGTGCACCATAAAGAACACTCAAAGTCGGTGGAGACATGCAGTGACAAGCAGTAGATGACGGTGGATTGAAAAATAGAGCAAGCAGAAGATTGGGGGGATACTCATTCGATACATTCAAGGATCTAGTTCCGAGCATAGGTAGTGTAGAAGGAGACTCTGGAACCACTTCCTGGAGCTGGAGGAGTTCAGGAGCAGAACATATTTTCTGGATTTTATCTTCCTTCTTAATTCTAGAATTAGGACTCAGTTTTAGTATGTTACAATTTTCTCTATTGATATTAAACATGTTTTCTAGCTAAGTCTCTAGTTCAGGTATAAATTGAAGTTCCACTGGTTACTTTTATATGTTCTTTTTCACTTCATCTTTGTATGTAATTAGTATTGATCGACAAGATCGATTATGAATTCATCCAACTTCATTGTTCCACCAAAATTTAATTTTGAAACTTCTCAATCAATTGGCAAGATTGATTGTGAACACATTTGTTTCAAAAGATAATAAATTCTTAAGACTACGGGACTTACAATGAGTTCATCTTGTGGTCATTTTTCAAACTGTTCAAAGTTGATTTATTTTTGAGTGGAGAACTCTAGAATTGATTGTCTTATGTAACTTAACTCTTGGCGAGGGAGGTGAGTCATTCTTTTTAGGGTGGTACTCTGCAACAACCTTTAAGTGAATTAGAATACATTTTAGAACTAGTAGAATGGAGATTTTTCCCCAGGCATTTTAATAGACTGTTCTCTTATCTGTGTGCTATATCTCTGTGTCTCTTCGTTTTCTACTATCTCTAGCTTCAATTTAGTTTATACACATTGTTTTGAAATATTCTGTCACTCTATTTCTTAAAAAAATATTAAAAGTGAAAAATAGAAAATTCACTCCGTTGCTGACAACATGGGAGCTTCAAAAAGACTGTTTTTAGAAGATTAGTGGCCAAAACTACCTTCCATATGGGTTTGACCCTGCTTTCCACATATACATTAGTTAGTTGGATTATAAATTTTAAACTTTGACCGACTTCAATGACAGTACAGGTCAATTGGCTAAGGAAAAAAGTGTGTTCAAAAGGGGAAAAATGTTGTTCATATTTTTATTTCATTATGTAATGTAACACTTATGATTGTATCTAGTACTTCCAAATCTACTAAACTGATAAGTCTTTGAGGACATGATTCTTTGTATCAATCCAATGTTATGTAATAATCCACCGACTCCGGGTAACTGGGGTCGGGGCCTTACATATCCAATCATCATAAAATGGTTATAATTTTGGCCTAAGTTTAATGTAGTCAAAAACCACTCATCCAATGAAATAAGGACAAGTGTTAGGGTAATTTTATAATTTTATAATATTATTTTTACCTCTAATTACCTGATTTACCCTTAACCGTGGTAAATAAAATACAAAAGTTACTATTGATCAAAAATTAAATAGATCCTATTAGAAAAAAAATTACATACTAATTACAACTATGTATGTCTAATTTCTGAAAATTAAATTCACAGAAGTTGTTAAATTAGGTTTAACACTAATCCTACAGATGTGGTAAGAAGGTAGGTAAAAGAGATGATAAAAATTTCAATAATTGTTCATATCTAATTTTAATTTAAATAATATTCCCATGACCTAAATTGGATTAAATTACAAAAAATATTCTAATTATACTTTAAAATAAATTAAAATGATAATATAACTTTATAAATAGATTAGAAAAAAATATAGTTTTGCATTAAAATGCAGTATTTTTCACTATTCATTAAAATATGAAATTTGTCTAAAATTTTCCAAAAATTCAACCAAAGTAATTTATTATGTCCATATTCCAAATAATAGGTTCATTTTTTCAAATAGAACTTATAAATGTGTCAAAAACTATATTTAAAATAGGTTCTCCATCAAAAAACGGTAAAAATGCCTTTTTTGAAAAATACTATTTTTATACATAAAATTGAATTTGTTCTTATATCGTGTTTATAAAAAATATGATATGAATGTAAAAAAATTAAATTAAATAAATTTAATATATATTTCATTAATATAATCCAACATGAGAGATTTATTAACTTATTGGTATAAAATGCATTTGTGCACATTTAATTTTTTTTTTCAGAAAAAAATTTCCTTTTATTTTAAAAAAGTTTTACATTAATTTATAATTACGTTTTCACCAAAGTATTAGTTATATATACATGTATATACCATATTTTTATAATTTAGTTAATACTATTCATTCTCTCCATTCTAATAGCTATTTTATAATGATAACATTTAAATAACATTATTTGATTGTTTGTTTATGCTTGATGGAGTGTATTATGTAATCTATTGATCATAGTGTTTATTTTTAAACAATCTAGATGTTAAATTATTCATTATTTAATACATAATGGAAAGGTGTTAACTACCACTTAAAATAATAATATTACCAATATATTAATTTTTTAGTTTAATTCTATCATGCGTGCAACGTATGCTTTTAGAAAAACTCATTTTTTGGTGTTAGGTATAATAAGGGACATAGAGTCCCTGTCAAATTAAACTTACTATTTAATTCATAAATGTTAATAAATATAAAAAAGTATTATTCTAAAATTGCCTTGTTTTTTACACACTTAGTCAATGTTTTGTTGGGAAAACACTTTCTTGAGGAAGCTATGTGGGAACATGAGGATGCAATGACGTAAAAGTATCCTTAGTTTTTGGTAACAAAGTGGTGAGTTTTAAGGGGAGAATTCATTTTAAGGGGGTAGAATGTAAAACCATGATATTTTGAGAATTGTTTCATGTAAATCTATTCTTAACAGTATTTTTCATTACACTCAGCAATGATTTTAGGTTGTGTGATAGTAAATAAAAAGTTTAGATTGTGTTGCATGAGATGTAGAGTTTGAAAGAAATGTGAGATATTATTAAAATATTAATATTTAATATGAGAGTTATCACCTAGTTGATGGAATGAAAAGTATGAATAACATAATGTAAATTAGTAAAATATATGGTTTAAATATATATATATATATATTGAATTATTTGGTTACAATTTTCTTAAAAATTAAAATAAAAACTATTTATGAATATTAGAAATATTTTTCTAAAAAAACTATTTTCCTACAAACTAAGAGATTCTAGCTAAATAAATTAAAAAACACTTTTGGTGAATGGTTTTAATGAAATGATTATATATTATATTAAATCAAATTAATAAAATTCCTATTATGTGTTTAATATACTATAGATAAGAAGAAATACAATTTTATTTATAAAAACTATATTTTTCTAAAATACAATTTTGTCCCTATTCTTGATAACTTATTTTAAAACCAATTTTGTTAGTTTTAGAAAATTTATTTGGAAAATTTATCTTTATTTTGTAAATAATCATATGAATATTATCATAAGATGAATTTTGGAGAATTTTTGAAAGATATTATTATTTTTGATTAATAATTAAGAATACTGAATTTTGATTGAAAATTGTCTTTTTTGTTTAAATTATTTATAAAGTAAAATAATATATAAAATTTATTTTAAATTAAAACTAGTTCAATTATATATCTATTAATCTAGTTATGGTAATTATAATAAATTTAATATTGAAATTGGAAATATAAAACTTTGTAAACTTTTGAACGTTTTTTCTTTAAAAACCCTCTTTCTAATCACATTTGTTGGATTAATTTGAAATAAATATTTTTCACTTATGTGAATTGAAGTGAAAGAATAGATAATATATTTGGAATAAAAATATGTTTTATTATATAATATGGTCAACTTAATTTTTTCCCAAAACTAATAGGGAAACAGTTAAATGTATTTACCATGGTTAAGGTAAAAATGTGTTTCCCAGGGGTTAAACTAAAAGTACTAGGCTTAAAATGACCTACAAACTTGTCTAAAATCTATTTTTTGATATATTTAATCCCTATAATGTATAAGTATCTATTTTACACTATTTTTGGGATAAATTAAAGTATGAAAACGTGAGTACACCTTTTCATTTCAAAAATTACAATTGTGTCACTCACCTAAATTACCAAGGGCCACCACCTCTCTACTATTTTTTATCACCATAAAAAAAATTGGTTCAGATAATACCTTGCCATGTCAAAAAAAACATCATATAACATTATAAGCCTTAGTTTGGTAATAAATCAATACAAGGATGTATTTTTGTGCAAACCAAGTGAGGTTTTCGAAGGAGAGGAAACATTCTCCAATGAGATTTTTTATTTTATTTCTTCCTTCACCCCTAAAATTATTATGAAACCTTTCTGGTATAAAAACATGTATCATAAATATAATGAGATTTTCTTTATTTTAAGGTCATGAACTACAACCAAATATACTTCCACTAAATGGGTTACTAAATCATCACTTGTGTGTATGGGGGAATACCGCCTTGAGAACCAATGTCATTCATATTTTGTATTACCAAATATCATGGATTAGTATGATGATGAGTGTAAAGAATATATATATATATATATATATATATTATTTATAACATAATTGTAACTATATAGTCATTATATCATATATAGACCTTTTTTAATTTCCATTCTATAGGGGATACGATAACACTGGTCCTGTGTATAGAGGACTACAACCTCACAAAATGATGTGATTCATTTTCACTAATGATTTGCGTGGAACACAATAAGGATAGTGTTAATGAGTATTTTTGATATAAATGACATAATGATGATATAAATGAAATATTTATCATTCTAAAAAGATAATATATCATTTTATTTTCATTCTTTTAACCAACTGGAAGATGATAACAATATTCATGTATGTGTGGACTACTACATTCACGAAGAAAAGTGACTCTTTTTAATCACCACACCTCAAAGATGATGTGTATATTTATATTTAAATAAGTAATATTTTAATTATGATATTCCGACATGTTTATAACTATAATATATAACTTACCTTCTTTCCATAATGAGCATTTAGAAATGAAAATGCTACTCATGTGTATGTATGACCTACCATCTCAATGATCATTACATACATCAATTTCAAACCCATATTACATGATTGTTCATAAAAGTATAATTTATGTAAAAAAATTATAATTTATTTATGATTATTATTTTATAGATCATGGATTCGGGATCAATGTAAGAGGACTGAAAATCTCAAATCAAAACTTATAAGAAAAACAAAGTGGTTTTTACCTTAAACATGACATTTACATGGAATTATTAATAAGTCAGAAATAAAAGGAAACAAGTAGATAAAATATGGTATTATATATGTAAAGATGTTTCTTTAAAATATGTATAATAAACTTATATATATTATACAGGAGGATAAAATGATTATAAAGGATGTGGAGATTTACTTTATGGGATTTTCGTCCAACTTTAATTATTTTGTGAGTCACATTCCATAATCACCACATGTTTATTTTATGCGGTGTATATACATCCCATGAATGAATTTTATGACAGTAATACTTAAAATTGTTATTATTTACACATAAACTTTATGATCCCTCTTTCATGGGGTTTACCATTCAAATGTTACCTAATCGATAAAGGACTTTTATCTCAATTTTGTTTCATTTAGACATGTGATTATGTTATGAACCTATATTACTATAATAAGTGTATATAAAACCCCATTGATATGTAATAACATGAATATATTTTCCATCGTGTTATTTTAGGTTTCATTTAATGATATTAATTCATGATTTTTACATTTCAAAGTTAACAAAGTGGTAATGATATTATGTTACAAACTCAATGTTTGTCCGGATTATTTGAGATTATGTTTTAAATGATAAATTATTGTGATCCATCTCTCAATAAAATAGTGAATTTTATTATCCTATTTTTATTTCAAGATAATACCATATTTACCTTCATTTTCCTCTCTCTAGGTACTCAAGAGCTCAAAAAGAATATTTTAATAAAATCACCTTTTTAGTGAAAATATGTTTTCTACCCAAACAATGTTTTCGAAAAAAAATTAAAAAAAATTTGTATTTTTTTTCAAAGATTCACTAATTATATTTTAACCATGTTTTAAATTTTAAAAAAAATTATAATATTAATATTAATTTTATTTTCAAAAATAATTCTAGTTTTTCTTTTACCAAAATTTTGAATGGAATATCTACGTACAAATTGAGCCGGATTTCCCTCCATAATGACCATTATATTCTCTCAAGGCTTATTTTTAATTTTTCATGGTTATTTTTAAAGTTATTTTAAAATTATTTATTTATTAATTTTTTTTTTCAAATTGGAAGGGATATTTTCCTCAAGAAATTTTTTAGATGATTTTAGAGCTTCATATATAATTTTTATTTATTTATTTTCAATTATAATGATTTTCAAAATGTTTTATGTTTTAAAAATTGGTTTTATAACAAAATATATCTCCATCAAGAAACATGACAACTTATTTATCTTTCAAAATAAATTTTTACCTAAGATTGCATCCTTTGATGTAACTTATTCTTTACTAGGGTTATGAACCCAAGATATCATTCTTATTATTTATCTAAATGTTAATGATTAGAAGATGTTTAGGAAACCTATTTATCTTCCATGGGTTATACCATTAAAAATGATTTTGAAACCCATTTCATTTTCTATGGGTCATTCATTGATGACATGATGAAGGGAATATGAAAACTGTCGCCTTTCTAAAGGTTATGTTATTGTGAAAATTTTATGAAAAACATTTCTTTTCTTGGGTTTCGATATGAAAATTGTTCTATGATCTTATGGAACATAAATGTATGGATTATGTAAGTGGTGGGACATATATCCCCCTCAAATTCATTGATCAATGATTGATATTATATGTTCTCAGACGGTAAATGAGAGGTAATCCCATGCCTGAAAGAGGGTATGTGGGAAGTTATCCAATGTATTAAAGAGGTTACAAGGGACTTAAACCCAATATTGAAGGAGTTACATGGGCGGTAATCTCAATCATAACATGTTATAAATGTCTCAGTGGGTATCCTTTTTTAGTATCGGGGTCATATGACCAATTGTTTATAATTTTAGTAAAATTATATTTTATTTAATTAATTCTAATCAAAATTATTATTTAATTTTTTTCATTTTTGTACATGACATAAGTGAAATAGTGTCCAAGAGAATACATGACTTTAATAAGGTCACAACCTCTACCTACTATGATGAGGACATTGAATTATAATGAAGATATTCTTAAATAATATTATATTTTTGGATAACATACTATGATGGGATATATAGTACATAGACTATCATGTGCTAGTACTCAAAATAAGATGATTCTGGTCTACATGAATTTCTCACTTGGTAATCTCAAAGATGGGAGATTATGAAAAAAAATCACATGTATCAATAATTCATTTTTTAGTGTCATTAGATACTAATATCTATGATAATTTTTAATGGCCCTTATAATTTAAAATTATTAGTAATTAATTGTACCACTCATATACTTATATCGATTTTATAAACCATAATGACAACAGTTCTTGGAGAAGTTAGATACTTTGGGTGCCTCATAAGTGACATTTACTTCTTTAATAATTGAATGAAGGATTTGTAAATTTCATATTTTTGGAACCTAATATCTCAAACCTATTATTATAATAGAACCATCATCATAAATTCCATGGACATTGTGTAATGAAAAGTTTATTTCATATAGTGAAAGAAATAATTATTGAGAAAATAGGTTGGTGACACACTTGTGCAACCTATATGATGATATATTGCAACAAGGTTATTATATTAAATATTGAGGGTTTGTATGAGTATTTCATCATTGCAAAAACAGTTTCAATCTATTGGGTTCCTTGAATTTTTTCTACATAGTAATCTTGTACTTTAGGCAAGACCACCTAATGAAAAAGTGAAACAATCCTAGAGGGTCAGATCCTATGTGTTCCTAATGATCTTCATTAAATTTAATTTTAATTTAATTAACTGAATAAATATTATTTTGAAGGAAATGGAAAATTTTGATTCACATTTTATCAATAAAACATATTTATTGATGATTTAAATATTTTAATTAAATTTGTATTAATGTTTCCAATAAATGGAAGAGGAATTCACACACATCATGATTATGTTTGGTGACAAATATTAATTAATAAGTCTGTTAAATAATATTTGTTATTGAATAATTTGGTGTGCACCAAAATTTAGTTATAACAATAATATTAATATTTGGAATGGGGTTTTAGTATAGTTTCAAATTCGATAAACTAATACTCTAATGTAAATAATTCCTCAATAAAAAAGCAGTAATGGATTATATATTGGTAATCAAAAATAGAGAATTGATGTGCCCACACAAAATGTCTTTTGAAACCTCTTTATCTCCCTCTCTATCTCTCAAGAAATATAAATTCTAGATAAATTTATTTAAGACCAAGTAATGAGAGATCAATAAAAAACAACATTAGACATTATATTCTCTATGCTATCACCCATAGATTGTTTGGAGTTACTCTGAGATCATATAAGATGATTTGGATCACCGCTAGAGGGTTCTACCATTGGATCCTCAAAAAATAAACAAATTCAATCTGAATGATTATTTTTGATGATCAAATTTCACATCAAAGAAAGAATCATATGACATGATAGTTGATTTCATCCAATTTCAATAAATTAATTACAAATTTTATGTATAGGATCCTCATTAATGGTTTTGGGAATATATATATTAAAATAACTTCAAATATATTTCCGACCACCACATACTTCCGCTACACCTAAAACTAACAATTAGTATCAGAGAGGCCATATTTAAATTCATAAATATTTGATGGATCTTTGGTATATATGCAATTGTGGTTATATTATCATTTCATGTTTTTCATTCTTTAATCCAATTTGAATTAACATGATTCTAAATATTAATAAAGTTCATTCAGCGCTTCATTTTCATGATGGTCTATGAATAGATGAAGAACGATTAGAGATACCATTTAGAACTACCAAATATTTTCTGATAAATTGGGTTACACATCGTGTACTCGGAAGTACATGTTGTGTACCCTATTGGACTATATATGGATGTGTTGAGGGATACACAACATTCTACATAGTAATGGAATGTGGTGTATTCCTCACATTGACTGTCAAACCTAGAACATGGTTATAAGTATACAAAAAATGTATTAGAAGACATGCTTTATAGTATACATAGGTTATCAGCATAAATTTTGAAATATGGTTTGTCATAATACATGGTCAAACCATGTGAGATTGAAAACCTTGATAATTTATGATATTCCAAATTTTTATGTATATTATACTATGTTTAGTTCATAAATTACCATTTCTTATATACATACCAATTTATCTAGTAAAAAAAACAATAGATACAGATGGTGTGTAGTTGGAGTACACATGTCATGTAGTCTCTTTCCCAATAACACATTGAACATTGAAGTTGGACCACACAATGTGTAGCGAGTCCACACATGTTGTTTAATCCACTAAGATTCATGATGAATACCCAGGTGAGTATCTTAGCCACATGAAAAGAAGAGACATATCATGTAGCTTCTATGTACACGCCTTGTAATCTAGTCGTGGTATGCGCCACAGAGTAAGGCATGTACCCTAGATACATGGAAACTGATATTCATGGACTGTAGATGGTCTATAAACACTTTTTAGTCTCCCATTACAGTTAATAAATTAAAATTACATTAAAATGAAAATATTTATCATTAAAACCTTATTTTATTGATTGGAAGACCATTGAGTGTTTGAAAATTTAATAATGTTTTTAAATATTTTTAAATTATCAACTAATTTATTCTAATAAAAATTTCATTATTGGCTGTGTTGTTTATTTTTCCATGAATTCGATGAATTCTGGGTATCTCTAATTAAGTTTGTATGTTCATAATGATAGAAAGAGAATTAATTAATAAATTAAATCACCATTATCTTAGTAAAAAGGAATGAATAAATAAATGAATGACATTTATTTACTTCTGTGTATTGGTTTCCTATATGACCAATCATGATCTTGAAAAAGACCTATGTATGAAATGGAATTTATTTAATTTTATCTATTTCATGGGGTTATAATTATTTTAAATTAACATGATGGTCTGCGAGTTATCCCTCTTTACATTATTATGTAGAACCAACATGCCCATGGTTATTTATGCAATATCTTTTAAATAAATCCTTTGGTACCCATAAGATGTGTTTGAGCTATAAATACATTTAATTAGTGGAGTATCCCAAGGTGAATAGAGGCAGTTCAAGATGAAACAATTATGATGAAAACTCAAGTGATATATAGCTGTACAGGTGGAATGATGTAACTCTTGACAAGACCATAAAATGAAGTTATTCCCTGGATCATTGGTTATTTTAATGTAATCTCATTAAAGAAATTGTTATATAATATCATGATCAGGATATTTACTTTTTTTTATTTCTATCTATGAATTATTTTTTTGTATGTAATATGGAAAACACATAAATAAATTAACTAAGGTGATAATTCAAATATAAATAATGTATTATGCATAAATGTTTCATAAAACATGGATAATTAATTGATTAAATTACACTTATATATTAACAATCCATTTAAAGGGAAAAAAATATGGAATTTATGCATAATAAATCAAATTCTCTCAATCAAATATTAATTTATCTTAAGACTTCCATTATTGTATTGGGAATGAAACTGTTGAACTAAGTTTAGCATGTGGATAATGTCTAAACACTGAATTTTATTGGGGGTTCCCATGAGGTTTTTGTGTTAACTTAACAAAAATTGTATTGGTTTTAATGGAAAATTTTCCTCAATAGAAAATTGAAGGAAATTGTTTGGGAAATCCAAGTTAAGATTTCATATAGAGGAATCCACTCAAAGGATCAAGGATTTGTATGTTCGCAGTTGGAAAGACTTCCTACCTAATTAATTTCTTATGGTTTTCATGGAGAAAGTATATATTATTTTGAAAATTAATTTTGATACATTCCAATATAATTTCATAGCTACTATACATTCTGAGTTCAATGGTGGGGGTTTTAGGGAGTTGATAAGATAATGGGAGAATTAATAAAATAAATAAATTTATTATTTATCAAATAATTTTTAATCATTAAATGTAATAATAATATTCTATTTTAATTTTAGAATAAAATTAAATGCACTTCATCCACATTATCCTTACAATCAATATTGGAAAAGATAACCTCCTCATTGGAAGTAACTTCTAGTAATTGTAATGATGCCTTCATGTTGTTTTCTTTAATAATGTAAATCATATGAACTATAATCCTCAATTAATAAGATTCCTACTAAGGATTCAAGTGATGAAGAGTTCCTAGTATGTGGGAAAAATATGAACAACCAAGGTGATACTTAATGTTTTATTCTTTCATCTATGGCTAGTGATCTCATGAAGCCTTAGGAAAATAAGAATCCATATAGTATAGTAGAGAATCACAATGTCTTATATCTAGGGATAGAAATATAGAAATAGTTTTATATTTCCAAGGATCCATTTCTAACCATGCTTGGAGAGGCTTCCCCAATTGGGCCTCACATAGTCAATCTCATTGGATACATTTACCTTCTAGAGGTTCTAGGGTTTAATATCTACAATGAACTGGGGAACAATATCATTTTGGTATCACTCCATCATAACTTCACCATTTTTCTTAAAATTTTAAAATTAACCTAATTGAGAAGTATATTATGGCATACCCCCTTTTTATTACAAAACTTTTCATTACATTTTACAAATAGAGGATCTATAAAGTCTAGTGTCTTGGAAATCAGGAACCTAAGACATGAAAAACAACATAAAAAATTATTCTAATCCACTTTTAAGTCTTAATCATAAGTTCATCCTAAGTACAATTACTGCATCTCATATCCTGGAGACATACATCAAAGAAAAGGGTGAGCAGAAGGCCCAGTAAGGGTAAACAAGGGAATCAGTTGACTTGTGACATCAATAAGAACTTGAATAAAAACATAAGGACACGAGAAATGGAATTATAGGCATATCATAATGAACATAACATGAATCATAACTTGAATATGTGTCTAAAACATTTCATTTAGACATTCATGAACATATCACCATGGTTTCTCCTCAATTAGTCATAAAAATTACCAAGGTTATTCACCAAGGTATCGTAAAACTTTTCATCTCTAGAGATTAATTCATTACCCAATGCAATGGAGTGATATCAGGGTGCACCCTCAATGTGTCTTTAAATTCATGTGATGCACATAGATCATAATCAAATATTTCACAAATAACCCATGGAGAATAATATAAATGGGTTTCATTTCAAGATCGTGACGTTTTAAGATTTCTTAAAAAAATAAGATCATTATATCATTTATAACCCATGTAAAGGGAGTGAGGGTTATATGTATGTCAATTCTAGAATCAAATATATCATATTTATATATTTATTAACACCCATAGAAACAAAATAGGTCTGGGTATTCACATAAATAAACAAGGGAATTTCTTGAGAGAAATAGATAGAAATTTTGAGACGAAATTTCTGCAGCATAATGGCTATATAACATGGTTTTAGAAAACATTGAAAAGAGAGGGGGAAAAAGTCACCCACTAATAAATAATTCCTAATATAGTATGGGTACCGAATAAGATCTAGTTATGGATATATGAATGACACACTACAAGAAAAGGAATCATGAAAGAAAAGAGAAGATGTGATTTCTTTTAAGAGAAATTTGGTAGCCTAACGACATCACTTAAAAATTCAAAAAACAAATTTATGAGAGTGGAAAGGGTCCCTCAACAATTAGAAATGAAATGGCCAGTAATTAGAACATATAAGAACATAACCTCAACATAAATAGATTGAAACTTGAAGAGACATCATAAAGGAATTCATGACTTAAAAGAGGAGGGTGAAAGGATCTCTTAACTTTAAGAGTAACTTCAAAATCTTGAAGGTCGGGACCTTGAGAGGCTTGATGGAACCTTGGGAGGACTCCTTGGGAGGTAAGGAGACCAGAACTTCATTGAGGATGGTTTTTTAATGAAATTAATGAAGTAAATGGCTTGGTATTTATAGGGAAAGTGAGTGAATAAATTATTAATTTCCAAAGGACACCTCATCTGTGGTATTCAAAAAACCATGGGCTAGCCCATGGTATTTTCCCATGGTATTGGCCACTTGGGACACATCATAGCATACCTCACTATTCATATGTCGACCAGAAATCTTACATCATTACTACATCATTAATGATGTCATTAAACACCCAAAACTCAAAACTGCATTTTTACTATTTTATGAAAATTCAACTCTTTTAGAAAAAACCCAAAAAATCACCATTACCTAATATCGATGCTCTAAAATAAAAAATGAATTCAATTTCATTAGAATAATTTCCTAAATATTTTTAATTTAATTTTTAAATAAAATCATTTTTTATTCCAAAAATACAACTTTAAAACTATAACTCATTTCGTAACACCTTAAAAAAGTAATCAAGGTCCCATAAGATTATCATATAACCATAAGAAAATAAATTAAAAATTTATGATTAAAGTTTATGAAAATGAATTTCCATTTTAAATTATAAAATTAATTATAAAATTTTAAATAAAATATTTATGGCATACAGAAATACCAAAACTTAAACTATGATCTTTTTTTCACTTTTAAGATGTCTAAAATGTATTTTTACATTCATTGGTGAAGTTTCTATTTTTGGGTCAAATAACTATTCATTACTATTCATTAGTATTCATATGGGTATGTTGATATTCTTACTTTAATATTCACTAAACACAAAGTTGATCTTATTAGAATCTAAATTTATCATTGATCACAACTTTAGAAGACCATTTTTTGAAAATCATTTCACATTATTAATTATTTAATGAATACAAAAATATTTTAAAATACCATTTTTTCTTAAATAATAGACATCCTATATATATCCGGATATTCGAAATTCACAAACTTTTCCATAAGAATAAATAAAAATTTTATTTATATAAAAGGATTACACAAAGCAGCTAAGGTCTCGTTACATAGCCCCTTATTACACTAGCATTGGACCTAAGTGTTAGGTGTGTTATGGTGATAGAATCCTGGAGTGGCTCGGAAAACATTTCCCGAGTGGTGATTTCTATCAGCATGAACTTCTCCCTTAGGCGATTCCGTTCAAGCTTTATATGTTGTAGTTCATATTGGGCTTGGTCCAGAGCAAATCCCAGTGATGCTACCTCCTTCCCAAGATCCGATAGATGGGCTTCATATGGCTCGAGTCTACTAGATTAGTCCATTTAATCTTCTTTCTATATTAATTAACCAAGATAACCGTATATATAAAAACACAACGTTAAGATTATAGTTTCCAACGGTCATATCGACCAACGTTCATTTAACAGTTGAAACCCAACAATCTCATTTTAATTAAACCTACTTCATTAATTTATGTAAATAGTTTTGTTCATTATAAAAAAAATAACACACAAAATAAGGAATGAAATATAATTAAAAAGTTTGGGGCATTACATTCTTCCCCCCTTAAAAAATTTCATCCCCGAAATTTTATCTCGTATCCTCTGATGAGAAAAGGTGTGGGTACTTCTGTCTCATGGACTCCTCCAGTTCCCACGTGGATTATTTATTTTTTTGGTTCCTCCACAACACCTTAACAAGGTGGGTAGTCTTGTTGCGTAGAACCTTGTCCCTACAATCCAAGATCTCCACTGGTTTCTCCTCATAAAAGAGGTCATGTTCCAGTTGTACCACTTATGGATTTAGTACATGTGAAGGGTCAGGTATGTACTTCCTCAAGAGGGATAGGTGGAAGACATCATGAACTTTGGAAAGATTTGGAGGATGTGAAAGGCAATAGGCCACTGCACCCACACGATCATGGATTTCATAGGGGCCAATGTACCTAGGGCTAAGCTTCCCTTTCTTCCCAAACCTCATGACTCTCTTCCAAGGTGAAATCCGAAGAAAGACTTTGTCACCAACATCAAACTCCAAGTCCCTTCGATGGGTTTCAGCATAGCTCTTTTGCTGACTCTGAGTAGCCTTAATGTGTTGTTGGATGGCATGGACCTTTTCAGTCATCTCTTGTACAAGATTAGACCCAAGAAGCTTTCTCTCACCAGCTTCATCCCAACAAGTAGGAGTTCTACATCGCTTCCCATATAGAGCTTCATAGGGTGCCATTTGAATGCCCGAGTGGTAGCTGTTGTGGTAAGAGAACTCAACTAAAGAGATATGTTGATACCATCCACCTTTAAATTCCATTGAGAAAGTTCTCAGCATGTCCTTGAGTGTTTGAATAGTCCTCTCAGATTGGCCATTAGTTTGGGGTTGATAGGCTGTACTGAAATTCAATTCAGTGCTCAAAGCTAGTCGAAGACTTCTCTATAATTTTGATGTGAACCTTGGATCATGATCAGATATGATAGAAAGTGGAACCCCATGCAGCCTTACCACTTTCTTTACGTAAATACTGGCAAGTTGATCAAGAGAGAAATATTCCCAAATTGAGATAAAATGGGTAGTATTGGTGAGATAGTCCACAATAACCCATATCGCATTATTTCCTTTTGAAGTTCTCGGGAGACCAGTGATGTAGTCCATAGTGATATTGTCTCACTTCCATGCCGGTATGGGTAGTGGTTTTAATAACCCTTTAGAAAGTTGTCACTCTACCTTCACTTTTTGACTTACCAGGCACCTTAAAGTGTAGTCAGCAATATCCCTTTTCATTTTATCCCACCAATAATGATCACGAAGGTCCCTATACATTTTCATGCTACCAAAATGTATAGAGAAAGTAGAGCTATGAGCTTCATCCATTAGCTCCTTCTTTATTTCTGGAATAGATTGAACACATAGTCTTGTATGAAATTTTAGTACACCTTCTTAATTAGTATTGAACTTAGGAAACTTCCCATACTTTATAGCCTCAAACTTCTTCTGTGACAAAGGATCTTCTTTCATAGCATTTTTGATCTTCTCTTATAATGACGGTTGACAAATCATTTGGGTTAGGGTTGATGATGTCCCTTCCCTTATAATTCCCATGTCCAGCTTTACTAGTTCATTGATCAAAGTATCATTTTGAATCCTCATCATGGAAATAAAAACTGGGTCTTTCCTGCTTAATGCATCATCGACTTTGTTTTCTCTTCTGGGATTATAATGAATTGAACAATAATAGTTTTTAAGGAGTTCCAACCATCTCCTTTGTCTCATGTTCAATTCCTTTTGTGTGAAAATATACTTCAAACTTTTATGGTCTGTGTATATATCACATTTCTACCCATAAAGATAGTTCCTCCATATCTTCAGAGCAAAAACAACCGCAGCCAGCTCCAGCTCATGTGTAGGATAATTTTTCTCACGAGTCTTCAACTGTCGAGATGCATAAGTAATGACCTTTCCATTTTGTATGAGGACACACCCAAGCCCTTTCAGATATGCATCACTAAAAATAACGAATCCTTCTCCACTTGAGTGCAGAGTTAACACAGGTACAGTAACCAAACTCTTCTTCAGCTCTTGGAAAATTTTCTCACACTGCTTTGTCCAGATGAACATGACCCCTTTTTGAGTTAACATGGTTAATGGATTAGAAAGTCATGAAAAGTATTTCACAAACCACCTATAATATCCTGATAATCCAAGGAAACTACAAATCTCAGTTATTGTTGCAGGTTGAGGACACTCCTATACAACTTTTGTCTTTGTAGGGTCAACTGTGATTCCTGCATTGGTAACAATGTGCCCCAAGAAAGAAACTTGTTGTAACCAGAATTCACATTTACTGAACTTTCCAAAAAGTCTCCCCTTCCATAGAGTTTTTAAAGTAACCCTTAGATGATCCTCATGATCCTCACGACATTTGGAATATATCAGAATATCTTCAATATAAACTACCACAAAGTTATCAAGGTAGTATTTAAAGACTCTATTCATCAAATACATAACAATAGCAGGTGCATTAGTCAGTCCAAAAGGCATAAAAACAAACTCATAATGCCCATATCTTAATCAGAAGGTAGTTTTTTTAATATCTTCTTTTTTCACCCTCAATTGATGATAACCAGATCGTAGATCAATCTTAGAGAAGAATTGAGCCCCACAAAGTTGGTCAAATAAGTCATCAATTCTTGGAATAGGGTATTTGTTCTTTTCTGTGATTCCATTCAGTTCTCTATAATCAATGCATAGCCGCATCGATCCATCCTTCTTATTCACAAAGAGAATAGGTGCTCCCCAAGGAGACACACTCGGTCCGATAAACCCCTTATCCAAAAGATCTTGGAGTTGTTTCTTTAATTCCTCCAACTCCACATTTTCCATCCTATATGGGGTCTTTGATATTGGATGAGATCCAGGTATGCGTTCAATGGATAACTCTACCTCTCTTTCTAGGGGAGGTCCAGGCAACTCCTCAGGAAATATGTCAATGTATTCCTAAACGATGGGTACATTTTCTATCCTCAAACTCTCATTTCCTTATTCTTATTCACTAATCAATTCTATAAAGAAAGATATAGGAGGTTCTTCTAGACAAAGATTAGGTTGAGATATCTCTCCTTAAAAGATAACTGTTGGTTTTCCATTCAAGACTACTGATATTTCCTTACTTCTACATTTGATCTTAGCATTATACTTTGAGAGCCAGTCCATCCCTAGTATAATGTCGAATTACAGCATGGGAATGACTACTAGATTTGCGATAAGATTGTGCTAACCAAAGTAAATACTAGAGTTTCTAAACATTGATGATTCTTAGATAATCCCACCAGGAGTCTTGACTGATAACTCTACTTTTAGCTAGTTAGGGGTTGATTCTAAATTCTTTGCAAACATGGAGGAAATAAAGGAATTCATAGAACCAAAATCAAACAAAGTACTTGCTAGCTCTAAGAGAACAACAAGAGTACCTGCAACCACATCATTTTGAGCTTCAACTTCAGCTGTCGCGATATCAAAAGCACGACCTTGCTCCCTTGGCCTTTGCTAAGGCTGATGGTGGTTCCCCTCCACTGCCCTCAGATTTGGACAGTGATTGGAAAAGTGCCCAAATTTTCCACACTTAAATCACTAGAAATCAGGAAGGTCCTGCACCATCTTCCCCTTGTTGTTAGTGTTTGGAATTTGAGGTTTCACCTCACTACGACAATTCCTCGCAATATGGCCATCTCTTCCACACTTGTAGAATTTCCTGCTCCTGAGCAGGTAGTTCCAAAAATGCTTCTTCCCACATTTATTACACGTGGTATGTTGCACTTTCTTTCCTCCTATTCCCTGATCAAAGGTCCTCCCTAAGCTGGTCTCTATTGATCTCTTTTTGTCACTTGATTTATGAGACCATTGCGTCTCACCAAACTCCAGTTCGACTTTCATCGCACTCTGCACGATCTCTTCATAGCTATCATAGTCTCGGTTGGCTAGATTCTTCCTCAGATGAGGTCTCAGTCCACTGAAGAATCTATCAACTTTACTATTTTGGATCCATGACAAATCTAGATGTATATCGTGAAAGTTGGGTGAAGTTCATCTCATAGCTTCCGACTGATTCATTCTCCTTCTGCTTCAGCTCGAGAAACTCCTTCTCCATTCTTGTTCTCATGGAACGGGGGAAATACTTACTGAAAAATATCCCTCTGAACTCTTACCACTCAAATTATTAAATTTCCACTCTTTCCCTTGTGGTTTTAATCAGTTCCCACCACTGATCATCTTCCCCTTCTAAGCGATAGATGGCCAGGGTGACCTTCTCTTGCTCTGAACAGCGGATCACATAAAATATCTTTTCGATGGAGATGATCTACTGCTCAGTAATAAATGGGTCAGTCGATACACTGAAGGTTGGTGGTCATTGACACATCAAGTACGCAACAGAATGTTGTTCCCTTCGTGGTGAGATCATTCACTCATCTTGATTCAAGTTATTTCCCATATCTTGAGTCATTTGGTTCATCATTCGTAGGAATGTTTCCATTCCGGCTTCCATCGGAGGGCCGTCAGTGCATGGTCCACTGCAGTCACCATTTGCATGGTTCCTCCTATTGCCTGACATTTTCTAAAAGAATAAAACCTTAATGAGAAACTTATTTCATTTACGAATCTTTTAACTATAAAGGATTTATGTCTTAAAACTTCATGCTTAAATAATTACAGTTCTCTATAATTCCTTCATAATGATTTATAAAAATCTTGTGATTAACCAAAAAAATCCCCCAGGAGTGTCGTAACCAAGAGTTCAGCAAGGCCCATTTTTGCACCAGTTCCCGTTTGAGTCTAGCTCAAAGCAGTGTTTTCATGTTTTACCCCTATGTACATCTGTGCCAAAGCCACCTCTACCTGCTCGTATCCATACAAGGATGTATTTGTTTGATAAACCACTTACTCAATATGCACCAATATACGAGGAATTTTTCCTATATTTAAACTTTTCTATAGGATTCTTCCTAAATATTTCATATCCTAATTTCTAAAAATAACTAAACTATCCTCTGATACCAACTATGGAATCCCGCCTTTTATTACATTACTTTTCATTACATTCTACAAATAGAGGATCTTTAAAGTCTTGTGTCTTGGAAATCAGGAACATAAAACATGAAAAACAACATAAAAAATTCTTCTAATCCACTTGTAAGGCTTCATTATATGTTCATCCTAAGTAAAATTACTACATCTCATATCCTGGAGACATACATCAAAGAAAATGGTGAGCAGAAGGCCCAGTAAGGGTAAACAAGGGAATCAATTTACTTATGACATCAATAAGAACTTGAATAAAAACATAAGGAAATGAGCAATGGAAGTATAGGAATATCATAATGAAAATAACATGAATCATAACATTAATATATTGATACAACATTTCATTTAGACATTCATGAACATATCACCAAGTTTTATCCCCGAGGTTTCATAAACATTACCAAGGTTATTCACCAAGGTATAGTGAAACTTGTCATCTCTAGAGATTAATTCTTTACCCAATGTATTAGAGCGCTATCAGGGTGCACCCTTAATATGTCTTTACATTAATGTGATCCACATATATCATAATCAAACATTTCACAAATAACCCATGGAGAATAAAAGAAATGGGTTTCATTTCAAGATCGTGGCGTTTTAAGAGTTCTTAAAAAATAAGATCGTTATATCATTTATAACCCATGGAAAGGGAGTGAGGGTTATATGTATGTCAAATAAAGAATCAAATATATTATCTTTATATATTTTTGAACACCCATAGAAACGAAAGAGGTCTGGGTATTCACATAAATAAACAAGGTAATTTCTTGAGAGAAAGAGATAAAAAATTTTAGACGAAATTTCTGCAGCATAACGGCTATATAACATGGTTTTAGAAAACATTGAAAGGAGAGGGGAAAAGGGTAAACCACTCATAAATAATTCATAATACTGTATGGGTACTAAATAAGATCATGGTATGGATATTTTAATGACAGACCACATGAAAAGGTAACATGAAAGAAAAGAGAAGATGCGATTTCTTTTATGAGAAATTCGGCAGCCTAACAGCATCACTTAAAATTTCAGAAAACAAATTGATGAGAGCAGAAAGGGTACCTCAAAAATTAGACCTGAAATGGAAAGTAATGAGAACATATAAGAACATACCCTCAACATAAAGAGATTGAAACTAGAAGACACAACATAATGGAATTCATGACTTAAAAGAGGAGGGTGAAAGGATCCCTTACCTTAAAGAGTAACTTCGAAAGTGTGAAGGTCGGGACCTTGGGAGGTTTGAGGGAACCTTGGGAAGACTGCTTATGAGGTAAGGAGACCATAAATTCATTGAGAATGATTTTTGAATGAAATTAATGAGGGAAATGGCTTGGTATATATAGGGAAAGTGAGTGAATAAATTATTAATTTCCAAGGGACACCTCATCTGTGGTATTGGAAAAACCATGGGCTTGCCCATGGTTTTTTCCCATGGTATTGGCCACTTGGGAAACCTCATAGCATATCTCACTATTCATAAGTCGACCAGAAATATTACATCATTATTACATCATTAATGATGTCATTAAACACCTGTAACTCAAAACTGCATTTTTACTATTCACTGAAAATTCAACTGTTTCAGAAAAACCCAAAAATTCACCCTAACATAATATCGATGCTCTGAAATTAAAAATGAAGTCAATTTCATGAAAATAATTTTCTAAATATTTTTAATTTAATTTTTAAATAAAATCATTATTTATTCCAAAAATACAACTTTAAAACTATAACTCATTTGTAATACCTTAAAAAAGTAATCAAGGTCCCATAAAATTATCATATAACCATAAGACAATAAATTAACAATTTATGCTTATATTTTATGAAAATAAATTTCCATTTTAAATTATTAAATTAATTATAAAATTGTAAATAAAATATTTATGGCATACAAAAATACCAAAACTTAAACTATGATCGTTTTTTCAATGTTAAGATGTCTAAAATGTATTTTTACATTCATGGGTGAAGTTTCTATTTTTTTGGTCAAATTACTATTCATTACTATTCATATGGGTATGTTACTATTCTTACTTTACTATTCACTAATAACCAAGTTGATCTTATTAGACTCTAAATTTCTCATTGATCACAACTGTAGAAGACCATTTTTTGAAAATCATTTCACATTATTAATTATTTAATGAATAAAAAAATATTTTAAAATACCCTTTTTTCCAAAATAATATACATCCTATATTTATCTGGATATTTGAAATTCACAAACTTTTCCATAAGAAGAAATAACAATTTTATTTATATAAAAGGATTACACCAAGCAGCTAAGGTCTCGTTACATGGCCCCTTATTACACCAGCATTGGACCTAAGTGTTAGGTGTGATATGGTGATAGAATCTTGGGGTGGATCAGATAACATTGCCCAAGTGATGATTTCTATTAGCTTGAACTTCTCCCTTACGCGATTCCGTTAAAGATTTATACGTTGAAGTTCGGCTTGGGCTTGGTCCAGAGCAAAGTCCAGTGATGCTACCTCCTTCCCAAGCTCCAACAGATGAGCTTCATATGGCTCAAGTCTACTGGATTAGGCCATTCAATCTTCTTTCTATATTAATTAACCAAGATAACCGTATTTATAAAAACACAACGTTAAGATTATAGTTTCCAACAGTCATATTGACCAACAGTCATATAACAGTCGAAACCCAACGGTCTCATTTTAATTATACCCACTTCATTAATTAATGGAAATATTTTTGTTCATTATAAAATAAAATAACACAAAAAATTAGGAAACAAATATAATTAAAAAGGACAGGTCGTTACATTTATGCTAGATCGTCTCACTCTGTTTCACCAAGCGGATAAGGAAATGAAGGATAAAAATCCTTTAGTCCTTATGGTGAAAAAGGAAAGAGGCCATGTGAAATTTTCCAAGACCAAGGATTATCTGTAGTTCCCTTCCAAGAAGAGGAAGATCAAGGTGAAAATTAGGGAATAAGTTTCTTTTTGTTTTTCATGTGAAATGAAGTGATGCTGGAAGAAAAATTGCACATAGAAGAAGCAAGGGGAAGCCTCAGGTATGTTTATTATCAAGTGGAAATATTCTATTTCTATAAAATGGCTATTATATACCAATTTTGGTGCTCACATATTTGTTCAAATATAGAAACCATATATATTTATAATAATTTACTAAGTGTAGGAAGATCTATAAGCATCCAACGATGCTAAACTTTCATCTATAGCTATTGGGGAACACGACCACATGTTTCAAACTGAAATTATCCTGTTTTTAAAGGGTTTTTATTATGTGAATTGAAATACCAAAAACATTATTTCTATATCCAGACATGATAAAGATCATTTTATTTTCAATTTTGGAAATTAATGTTGCTAATTTTATAAAGATAATTGTTTTTGGTATGGAAAAATTTAATAATGGTCTTTATGTTCTAGACTACACAAACCATGTAATAGAAAACAATAAAAATCCTCACGTGAAACATACCACACCCAAATTTAGATTCATTAACTAGATCATTTAAATGAGAATAATTTTACTAGATCCAAGCCTCAGTAAAAACCATGCCTCAGTAGAAACATGACAATCTTGTGAGGTCTAGTAAACTAAAAGATATTGGCATTTGGATCTAGTATAAGTGGGTGTTTATTGGAGTTGGTGTCCTAGGACCAGCTATTTTTAATTTTTTTACATGTATATTTGATGTATTTAGTATCAATAAAACTTCTTATTACATATTTTTCACTTTTCTTCATGCTTATAATGTAATAATGTCCTTGAGTATACATTACATTATTAAAGTCATATAAGTACCCTGCTATGAGGATAATGATGAAGTTATCTAATGACATTATTAAATAATTTTCTACTATTGGATAACATGATATAGGAAAAATAGCATGAGGTTGTTAGGTTTGATTACTTATAAGTATAAGAGGATTCATCTCAGGAAGTTATCACTTTGTAATCTCTAATATGGGATATTATGAGAAAAAACTCACCTATAAGAATTTCACTTTTTTTATTGAAAACATACATTCCTTTCTATGAGCATGTGTAATTTTTTAAGACATTAAGATTATTAATAATAAATTTTATGACTCATGTACTTAGTTTTATTTCCTAAACTAGGAAAATAATAGTTAATGATGAATTTAGATACATTTTGTGCATCATGAGTAATATTTCATTAATGTACAAGTTGATGAAGCATTTTCCCTTCCATATTTATGGAAGATAATATCTCATCCCATTGATTATAATACAAGAATTACCATAGATTCCATGTCCTTGGTGTAATGACTTGTTTATTTTAGATTGTCAAGGACAGACATAGCAACCATATAGTTTGGTGAAACATATGTGCAACCTTCATGATGAGATATTACAGAAAATTTTTTATATTACTCTGTGATAATTAATATGAGGTTGTAATAATTTCAACATTAAATTATTTATATTGGGTTCCTTTATCCATTTCTATATAGTAGTCTTAGCCATTAGAAAGCATCTCTTAATTATAAGAAAAAATAATCCTACAGGGTCACACACTACATGTTTTTGATGATCTCAATTGAATTCTATTTTAATTTAATTAATTGGGGAAATATTATTCTGAATACATAGGAATTATTTTATTTAAATTTTAAAAATTGAAAATATTTTTTGATGAATGAGAACTTGTAGATCACCTATTGAAGGAATCTATCCTTACATAATAACAATCCCAAAAAAGAAAATCTAAAATATATAATTCATATGATTGGAATCCACAAAGAAGAAACAAACCTAAGACAAGGTAATTTATTTCTTCTCATAAAAATAAATTAATCACAAATCTTACATGCAATATCCCCAACCTTGGTTTCTAGTATATAAATAATAAAATAAATTTTAATATATCAACCACCACCACACACTTATGGTGCATCTGTAATCTTCATCGTTGGAATAATATGTTCAATGATTTTGTGTACACCACAAATTTATGTATTATGCCAAATTTAAGATGTCATGGATCATATTCATTGATTTCCTTATTATTATTGTCTTATGACAAATTAATCTTTATTCCATGGCTCAGGATTATAATATTTGATATACATGTTATAATTTTCAAATGTTATGATAATGTTATCATAACCTTTTTCTCACATTATCATTGTGTATTTCCCTTGTTCACCCTTATTGAGAATCTAAACCCACTATTTCTTATGTTTCCATTCCCCAGGTTATGTAGAATTTTTTTTTGTAGGGTATGTTTTTGAAATTCTCTAAAGGGGGAGACCTTTATGGGGGATTTCAATGATCTTTCACGAGATAATGTGTGCCTAGTCTCTGAAGGCAATAAATTGTTACATTCCCCAAGCGTGTGTTGCGTAACATATTGAATATTCATCTAAAAGGATGTAAGATATATGTATGAAAATATTGGGTTGATATATTACTAGAAATATTATTATAGATTAATTTCAATCCAAAATAAGCATTACCTTTTATAGTTCACAATAATTTTTTTTTTAAAGGGAGGATAAAAAATTATACTTATATACATTACAAGTCTTTATTAACTCTTTCTAATATATATAATAAAAATTGGGACACAAATTTTTAGAATAATATTAAAATATTAAATAATTAACACAAAATAATTTTTAATATGATAAATAATTCTTTAGTTCATAGATCCATGTGTTTTGACATGGAACATTTATCATGTCCAATAAACGTGCATTAGGAAAAACACTGCGTTCATCCCAGTTATTTAAACTATAGATACTATAGATATTACTATTCCAAACTTAAAAAGTTATCATTCAATTAATTAACTATATTCCTACAATATGGATACAATTATATTTTAAGATATTGGGAGAATATTTTAATTCATTTATTTCAGGGATCTAGATGTACATTATTTGGGATGGGAATTGAAATACTATGAGACATGGGGGGATTTTTTCTAGAGAAACATACTGCATATGAATTTCAACACCAAAGAGGTTGTATTTTATTTACTAATAAGGTTAATTTATTATATTTAATGTATGATTATCCATATAGTTAAATAGTAAATGAAAATAATATGTGAGTAAATTGTTTTAGTTAATCCATAAATAGATTCCATGTACCAAAATCAAGAACATATTTTGATGTTTTATCTAGTTTATATAAAACCATTTGTTGGTATTGAAAATTAAATAATACATATATGGTAAGATTTATATCTATAATGCATGATTGGTTACTAAATGTTTTTATTTGGATTATATGAATAGTCTCTAATGATACCTGATTTCACTAATCATAAAGTTAATGTCTATTAGAATTCTACCAATAATTTTCACCTTTTATGAACATGATTTAGAAAAGGAATTCAAATAATAGTTTCCTTAAGGAAGACCATATAGAATATATCTATATAATGAAACTATAAGTGTTAGTTACACCAATGAAATCCAATTACATATTCATGTTTTAAATATCCCTTTATAGATTATATAAAAAATAATAATGAGAGAAAAATAAATTGATAAATAAATAAGTTGGATTTTTATTTGGAATGAAGGGGTGATATCTATTCAGAAGATGTTAATTGATGTACTATAGTATTCAAAGTCAAATATGTTGATGAATTTTTTAAAAAAGATGGTTTTTCTCACATATGGTTAAGAATAAGATTAATAAAAATATCTGAGAATGACTTAGATTAGTAATCAAAGTTATAGTGCACAATATAATCTAAAACAGATCTTTGGGAATTCTAAATTTATATCATAGTAAACATATTGGAATATTATAAAAAAATATAAGATGAAACAATTCCAGATGTAATTATTTCACATGAAACATGGAATGTAATCTCTCCATATTAATGTGTGAAAAAAACAAAGGAGATTTTTAAAATGAATAGAGTTCCATACTCTAAAATTATAGTAATCCATATCATATAAAATGATATGTGTTGAGGATTGATATAGTTTTTTTGTGTGTAAAAATGTGTAAAATTTCAAATTAGGTCAAGAGAAATACAATGGATGGTAGTTATAATTTTCCAAAAAGTTATTGAGAATTGATGAAGGGAAATTAACTTGTACGTGGAGAAATATAAAAACTCATTATCAATGAAATAAAGTACATGGTTTTCTATAAAATAACTGATATAATATATATCAAAATAAGGTTATATAAATTCTCGGGGGATCATATTTAATACAGTTGGAGATATATTTATACATACCACATATGTTATTCATTTTGTTTTAATATAAAATGAAGTTTAAGAAATGATTTATTCTGAATTTTTACGATTCACACTGATAGTGATGTATTATAACAAAATAAAATATTAGAAATTTTTTTACTATTGTATTAGAAAAATGTTAGGATTATAAATGAAGAAAATTGGAATATACATGGTGAGATCACCTCAATAGGGATTTTCAAAAATCATCCAGGCCGTATTAATTAGATTAGTGACATGAGATTTTGACAGTCCAAAAATTATATTCGTACATCAGTAGAATAATTTTTATCATGCGAGGGATAAATTAATTTGATTGATGTTGGTTCTAGTTTATATGGGTGTTTATTGGAGTTTATTCCTTATAAACAAATATAATTGTAATTCCAATTACCAAAATATTTCATTACCTGAATATTATTGAATATATTTTCATGTTATGATTTTTCTTTTGTGCATGATAAATATGAAAATATCTGTAAAGTTTTTTTCACTTAAATATTTCATAACAATTCCCTCTTATAATTGGAAACTTGATGTTAATGTATGATATTGTTAAACATATATTCAATGGTTTTTATGATATTATTTATATAGGTACCAAAATAATGTTTAGATATAAGATTCTAGATAATCATAAGAAGATAGGGATTATTCTCATGAATTTCACACTTGGTAACCCACCTGAGATTATTTTATGATTAAAATTCCACCAATAATAAATAACATGTTTTATATGTCATTAGATATTTCTATCTGCATACCTGTGTACTTTTTCCCAGAACAAAGATCATTATTACCATATATCGTGAATTTTTCACTTTGATATAATTATGAATATATATTTCTCAAACCCTTATAGAAACACAGAAAAAATTGGTTGTATCATAAGTGATATGAAATTAATTACAGCGTTAAGAATGAATTTTTCCCTTTTGAGTAAATAAAATTCTATATCTCTGTCCCATTGATGAAAATAAAAAAATTGATTAAATCTATGGCTATATAATTTTATTGACAAGTTTTATTAAAATTTTTACTAAAACATAAAATAAAAATAGAGGTTGATGAAAACAAAGTGAATCCTTCTTGATGCGATATTGAGACAAATAGAATATTTTGAAAAGTAATCATTCAAAGGAGGTTTTGGTTATTGTGACATTTCCTTCATTCTTCATGGTTTCCTTGATGTGTTGCAAGATGTTAGTCATGGACATTAGGTAAGACCCCTAATGCCACTATGAATGTTGCCTTTCAAGTCACACACTTTTTATAAATAATGTTTCAATTAAATACTAATTTAATTTAATGATCATAATAAATATTATTATCAACAAGTGGTCTAATAATTATTTAGGTTTTAGTAATCGAAAAAAATTTAGTAATTAGTTATATTTCACTTTAGAATAATAATGTGATTTTGATTTTTACATAAATAATTATTCATCATTTAGTGAATTGAATCTTAGATTATGTATTACTTATTATTCACGTGTAATAAATAAATATTTACTTATTAATCTGTTAAAAAATGGATTTAGATAAATATTTTTTAGTTATATTAATATTAAAATAAATATTTTTTAGTGTGTTGTTTGATAATTATATTTATATATTTATTGAATAAATTATACTTTTTTTATAATTATTTTTCTTCAAGGTTCAATTGATGCAAAAGAGGATAGATGAGAACTATTAATGGTTTAGTGATTAAAATGATATATACTTTAAAGGTAATATTTTTAAATTGATTGATTTATTTAAAAAATAATTTTTAAATATATATAAGATTAGAACATGTTTTTTATTTTAATAATAATATTATTATTATACTACATAGGGTTATAATTAAAATAAAATATTCGATAATGGCCATTGTGTAACTAATTTTTTCTAATCAAGGTATATAATTCTACGTTTATTATTTTAAAGGGATATAGAATTATTATTCATAATGAAAGTTATCCCAAAGGAATTATCTCAGGATCATGAGAATTTATCAAATAATCTATCATGAATGAAGTGGTAAATATCTCAATATTGAGTGATATTATGCTTCTCCTCCCTCTGAAAACAAATAGAGCAAGGGATGACACATTATTAAGATCAATGATTAATAACACAAGATGCTTGGATCCTCTGTACTAGCTCCCAAAATAATAAGGGAGTCATTTTAAGATTCATGGATAAAGTTTGAATATTTATAGATGAATTCTACATTTTATTATTTATAACAATGACAATATGAATTATAGAGGGGGTTGAATTGATAAAAAAACTACAATAAAAAATTATTATCAAAATGAGGAAATTCATGGTTTAAACTAATTACAAATTTAATGTGAAAATATCCTCTCTCAAAGATCATGGTGGATTGTGTTCATCATGTTCATGGATATTATCTAGTGGAGATGATGAAAATTTTTATTGGGAATGGGATCAATCGACCTAAATTATTCCAAGAACCATTATTAATTTGTGTTCAAGTGGTGTATGGTATTCCCACATGGATATTTTTGAACATCAAGTCAAGTGTTTCAAATTGTGAAATAATTATTTGTATCAGATTCATCTTTGGGGAGTGTTGAATTATTGATTATTCCAAGAGTGGTAGACTATAGTGAGTTGGTTTAGGAATGTTTAGTATGAGATGTGTAGTCGGATATCCTATAGTTTACCATAAGATATAGATTGGTGGCTTGGTGAATTATAAGATTCAAGATTTGATTATATTCATAATGTTATAACATAACCATAAATACATAGATTATAATGAGACTTGGCATGAGATTAAATTTTGAGAAAGATGACGGTATTATAAAATATGATCTTTGGATTGGGCCTGGGGTATAGGGTGTGGTTACAGGTCATGTAGAGTGATGTGTCATTATTATAGGATGTGATTACGACACTAAGTTCAATGATATAGGTTGTGTTAAATATCAACATAAGTTATTGGTTTCAAGATAGATACATGATTTTTGATCACATCCTAAGTGATAAGGTGTTTTTATATGATTTTATTGTGCATCAGACCATGATTGATATGATATTAGACACCTTCTATAAGATTTAGACAGTGTTTTACGTCCTCATTTTCCACTTTCATGCAATTTTATGTGGATCCATGGTGCTATGTGACATTCCATTTGGAATAAGATGATGTGGGTGAGGCGAGGAATCATGGTTTCCTGGTTAACACATGATAAACTAAAACATATACTTTTATTCTCTCTGTTTATTCTATAAACACACACAAAAACTATATATTATGGTATATCAAAACAATCATGTTGGCGCCTCCATTGCATGATTTATTTATCACAACACACACATGAGCCATGGTTCTTGTATAAACCCTTATACATATATCATGTAACAAGTTACATGATAGATAGGGATGGAATTTCTAGATATACATTTTATGGACTAGTCCAGGGAGGGCATGGGTTTTTATTGTTGACTAATGACTATTTTTTTCTTCAATTTTCATTTTTCTTATGTTTAGACTAGGGGTTTACCTTATGGTGAATGTTTGTATGAAGAGCATGGTTATTATTATATTATAGAATATCAACATTTAATGTTATTTAATGTTTTCTTATAATTAAATTCCATGCACTAAAACTTGAGTATTATGTTGATTCATTAATTTATATGATATTTTATTTGATGATACTAGAGTATATTATATTATTGTTTGTTATAAACTCTATTTTCTACTCAGTATCCTATGGAATATTGAGAGATTCACCTTGGTTCTTGTGGTATCACTGAACAAGAGACCAATTAGGTTATTTTAGTTGGGGAATTATAGACACATGCAAACACATACACAAACACACACTAAACAACCCAAAAAAACATAATACATATACACATGAATGCATACATTCATGCATACATTCATTCATGAATTCATACATACATAATTGTATGTATATATAGATACATACATACATACATACATACATAAATACATACATACATACATACATACATACATACATACATACATACATACATACATACATACATACATACATATATACATTCTTTAACATCACAACTTTTTAGATAGGTAAGAATTATTTTAAATATGGGTGACCCCTTGATATGTTTCTCTTTTGGATTAAGCTCCGGAAACCCAACCCTAAGGAAGGATGGTTTTTTTGGAATGGAAGGTAGTAAAGGCTACAACCTGGCTACAAAAGTAATAAATGGAATAAATTAAATTCATGGTGTGAATTTAATTCATGATACATGTTCAATTTATATAATGTGAATTGCTCTGTATAAGAACAATGAGTTTTATGATGTCTTAATTCAATACATGTTTTGAATTGAATATGTATAGAAATTTAATTCATGAAGTCTACTATCATCGGAAAACCCCATTAATTATGAGTATTAGTTTTTCCCAAGGGAGCTCAAAATTTGTAGGATGTTTAAAATACACAGTTCATGAATATGCTGGGTTGGTTTTTTTAAAATGGGTATAATCCCTTTATTTTTCCTCACCCCTCACCTTTTGTGTAGGATCCCTTCTTCCATGGGGGATCAAAAATGCATAAAAATTTGATTCCATATTCCTCCCAAAAACAAAATCTAATTGATAAACCATTAATCATGTTGGTTAGGCACTAGTATGATAATTTATCCACTTCATTCTTTTCTTAGTTTCTATCATTATCTTCAATGTAATTCTAGTGTGTGATAATATGCCATATTTTGAGGGCATTTGTTTTTTTAATTTCATCCATTCTATATTGTTTCAAAGGATGGAAACAAAATATTTTCTTCTACCAAACTATGGTATGGGGTCTATTTCTCATCTACAAACATCCCATCATATTTATTATGGGTCATTTTTTCATGTGTCAGACTCCATTGGTGAAACCTTAACAATATCTAATAAATTAAATTAAATGAAAAACGTTGTTTAATATAGTCCTATAAACCTTATGTCTTAAATTGGAGGGTTACTATCCTACTATGATCCACCACTAAAGATGTTCATTCCATAAAGGCCTAAGGGCCTCATGTCATGAATAAATTTAAAAGAAAATTTGAGGTTTGTTGATGGATCTTGAAAATAATTTAATGATTTTTTGTAAGTGATATGAATTACATAGAAGATAAACCCATAACCTTTCCTCAATACATGGGTGACACATTGGTCCCTACATATAGATACCTTATATGGGATAGTTGAGATTTATTAAATTGAATATTTTAAATTAATCTAAATACACCGAGAATGATACTTGGTTTCTTTAATAGAATACCATGGATTAGCTCACCATGATGATGCATTATGTACCTTAACAGGGATAGATACATGGCTTACTAGTGGATTACCTTGGAGGGGATTGGATGAAATTGTGATATACCATCCCTTGAGAGGTACTTAGTTCCCTGTGTGGTATACCATGGAAGGGATTAGAGTGTTATGCCTTTAGACCATGCTTAAGGTGATGCTTGGGATTCCACTTACTGATCACCTTAGATGGAATCTTATGGTGATTGGTGTTTTTAGTGATCTTGGAATGATACAGAGGCTACCCCTTTTGGATCACCTTGGATGGGATCAATATTCCTATTTATTGAGAATTAATAATTCCTTTATACTATGTTTTGGGATGCATCCACTAAACCAAAGAACGAGTTTGGTTCGGTCTTTGATTACACATAGATATTTGATGACCAAATTTTGTTTCTATACTTATTTCCAAAAATAATTATAAGTTATATAAATATATATATATGTATATATATGTATATAAATTTCCTTTAAAGGATATCCCTATAGGTTGACCTTAGTTCTAAGATATCCTTCTTAGGGAGAAGCAGGAAGTATATATTGGGTATCCTGTGAGGAACCCTATCTGATGTGGTTTATTTTTTCAATACCTTAAATTTATTATTTACAAATGTACTTATCATATAATATGCATAAAATAGAAATTTCTAGACACATTTTGTGGTGTCCAACAGAGTATATCTGACACCCTTGTTGGGCCGCCTTTGGTACCTGAAAATAAATTATAAATGAAAGGATAATAAAAGGGATAGACCAGATTCCGATGTCTGGTTATTAATACTATGATGATGTACAAGATCAAAAGACTTAGCCTATGCTCATGATTCCAATGGAGGTATTTTTTCCCTTTTTGTATTATTTTATCTTGTTGAATATTCATATACCCATGTATCCCACATAATTCCATTTTTTATAGAATCATGGAATGATCGTCATTTTTGTATATGATATTGATTATTCCCATGTATCTTTGTTTGGTTGATTTATCATTACACTACTATTTATTTATTTATTTTCCCACTACTTACTATTATTATATAACTTTTTTATACACTCTGATCAAGAGGGAATAGTCTCCCCAAGACCACAACCTAGACCAACCCTGTTAGTCAGAAAAATCTAGCATATAAGGATGTGTTCTTGAGTTCATGTGGACAACTGGTTTGGGAAACCGCATAGTGGATTCAGAGTTTGTGAGTGTGTGTACCTATATAAATAGGTGTTGATGAAAACATTAACAATTCATATATAAAACTATTTTATCTATAAAAAAATAAAAAATGGTGTTTTGAGTATAAACCATTGAATTATATGCCACTTCATTCAAGTGATTGATAGAAACTTTATTCTGGATTTGTCATAGCATCTAGCCTATTATAAATGATTGAAAAAATGTTAGAATAAATTGAAAATGTTACCAAAATTGATAGATAGTGGGGGTAAGTCATTGTTGATCGGTTTTTTTAATATAGTCTCATTATTTATTATTTTGTACATATCTCTCAATTTAAACTTAGTGTAGAAGATAAATATGAAATATAACATATATTTTGATGGGGGTTTTCACAAACATGGATGACTACGTCTTCTATGTATAATAGTTATTACCACCCAAAGACATAACTAATATTTTATTATGAATAAAATGTTTGATATAGGGTAATATCCATGAATAAGATACAATGCTGGATCCAACTGATTCAGAATGATTTGTAATTTGTTAAATTTAATAATGATAAAAACATTTTTTGATAATAATTACTAGAGAATGTACAATCCATCGATCAGATGAATGATTATGACTATCCTCCTTATCAGAAATGAGATGTATTAATCTTAGCATCTCCCTATTTTTAGTCTTTTAATATATGAAACATTTTTACACACTCTTATATACTACCCCACCATATATATGTATTTTATAATACCAAAATTCAAAATTATGAGATTAATAAAATTAGAGAAATCATATATGGAATTACCATTAAATTTTGCTTCACGATTATCATATTTTAAAAGTAGTAGATATAATAATCTTAAAATCCTCCAAGAAATTAATATTTATAAATGAATTTAAAATTTTAATATATATATATATATTTATAAATATAATTCAATGATCATCAATAATATTTCAATTCACCTTTACTATTTCTTCTCAGATAATATTACTAAAATTATCAAAGAAGTGATCCATAAATATATCACTATCATCATTTTACAAGGATACTACCAATTATCCCAATGAATTCCCCATTATTTTATAATATGATTCTTCTCATATATTCTTTATTTAAATACTCTACACTATCCACAACTAATTTTAAATTTTTTGATGCTGACATGCATCCAACAAAATTTTGGTGTGAAGTATTATCTCAAAGAGCAAACATAGCTCAATTATATGTAAACTTGTATCATGATCACCAATAAATATCTTGTTATTTAGTAATTGAATAAAAAACAAATTTATCTTGATTAGGGTTAAAATTTCACCTAAGGACATATTTTAATGTTACATTAAGGTTAAATGTATCCTACATATACTTTAAAAACATTGAGTTATTCTTACATAAAATTGTACTTAATCAGGAATGTATCTTTCAAAAATCAAATTGGTTTTGAGATGAGCTCAATCTACTATTATAAATCTTAATTTCACTCTTACATACCTTAGTAGATACACTATTTACTCTTAACAAAGTTCAAGAAGACTCAGTTTATTCATACACACATCCCATTTACTTACACATACCCTTCCCAAGCTAGAATTTTTTTCAAATAGAGACTGAGTTACTTTTTATTCTATGTGAAATCTAATGGATAATATTTTTGAAGATAAATTATTCGTACATATAATTAGTTTATATGTATTTATGATCTTTTAAAAAAATTTAATCATATATAGCGAGGAAAAATGAAAATTTATTCTTATGAAATATTATTTTAATATAATATTGATATTTTTTTTCAAATATTAAGGAAATGTAGAATTCAAAAACATAAAAAATCAACTATAACCTTCCAAATAGACTAAATAAACCTATCAAAAACATTTTAAAAAAATATCCATCTAAAATAAATTGAGAAATAGTTTATTTTAATTGATAATATATAGAACATCGTCCTTGATGGGTTTAATTATCAACTGCATAGATTAGTTATCAATAACATATAATTATTTCAACCACCTCAAACTAAAACTACTAACAAAAAATATTCTCAAATTCCCATCAATCAATTCAATTAAAATTTGAAAACCTATTTTCTTCCTCTTATGGATAATAAATTCAAAGGTCCTTTTTATGAGGTTGTATCTTTTATTAAAATGAAAATACACGAATCAATAAAAATTTAGTATACCTAAACTCTCTCAATGTAGAAAAAAATATAAAATAGTTCATATATAAATGGTTTCCCTAAATAATTTCATTTTGGGGAAGAAACATATAATCACACTCTTAAGAATTGATCAAGGAAAATTTTCAAACAGTTTACTTCACTAAACATAGAAAATAGGCTAAAAAATCATACAAAATAAGATTCTTCCTTATTCATATTATATATTCACCATTAAATTTAATTGAACATATATAAAATATGTGGAAACCTCATACACATACATTTTAGAGTATACATAAAGGGTTTCCCATATATATATTATCTCATATTTTAAGAAGACTCATTTGTGAAATTTTTCTAATAATAGCCAATATTTGCTTCTTGGATTTAATAAATTCTAGTTAAATAATCATTTAGTGATTTTATCTAATAATAAATGATATTTTATATTAATGATATTTTATATTTATTTTTTCATTGGATCCTTTGATATATTTAAAGAACTATTATTTTTATGAAATTTTACTACTAAATATATAATAGTGACATTATTATCCTCAAGTTGTTTCTTCATCTGAATTTTTTATGAGCCATCATATGACACATCATCACACAAAATTTTTATTAAATTAAATGTGATTTTTGATTTCTTCATATAATTTCATACCCCACATATTCCATTAATATATAAT
Source organism: Viscum album (assembly GCA_963277665.1). Lineage (NCBI taxonomy): Eukaryota > Viridiplantae > Streptophyta > Magnoliopsida > Santalales > Viscaceae > Viscum > Viscum album. The sequence continues at coordinate 1,734,659,116 of OY728122.1, forward strand.
TTGTCATCCATATTTGGATAAACTGTTGTTAGAGTAAGTGTTGTAGAACAAATAGTTAGAACATTAGATTATATAAATAGTCAATGACTTTAATATTAATAAAACAAATTATTACATATTTTTATTTATTCTATATGAATTTAATGAAATAATGTCTTATTGAATCTTTCACATTTATATGGTTATATAAGTTCCCTAATATAATGGGATCCCTGAAATTCCATGGTTATTTTCATTTATATTGTACTATATTAAAAAATATATGTTGGGACACATAGAAATTTTACTGTAAGGTGTGAGTACTCATAAAAATATGAGAATTATTTTCTAGAATTTCACAATTGGTAATATCGATGATGGGAGATTATGACAAAACACCCTACTATAGGAATTCTGCAAGTTTATGTGTCACATGATATTCCGGTATGTGAGTGTGTATAATTTTCCATAGACTTTACGATTATAATTTATACATGTTAGGACTATCTCACATAGATTTATTTCTATAAACCATGATGATAATATTTTATAAAGAATTTTGGTAAATTAGGTGCATTACACATGGAGTTTTATTAAGTAATATGTTGAGGAAGGATTTTTCCCTTTTTTATGTATAGAAGATGATATCTCATCCATTTTATTGAATTGTAAACTTCAACTTAAATTATATGGTTTTGTTGTAACATCATGTTTATTTCATATTTTCAATGTTATACATATTGAGCATATAGGTTGATGAAACATATGTGAAACCTTCTGAATGAGATACTATGACAAAGAGATTATAATACAAAATAAGTGTTCTTTTTTTGTTATTGATGTTGAAAAATTAAGTTCATTCTCTTGGGTTACCTGGACCTTTACTAAAAATTAATATTGGCCTCTAGGAAAGATAACCCATTTCCAATGATAAAGAATCCTAGAAGGTCCCAAAAAATGTTTTCCCAAAATAATAATACCATAATCCTCCATTATTTGATCCTTGTAAATTAATTATAAAATCATAATATTTTAATATATAGACATATTGTGCCATGATATTCATCAATACTTCTATTAAACCTTTATATTTTAATTATCCTTTAATTATACTTGTTAAATAATTTTAATAAAATTATATTTGTAGTGAACCTATATTTAATCCGCATCTAAATATTGCAAGGATCCTAAAAAATCCCACAAATATTCCCCATTATATTCTAATATATTTATTTATTTTACTTACTCATTTAAATCCTTCAATATATCCCTTAATTCTTTTCCATGTGTTCTTGATCTCATAAATAGAATAATATTTTGGTCAGATGTCACATCTCAATGTATACCGTTTCCCTTTTCAACTTGAAGACATCTCAACATGTTGCACGATCACCAATAATATTCAAAATGTTTAATAACTAATAAACATCACAATATCATATTTTGTATGGAATATGATTCACATTAGGATATATTTTTATCTTACATGAAATACAAAACTATCCTACATAATCCTTTAAAACCAAATGATATTATAATAAAACATCCACTTTAATATTATGTTATCCTTTATTCATATTTATTTATTTTGATATGGCCTCAAGATACACTTATGTCATTTCATTTTACACTAATTTACCTAAGTGTAGACAATCTTTAATCTTATACTATTGTATAAAGAGTAGATATATTTATATGTTTCTTACAATTACTCATACATGACCTTTAGAAATTTTGAATTATTCTTATAAAGATTATCAGTTCCTCTTATGTAGTATATGAAATATCTATGATAATATTACATGGACTCAAATATATTCTCATATAATATCATTTTCGTAGATTTATTGTGATGTAGTATATATTTATTCATATGAATCCATATAAAACATGTTGTTATTCTTATGAAATAGTAGTTTAATTTTATATAGACAATATATTGTAACATTTTCAAAATTCAACCACTCAAAACCATTTATACACAACTGTAGCCGACCCCAATCAACTAAAAAAACGTCGATAACTCATTATAATATATGTCATCCAACTTTAATAAGATAATAATCATTCATGTGTATTGATAAAAAATAAAAAATCAAACTAAATAGGTTCAATAATATTGTGATGACTGGGTTGAAATTAAGATGTGAAATTGTAAGACCCCTAAATGATAAAGGGTTAAATGATTAATGATATGACTCATGTAAACAAGGTGCACCTTAATTTTCAGGAGCCTGTCTAATTAGAACTCAATAGTTAAGCATGCTTAGCCTGGAGTAGTGATCAGGATGGGTGACCTTCTGGGATATTTCCAAGGGTGTGTCTGAGTGAGGAAAAAGCACACTGGAAAGGACATGTGTTGGCCTGTGGGGACTATCATTAGTCAGATGACCCGTTCAAGCATATGGGTGGACCCTTTGGTGGGGACCACGTGTCTGCGGGGCAACTGGTGGTACCTAACGGGCCAGGACAGGATGACCATGTTAAGGCGGGGTGTCTGTGCTATCACCGGGACCCAGTTGTTACATTTGGTATCAGTGGTGGTACCCAGCCTTAAGTGCGATGCACTGCCTGGGTTGAGATGTAGGACCCACAATGAGGACGTTTTTCCCTAAATGGGGGATTGTAATACCCCTAAATTATTAATGATATGACTCGTGTGAACAAGTTTCACCTTCCTTTTCGGGAGCCTGTCTGATTAGAACTCCACAGTTATGTGTGCTTGTCCTGGGGAAGTGATCAGGATGGGTGAGCTTCTCAGAAGTTTCCAAGGGTGTGTCTGATTGAGGACAAAGCACACTATAAAGGACATGTGTTGGCATGTGGGGACTTTCATTATTCAGATGACCCGTTCAGGCATGTGGGTGGACCCTTGGGTGAGGACCATGTGTCTGCGGGGCAACTGGTGGTACCTGACGGGCCAGGACCCGACGACCATGTTAAGGTGGGGTGTTTGTGATATCACTGGGACCCATTTTTCATAGAAATTCACATATCCATGATTATTTAAAAATACAAAATAATGGGATTCATTATCAACAATAAGAGGATTAAATTGATAAATAAAGACATTATAAGTGTTTTCTAGAATAATTAATGTATAAATTTTATCATAGATAATTTGAGAGATGATAATAACTAACTGATAATAAAATAAGAATTTATTTAAAAGTAAAAAAATATTCAATCTTGTAAAAAACTTCCATTTATTAGATGAAAAGTAATAAATTAATGTAAATATTGAGTTTGGTGGATGTTTCATTTTGATAACTAAGCTTTATATCAACATTTAAGGGTTTGTTCATCCCATGATGAGGTTTTTTATCTTGTATGAGGGAAAAAAAGTGACTCAAGTGCTCATGCATATCTCAGGAGCATTAAGTTGAATTTTTAATGTTCTTCTGATCCGTATCTAGGGAAAATTGTTATTTATGCACAGTTTAGGTGAAAAACAAGCAACACCCCATGCATAAAGAGGATTAAAGTTTATTTTTATAGTTCATGGTCATCTTTATTGGTTATTGCATGCTTTTGATTAATTGTGCAGATAATAGAAGAAATAATTTAAGATGTCTTGTTCCTTGGTCTTGGATCATGAGTTTTGCATGGTTTTAGAAAAATCAAACACAATTTTTTAGATGACATTTTCAGATTCAGTGTATGGTTTGGTAATTTTTAGTACCAACAGTAAAAATTAGAAATCCATAGAGAGTGACAGCGATAAGGTTGTAAAATGGTTTGGATATCCATTTGGCCCCATAATAAGGATTATTAAAATGGTAAATTTTTTAATTTTCACTCCAAATCTCCTAATATGAAACACACTTTTCTTTCTCCCTCTCTCATGTATGTCCAATGGTATTCTACCCATCCTTAGTATTTAAAACTAATTCAATTTAGGACACTCTTGGAGTATTTAATGGGAGATTTGTAGTGTGTTCCATCCACCAGTGTCCTCCTCTCCTCATCTTCTTCTCTATAAATTTTTATGTTATTTTGTTGGGGTTTCATTTCCAATTCCACATGACAATAGTGTAATTATAAACATATGATGTCTGTTTCAATCTTCCTTGAAATAATATGTCTTATAATGAAATCTTCATCCCATTTCATGTTGATTTGCTGGAGATAAGTTTTTCCATCAAATTTATATTTGGTTTTTGCTAAAAATATATATAAATTTGGTTTTATGATGAAATCTATTATTAGTGATTATGTCTAATAAATTTTTGGGAATCTCTCATAGACCGTCCACATGATACTGTCCATAGTTTTAGAATAAACGGTTCCACTAGGCCATGTGTGTGGATCATGACTAGTTGATCATAAATTGTCCTAAGATGAGTCTTGGAATGAGATTTCAACAAACCTTATGAAATGTAATTTTTTTATAATATAGGTGGTGTTGGTACATTCCATTAGTTATTATACTAGCAATTAAAGTTATGTGTTATTTGTGGTCAGGCCATGGCGGTTATTGAACTTTAAATTAATTTTTTAATTAAACTAATTAATTAAAAATCAATATTAAAATGGAAATCTATATAATTATATATATGAACCAAGGGACATGTGTCCCCTTAGTTTAGAATAATATCTTGGTCACTGACCAAAAATGGTTCATATATGAAAAGAAATCCCTAAATCCCATGCATGGTTTAATTAAAACGAAATGAGATGAATGTGTACCGGTGGACCTAGAACAATATCTTTATACACTTCCTTATCAGGGAGGATCATGGATTCATTTGTTTAGCACTAGCATACCTTGTTTGGAAGCTTATGATGACTTATGGGTTGTCACCACATTAAGGTGTGTTGGTGGATGGGAAGTGGTGGTTAAAAATGTCCTATCAGTACATATATAAAATATATTGGTCCAACGATACCATAGTAGTGATAATGGGTTTGGGTTTACAACTGACACTTGTATACTATTCTTTTATTCCCTCATGATAAGTGGTTTGGTAAACTCTCATGGAGTTGACTTAGCCCAAATGTAATATAAATTCTTATTATGGTGTTCATGAAAAATATAAATGGAAATTTTCAACGTTAAGGTGTTTATATTAAATAAAAAAAGTTCACATTAGTTATTATTTATAGAACAAGAAATAGAATTCACCCTAGTCGACTGTTCTGATTTGATATATGGACATAAACAAGAGCATTGTGCATCTCCGGGTAATGAGGTTGTAATTCCTACATATTACATGTTAGGATTTTGTGATATAATAAAGGGTTGGGATTGAAGAATCATTTAACTCTATGTAATGAGGGATGAATTACATCATACACCCAAGTAGGTGATTTTTATACAATATAGTGTCAATTACCAGAGCATCATGTTTCTCATTGTAATGAGGGAATGATTCCTTCACATGGCATATTAGGATGTTGTGATATGATATACGGTTAAGAATACTAGCATCATGTTTCTTTGAGTAATGAGGGAATTATGCTTATATATTCCCAAGTAGGTGGATGTGATACAATATAGGGTCAGATTCCAAAAAATCATGCATCTCCAGGTAATGGGGACCTAATTCCAGAATATGACCTAGTAGGAAGTTGTGATATGATACAGGTTTAGGAACTGGGGAATTATATATATTAGGGTAATGAGGGAATAATACTGATATATACCCCTTTAAGAGACTGTGATATGATATAAGGTCAGACATCAGGGCATTATGTATCCCCAAGTAATCAAGTCATGATACCTACAGATTCCCTAGTAGGTGATTGCACTATAATATAGGGTAAGGAATGAGGGTTTTATGTATCCATTAGTAATGAGTGATTTAAATATGAATACACTCTAGTATGTTGTGATACAATATAGGTCCAAGAATAAAAGTGTTATATATATGTGGGTAATGAGGGCATGATTTATACACTTTCTCTTGTAGGAGGTTGGTATGTGATATAGGTTCAAGAACTCATCTGTTCGGCATCAATGGGTGATGGGAGGATAATCCCTACTTATTACCTTATATGGAGTTATTATAATATGTAAACTTGGATGGATCAATCATCGTGTTTTTAATACTAGTCGACATAACCATTATGATGTGCTCGGAGAAACCCTAACACTATGCAAAGTAGATATGGTCGATTAGGGATGTGTACCAAGGATTTGTGGTGATTATCATTAAATAATGAGGGGTGAGTTAGTTGAAATAGTTGGAATAGTCAAGTGGAATTCTAAAATAAACTCTGGAACTCTTTGACATATGTATAACATACCTCAAGTTCCAACACGGGACCTGAGCACCTGTGATGATTTATTTATCTATGTTTAATAGTTTATTAATTTATTCTGATCATATCACATGAACATATCAATAAATATTTTTATATGTACATTAAAATATTAGTGGTTCCTTATGGAGTTATTTTTTTGACATCCAATTTGGGATTCCACTACACCCAGGGTACCCGAGATGACTATTATTTGTTAATAGCATAGGATGGGAAGAGGCCTACAAATGCTAATTGTAAAGTTAGATTGCTTTGATTTGATTGGATACTATGATGAGGTGAATATTGGTGACTATATCATAGCCTATTGTATTTTTTATTTAGGTCATTCTTTTCATATGTTCTTTTCCAAGGGACATATCTAATCTATAAAACTATATGTTATGTTTCCATATTTCATGTTATTATTTTTAAATGTTTTATTTACACATTGTACCAAATATTTATTGTATAATTTTAATTATACTTGTTTTTTTACTTTATTATTTCACAATATAATATATGGTTTTTTAACTCTCTATATTACATCCTTAAATCCCCATTGATTGTGGGCTGCCTCTAGGATACAGGGTGGAAATTAGGAGGTTATGTTTTACTAATAGACTAGTTACTATTCATAGTGATCTTAATTGGGATGTTATAAAGGTGTATCATAGGTGATTTTATTTTGTATTAATATCTTTTGAGTTGATATATGGAGTACATAGGAATGTTTTCTGATAATGTGATGGAACCCAAATAGATGTGTTGTGAACTCCTTTCTGGTGAAAGTTTAGATTTCTATATAAATAGTATTAACTCTATTGGAATTCATTGTAATGGTTATTTTTTATTTCACCTTGAATGATATAAATAATGTTTGGATTTATGGATTTTGATTTATTAAGGATTTGGATCTTAGACCAACATGGAAAGAGGAATTTTTATGCACAGTTTTAGGAATGTATGATTCACTTGATAGATATATAACTGCTAGTCTGACTATTATCCCTAAATACAAAGGTTTAGATAATTTAAGAATCAAAAATAGATTATATAGTGTTTTAGCAGAAACATTATTAATGGAATTCTACTATTCTTAGTTCACTTTTGTATATTTCTCCTGATGAAAGGTCAAATGGGTCTGTGATGAGACACGAAATGGTGGTGATGATGGTGTGATCCCTTTAGTAGGGTACATGCAGTGACCCTATTTAGTTTTTATGAAATAGGATTACTTATTAATAAATCTTTAGCAGAAATTACTATTTGGGTTTGGTTATTTTAATTATAAAATATATATATATTTTATTCATGTAACTTGGAATGACATTCTACATAACCAAAATCTATGAATATGTGATTCTAAGCACTGATCATGGTAGGGTGATCTTGTTATATATTTATATACCTGGATGAGTAGCGATCCTTGAAGGGGTGACTCCTTTATGTGTTTTCTAGATAATGATCTTCTCATGATTCAAATTATTTAGTGTTCATAGGGGGATTCCTAGTGAGAATCAATTCCCTTACAGGTTTATGAGTTGGAATATATTTCCTAATATTCTTTTTAGGGCCCTTCAATGGGTATTCATCATTTCAGTTATCCAACAATTTTTTATACGGGAATATAAATGTACATCCATGAGTAGTGACCTACTTGATATGTGACCTATGGGTTAGTTGGGAGTTACTACTATACAGAGTATGGCTCGAGATTTTAATTGCCCTAGTGTTTTTCGGTATGGGGTGTTATGTATGGGGTTAACCAACCTGAGGGGTTTTCCTAGGTCTATTAAATTCTTAGATATGAAAAGAATATGATGGTTCTTCAGATATGATATTGATAAAAGTGATGTGTGGTAATATATATTCATAGGCATTATGGTTCATCATATAATCTAAAAATGGAGGTACTATGAGTTATAGTGTATGGTATCAAGAATAGAAATTATGGGAAGGAGTAGTTGTGCCTATGAGCCTATTGACTTTTCATATTATCCCAATGTTAGGTAATTGAGGGAAATTTTCATTTATGGAATGATGCCTGGGTTAGAGGGGGTCATGTGGTATAAATGGGAATTGATAAATGCCTAGTTTTGAAGAGGAGAAACAATGGTCTTTAGGATAGATGAGGAAAACATGAGAGGTGAAGCATGTGAAGAGGTTTATTAGCATTGTAACTAATAAATTATTGACCAGGAAAGAGATTGTGTGTTATGAAGTGATCAATTCCGGATTTGATAATACATATATATTAACATAACATTTTGTGTTTCTCGGGAGGTGGTATATGTGTCTATTGATAGAAGATCATGTTGAGTTTGTGATCTAGGAGAGGTATATTTAAATCCATATAGTGTGTAATGTTTCATTGGACCTTAAAGAGTATGAAAATCATGTAGGGTAGGTCATCAATAAGTGGGGGATGTTAGTGTATGGATGATATGGAATTCTGATACCATATATTGATGACTTTGATTAATCATATTCTATGGAAAGTTTATGATATCTAAATTGTATATTAATATAAATAGATTAAGTGATTTAGAACTACAATAATAAATGGAATTTGGTGATACATTTAGGATTCAGATCGTTAGTCCATCAGTTCATTTGATACTATAGAATAAAGAGTTAGATGATAGAAGATTCAACAATTTTATGTCACTAGAGTTAGTTTCAACCTCCAATGTGAATGTTTGGATGACTATAGGATGTCTCCAGGATTTCAATCACTATGATCAGGTTAATTGATAGAACATCAGTGGAAGAACATATGTGTTTTTTGTAAAATTTTATGATAGGAGGTATGGATATTCCATTTTCATGAGATTAGATATATTAGGATTAAAACAATAATTTTTATATTGTTCTAGACTTGGTCGGTTCAATTCCGGGTTTTGTAGGGAATATTATACTGAAAAATAGTGCATCCAAATTCATTGAAATGATGATCAAAACTCATGAAAATCAATTTTAAATAGAGAGAAAGTGTTGTCCCCATCATTTGAACATCTTTCTATAGGTTTTTGGGTGTACTAAGTTGGAAACTATATCGATTGAGTAGGTGGACAACTAAGATTTATTGAAAGATGATTTCAATGGTGGAGAGTGTTGTGGGAAAAAATCATTTGGGGAAAACCATGAACCTTATGAAGAAACATTCAGAGTTATTGTGACACACTAGTATGCACATGTGGTGTTGGGATCCTTCATGGAGGTTTGCAGATGGTTGTTGTTTGCATCTCTATTTTTCATGAGTTGGGTTGATTGTGAATGAAAATGTCCAATGGTAGATTATTCGATATTTAAGGTTGATAAATAATGAGTTTTTGATCAATTTATGACAGATGTAGTCCATGTATGTCGGTTTGAATCTTTAAGAAACATATTGGTGATGAGAGGTGTTATGATAGTAATGATATAAAACCATATCACTTTTTGAATTGATAAATAGAATGATATTTTAAATTTGAGTTTGGTGAATGGTTAATTATGAGAAATAGGATTCAGATAAATAATCTAAGTGTTCAGGTAGGTTGAGATGATATTTTTGGATATTTTTTGTGTCCCTTGAAGTTTCATGGATACTTCGGTGAGTATCAAGGGAATTAAGTTATATTTAGAATGTTTTATATGACTTTATCATGGAATCATGTTTTGGAATGCATAGTTTTGCTGAAACCATGAGACACCCAACTGTGGGGATGTTTAATGATCATGTTATGTATAACACATTCATATCTTAGGGTTCAATAATTATCTTTAGGAAAAAATATAGATCATAGAGGAAATAGTTTGTGGTGGCATAGACCTTGGCCTTGGAACATTATTTTCACATGGTTTTAGAAAAACCATGAAACATATTGATAAGGTGTTTTTCATAATCAATAGAAACATTGAAAAACCATGCAGAACCATAGTGAAAAGCATGAATCCGTGGATAGTGGTAAATACAAGGATGTATCACAGTTTTACTAATAGTGTGCACAAGTTTTTTATCTCATTAAAGAGGGAGAATTTAATATTTTCCCTCCATATTTGTAAATTGGGAAGCACCCTCTTCCTTATCCCGCTCTCCCACACTACTGATGAGCTTAAACCCCTTTCTCCTCTCAAAAACTATGATTTGGGGGGATGAGCTATTGGGTAATTTTCTTAGAGAATCATGGTGAGTTCCTGCCTTCAGATAACACCTCTCATCTTTCATTTATTCTATCTAATTTTTAGATTTATCCACTTAGGGATATAGTTCATTATCTACTAGAGAATGGTGTAATTAGATAAATAAAAGGATACATTCACACTTCATAGAAAGAGGAAGTCTCGTGATGACATCACTTCCATATTTATTTGTGATTCATTTGAGTTATTTAGTGAAAATATATATTTTGGTTTAAAAAAAAACATTAAGTTTGATGTTTTATTGGCCTCCTTTTTTAGGAATTGGTCCTAGGATGTTATCGAGAGTACATTGTAGACCTACCATGTACTCTATGTATTAGATTTAGAGAAACATATTCAACCCATCCATGAGGTTTAATGAGGGTTGTTTGATCATGTATCATCCTTATATGAGTCTTGGTAGGATATTCTAGCCTATATTACAAAGTGGAAAGCCTTTATTTAAGGTAGTTGGTCCCAATATATACCTTATGTGATTATGCAATATTTTTATGTTATGTGTGATATGTGGTCATTAAAAAGTGATGATAGAACATTAAATTTAATTTTTTGTTAAATTAAATTAATAAATTTAAATTTCAAAACAAATTTAATTATATGAATGTACCACGAGATTCCACAAACCCTTGGTTAGGAGATAATATCTTAGATGTCGATGGATAAGGATTCTGATACCAAAATAATGCCCCATGTAATTGAACACTGAGAGGGATATAATTTAAATAAAATAAAATGAATTTGAATTAGTTACTATATCATATAAACCTTATTCAATACATTATAATTGATGTAATTGGACTTAGTTTTTTGGTCCTAGTAAGTTGTTTTTATAAGATTATAATTCTTTTTGTCTTCTAACTCGATGACGTTTTTTTGGTGGTTAGGTTGTTATTTCTATAGATGGAACCTTATATGACCTATCAAAGATGTAGTATCGATGGGACCTTAGTAGAGATGATGCATTTGGGCTTGCAGGAGACCCTTTCATGTTGTTCTTTTCCCTTACTGATAAGTGGTTTTGTGAATTCCTTTAGAGAGGTCATAGTATAAATGAAATAAAAATTAATGTGACATGGTCCTGAAATTTATAAATGTAAAAAATGGAATTTATTATATTATATAAAAAGTAATTCTCACATGATGTGGTATATATGGTAAATGAAATGGAATACACCCTAGTAGGTAGTACTGATACAATATAGGGTCAGGTGTCAAAGCGTCACATATCTCTAGGTAATGAGGGTCTGAGGATCTCATATGCCATTGTAGGATGTTTTGATATGATATAGAGTTATATTTAAGATCATTATGTATCTATGGGTAGTGATGGTATGATTCCTTCATATGCCTAAGATGGTATGTAGCACCCCCGGTTTCAAGTAAGAAACCATTTATTTATTATTTTTTAAGTATGTAGAGTGTTTGAGTGAAGTTTGGGAGGGTCTGGAAAACATTTGGAATGTTTTTTGGGGCTTTTATAAAGGAGATTAGTTGGTTTAAAATTTGTGGAAACCATGAAACTCCTATAGGAAACTGTGAAATTTGAGACATGGGCTAATAAGAAGGCACCCGGTTAGGCGCATAGTTTCTCCAAACTATGTGACCACCCAGAAGAAACTATGTAAATAGGGATAGTGAGATATTCCATTGTTGGAACATGAAATATCTAACCACATGAGACAACTATTCCATGTACTTCTTGAGGAAGAGGCTGGTGCATGGTTAGTGCATATTTTTTCCTAACCATGCGACTAACCATGCACAGTTTAAATCTAGATCCTTAAAAAGTGGATCATACACCTTTTCACCTCAAATACTCATTTTTTTACCCAAATATATGTTAAAAGGTGATTTTTCATCCCAATGGTCATGGAATATTTCCCCATTGATCAAAAGGTTATCTGAAGGTGTTTCATGGTGGGTCGAAGCCAGGTTCTATTGGAAAGTCTCCTTTTGTGGTATTTTTTGGTAGTTTTCTTAGATATTCATTCCTCCCTTTCATGTATTCATTTATATAGTCTATTTCAGATAGATTTAATGTTTTTTATTCCAATCATGGTATATGTGGCTTTGAAAATGATACGAGAAGAGTTCTAAGGTGGATTTTTTGAGATTCAACTCAGTTTTGTGGGCATTTTCATGCCATTATTCATTTCCTCCACAATTCATGAGGTAGGTGGATTAACTATCAACTCCTATTATAATAAATTTAAGGCTTAGATTAAAAATTTTTATATTGATTGAAATTAATTGTGAAATTGTTATGTACAGAATGGTAGAAACCCTCTTTAGTGATGGTTTGAGTATTTTTTGGAATTGTGGAATTTTTGTGAAAAGTTCACTGTTGAATGATTTTAAAATGGTGATTTTAAATATGTTTGTTTGTTTAATTCATGAAAAAATTGGTTTTGTTTCAACATCTTAAAAAAAACGATTTTTTGGAAATTTCTTGAACAATTGATTTGAAATAGTTTTGGAATAATGGGTTTTTTGTGAGTTCATTGTTTTGATGTGACCCCAAATAATGGGCATGTACCATTGGGGTAAAAAGGTACACAACCCCTAATAAGGGGCATGCACTATTGGGTACAAGGAGAATGGATACATAGTGACAACTTAGTGAATGGACAAGAAACCACTCATCAGTATGGAACAATTAGTGAAGAATGAATATGTGTGTGTGCGTTTGGAAATCATGGAAGGGGTACAAAAAAAATCAAGGTGTAATGTATTACTTGTTTATGTTCTTTCCTTCTAATTCTATTTCATTGTGAAATTAATTTTCATTGATATAAATAATGAAACTATTTGATTTTTTATATAAATTGTTTTATATAATGGTGTTATCATCATCTATCCTTGTGGCATGAGTATTAAAGTCATTTTTTCAAAACCTAATGAGTTTCATTACTCATCTATACTTTTCAACTTTGGTGATTTTGCAGATATCATTTATCTAGACATAGAAAAGGTAAAGTATCACACATCTTTAGTGGTGCTTAAAGATACTTGGGATATTTGTTTGGAGTTGGATCTTATAGAATGTTGGGATATGTGTAGTTATATACTGGAGTCATAGAGTTTTGTTGTTTTTTCTTCCAATGCATACTTTAATGTTAATATTATTCTATTTTGGAACTCTATTTTAGTTTGGTTTTTATATCAATGGTATTACTTTGAGTTATTTTACATTTTTATCATGCATCATGTAGTGGTATTTTATTTTTGCACGTTTGGTTGGGTTTTTTATCATCAAAGGGAAAATAATCCCCCATATATTAATAAAAATCTTAGCATTTATTACTAGCATTTGGAACCTTATGGATGTAATGTAAGGCAAAGTAATTTCCTTCATCCTTCTCAAGCCAGTGAGGATGGGTGAGATGTTACAAGGTCGTTCTGGTAATATCAATGGCTGGACACAAGTGTATCATTTTTCTTTGGTTGAAGAGGGAATGATGCTCATATGATCTAGTAGGCAATTGTGATATTATATAGCTTATGGAAGAAGAGAATTATGTTTATTAGAGTAATGAGGGATTGAATCCTATATATTCAGTAGTTGGAATTTTTTATATGGTATAACATTAGGCTCTACTACTTTATGTTTATCCCTGTAATGTGGTCATGATGACTGCATACACCTTAGTAGCTGATTCTGATATAATATAAGGTCTGAAACTAGGGCGTTATATATATCTGGTTATTGAGGCTATGATACCTATATAGTCCCTATTAGGTACTTGTGACATGATATATGGTCAACCATCCGGGCATTAAATATCCATGAGTGATGAGGTCATGATAACTGTATATTCCATAGTATGTGGATATGATAAAGGTTCAGACTCCCTTTCATTGTGTATTTTAGGATAGTAGGGGCCTGATACCAACATACAACATATATGGAAGTTATGAAACATAATACAGTCGTGAACTGGGGCTTTTTATCTCTTGGTATGAATTTATAGATAACTTTATATGCCCCAATAGGTAATTGGGATCTGATATAGGCTTAATAAACTATGAGTTAATTATATCTGGGTGATGTGGGCCTCATACTTGCATACTTCAATATATAATATCATTAGGTTATGTATACTGGTGTAAATACGATATCATGATATCATATTGGTTGGAGTGATCACTGTGATGTGATCAGAGATGCTAATAAAATAGAGAATGTAGATATAGTCTTAAAGATTTTTCCCAAGCATTATGGATGATTATCATTTACAACCATGGGGTGGGTTGGGAAAATATATTTGGAACTACCATGGTACATTCTTAGAGATACCATGGAACAATCCAAAGAAGGTATGACTAGCTTCAGGTGCCATTAGGGGACCTGGTCCGTTCCTTTGATTTATTTATTTTTTTAGTTGTTTATTTATTTATTTTAATCCTATTTCATGAACAAATAACTGCATTTCTGGGTATATACAAGACCATGTTGGTGGTTCTATATTGATGTTGTTACTCACACCCTTCTTGGGTTTCCATTCAAAATGGGTACCCGAGTAGTCTCTCACATTTTGTAGGGGTATATAATTCCATCTCCACACAACACAAAATGAAATTCATGAATATGAGTTTAGCATGATCATAAAACATTCAAGACATCATATACTGTGAAAAATAAATTAATTTCATAAACATTTCATTATAAAATAACCCATTGAAAGGAAACTGTTTTCATAAACATTTCACCAATTCATCATAGCGTAACATGTGAAAAACATATGAGATTCATAATAATCATATAATCATTAAAAAATTAATGAAATAATAATAATGGTATCATTGTAATATTCCCTACATAAATATTATGTAACATCAAAGTGTGTCATCTTATATGGAAAGTTCATTTAGAGGATTACTTGGATCATTTCTCTTGGAAATTACTCTTTTTCACTTTTGAATCACTTATCTAAAATATAAAACATTCTTTAATATAAAATATATAATTTTACCTGAAAATAACCTCAGAAACATGCAACGTAGGTTTTGGATAATTGTGTTTTCATGAGGATGGTAAATTCTATTCATGTCATATATGTTAAAATAAATATTCCTTTCTTATTTACGGTAAAAAGAGAGAATTTCCGCATTCAGAAAATATAAAAAATATTTACATTAAACCATTTAAAAAAATATAAAATATAGAAAAATTGAATGTAAAGAATCATTGTAGAATATTAATATTATTATTCAAATCATTTTTAGAAAACATGGACATGGAATTGAAAAGATTTTTGACCTAAAAGATATAAATTTGGTTTTCCTTAACATCATTATTTTGGTATTTTAAATCATTATAGAGATTAAAATGTCGGTAAAACAAGTGATTTTAAAAAATAAAGAGTATAAAAAAATTAATGATTTTCTTAAGATTTATACCATTATTTTTCTTTAATGGAATTCATTCATAAAAACTTCCAATAAATATTTATATTCTATGACTAAATCTTACCCCAAGTATTTCTTTTCTTCATACATGATATAAACTTATATATTGTAAATATATATTTATTATAAAATTTTTATGATCTGTACATTCATATACAATATCATATATGATTTTTTCTATAATTGTTTATTACTCATTTGTTTGGAATTCATTATTTAAATCACTGTTTCGAGTGACAACATATTCATTTATCATGCATGTTTTAGTTTTTCATTCTTAGTGTTAGTACCTTAATCATGGATATATAATCTTTATAATGTGTAACATGATATTAATATATATATATATATATATATATCTAGATTCATCAATAAAATTTATAGATAGAATAATGAATTATACCATTCCTAGAGATGGTAGGATATACGAATGCATGAATGAAGTTTTCATTTTTCAATGGATGGAATGAATTTTTTTAAAAAAAATAAATCCTTAAAAATAATATTATTTTCATAAATAATAATATATTAATTTATTAAATCAAGGAATGTATCCATCTAAGAAAAGTGGTGAAGAAAAATGAATTACACTGTATATGGAGATGATAACTTATTCTTATGAATGAGTTATGTTTTCACTTTTCATTGGATGGAAATAAGGTGGATAATAGTTTTTTCAGAATAATGATAAAATATATATTTATATTCAATACACTAAATTAATTATTTGATAATGGATACCATGGATTTAGAATATTTTGAAGAAGAAATAATATTGAAAATGACTGGTAAATAGTTATACCTCATTATCGAGAACCCTCTATTGACTCACTCCTTAAGCCCTGAAGGGATTATTTTATTGAAATAAAACTAAGATACCTAATTTTTATAAAGAATCTTGGAAGGTATTTTATTAGGTTTTGGATGCGATATATGTATCAAAATGTGCGAGGAAGAGGGGATAAGAGGTTCCCCTTTGTAAGTGAGGGGTGGGAACTCTTGGAATTATAAAAATGATTAAAATATAAATTAAATATTCTTAAAAAAATCGTTCAAATGGATAAGGATTAAAATAAAAATAGGATAATTTAGTTAAATCATCATAAAATTAAATTAATAGTGTTTTGTGTTTCATTTTATATATTATCATTTTGATTGACCCCTTGATTAACAAAGTTTAGCCTTAACCTTGATAACATATTTTTCATCCTATAATAGTTATAATTTAAAATATAAGTTAAAAATTTAATCATAATTGGATTATGAATTAATATTTAGACCATATATTCTCGCCTTTCTATATGTTAATTTTTTTATGATTTTTTTGTAATTTAATAAAATATTATTTTCATAAAAATATTATTAATGTCATTTTGGACACTACTCTCTTAATTTAACTTTAAATACATAAATAAAAAATGTAACTCTAATATAAAACTTCATCACATCATTAATATGTTATATTCACATATTAAATTCATGTAATACTGTAAATCAATCAAATTAAATTATACTTAATATATTTAAAATCATCAATTATATATTTAAATTAATTTGAAGAAACAGAGTTTCAGCATTGTGTAAAAATTTAAGCTAATTATATAATTAATAAAAAAATTAAATAAATTACCATCATGATTTTTTTTTCATTATTCTCAATATAATAATTAACATTAATTCAAAACTTTATTTTTATACCTATGTAAATGCATAAGATATATTTTAAGGTAAGAAAGTTATATTTCATATTTTTTCACATTAAATATTATACAAGATATTTTCATTGAAAACTCCCATAAAAACAGTTAAATTTTGATCATAATTTGATAAGGATAGAATTAAAGTCTCTAAATAATAATTAATATGAAAAATGGTGGCATTAATACTTTTTTATAAACTAAGTTTACATGATTTACCTTTTATGTAGTTGAGAAATTTTACCACAATTACAATTCATAATTCCTAAAAATAAAAGGGATGCATTTACCAATTCTTGACCCCATTGTTAAATATATGGAATAATATATTCACAATTATATTTATATATCTTCAATAAATTCATTTTAAAATAGTTATGAAAAATTTAACAAAATAATTTTTTAGAAAAAAATAATTTATATGTAAAACTAGATTTATTCCAATCCTAGGGCGGGAAAAAGTTAGATAAATGTTAAAATAGTTTATTGAATATATAATATATAAATTTAATTAAAATAATTCATCTATTGTGATTAAATTATTTTATTTAAAATAAAAATACATTGCATGTCAAAAAATAGGTTTTCTGTAAAACAACCCTATATCATCAAATGATTTTTATTTTTATATATGATTATTTAAAAACCAATGAATTAATTGAATAAATTTTTAAACATGACATTTTTATTAATTTATCCAGTCATATTCATACTCAATAATCCAGCAGATAGGTGATAACAATCACATTAAATAATATTATTTAAATAGTATATAATAGTTCTTTTATCTTGGTGTTACATGTAAAATAAGCTATCAGTGAAATGAAATTTATTTATTGAGAATGATAATACCAAATATCAAGGTGTTACATTATACCACCCTGACTATAAATTTATCTCCTAAAATATTTTCACTCCAATAAAAAATGATTATTTCTATGTTTCAACATGCCCTTAGGTCCCCAATTATATTGTTTTGAGTTATTGATTCCTCTAGAGGACTTTAGCCAATTGTGTAGTTTTTTTCCATAACACTTTATCTCTAGAATCCATTATTTAAAAAAATACTTCAATAAAAAGACCAATCTCCAATATTATAAACTCTGAGTTTACTAAAGGTGAAAATATTGTATGTACTTCCTTGGATAGATATATGGAACACATCATAAATATGACATAGGTTTTGTGGATGCACCAAATGTTTAGAAACCATCCTTAATTAATAAAAAATATTAAAGTGTCCAATATTCCTACAACTCGTATTTATATTATTTGTAAATGTCATAAACATATTCCTTGTAGAAATTTTCATTAATACCTTCTCACTAACATCAAATTATTTATCTCATCAATTATTGTCCGCATAACTTTTCTATCAACTCAGAGCTATCTTAATGAGTAGATAAATAGATCTAAATATCCTCTATATTTCCTTAGTTACCTCAAATCCTAATAGATTTATTTTTCTTGCTTCATCCCAATATATTGTAGTTATATAATTGTTTTTCGAAATAGGGATTTATAATAATCCATCATAATGTTTGAGTGAAATCCACTATTTTTAGAAAACTAATATTGAGGATGGTGTTGATATCACCCACCTTTTAAATACATGTAACAAGGCCTCAATATAAAATAATGTGTTTGAATGGTTCTCTTTGATTGAAAATCTATCTGTAGAGTATATGTGTCACTCAAACTCAACTCTCTATAAAAATCTTTCTTAATAATTCGCCAAAACATTGAGGTAAACATCATATCTCAACCAAATACAATAGATTTATTTACTCCAAGAAATATTACTAATTACTTAATATATAAAATAAAATATAATAAGAGACACATATAATAAACTAGAAATGAAGTGTGTTGAAACATTAAAGTGATCGACGACAAACCAAGTAGAATTATGGACTTTATAAAATTTGTGGAGTATGATGAAAAAAATATAATTTTATGTTTTTAAATTTCTATTCTAGTATATCTAATTGCTATATCACTCCATTAGAATTATATCATTGCACATTAACTTGTTTCCATACCAGGAATTGCGATATAGTACCCAAGGTTTGAGTTAGGTAACCCTTATTTAGGCTTTTTTATGTGTATAAAGTGGTTGGTAATGGTTTGGTGGAGTATGGAAGGTTTTTGGAAGTTTTTTGGAGATTTTTTTATGGGTGAAGGGTCTTAGCATGATCAAGGAAAACCATGAAAAATCCATAAGCCACATTACATTATGAGGTATTGTCGAAGGGGTTTTGTAGATAGTTAAGGTGCACAGTTTTCAAAACCATGTAGCCACACAGGTAAACCAAGAAGCATGGGATAATGGGATTTGGAACAGATGGTGCACGGTTTGTCTAACTTTTCGGGCTAACAATACAAGGTCCCCCTCAATGTGGAGAGGCCACAAAGTTCGTCTAACCATGTGGATAAACAATTATTGACATAAAAAGTGGGTTTTAAAAAATGGGGATTTTTCTAGATTTTCCCTAAACACCCAATTATTACTTTTATGTGCCCATAACTCGAGATTACTTATTCTCCATGTTTAGGGAGGCTATCCTACTCATTTTGGAAGATATTCAAAGGTGTTTTAAGGTCATTTGATTGAGATTCTCCCTTGAAAATTCACCTCTATTTTTTAGTTTTGTGGTATTCTCTATATCTACTTCCCTTTCTATGTCATTTTCCTTAATCAACTTCAGTATCATGTGTTTATAGGGTTGTTTTCACCTATGATGGTAATATTTTTCCTTATTGATGTTAGGGAATGGTATTTAAGGCGATTTTGTTGAAGTTTCACCCAGATTTGGTGTGTGGTTTATTGTGGGTCAATATCACCGAACCCTATTGTTAGTTGGCTTCACCCTCAACTCCATTTTTCTAGTTATAGAAGGCATAATTTCAAATTAATTGGTTTTTCTTGTAATTTATTTTGATTATGATGTGTGAAGATTGGTTGGAAACCACTGTGTGACGATTTGTGGATTTTGGGTAAAATGGGTTATGGTTGTTAAATGTTCATTGCCATTGGATTTTAAAATATTTATTTTATAATTGGAGGCTTTGTTGATTTCTAGAAAATGGTTATTGAAAAATGGTTTTCAATAAAAATTTTGTTTTATTTAAGTGTGATATGGTGTATATAATGGATTAAGTGTGTTTTCAAATAATGGGTGATTTATTGAAGTGGTTTTGGAATGTTGTTGGCATTTTTTATTAGTTTAATGGGTTTTTTGGTTTATAATTTTTTGGTTTGTATGGATTTGCATGTGTTTGTGGATATTCTTTTAGAAATTACAGGTTTTTATGTTTTATTGATTTCAATAAATGTTGTCTAGGAATGATTATTTAATTAAGTGATTAAGCATGTGTTTGATGGGATGGATAGTGGCGTAAAGTACCACTAATAAAATGGATGGAAAGTGGATTAATGTACCACTACAAAAAAGGGATCGGTTTTGATTTGAAGTTCCACATTCAAGGGTACACTAACCTCGGGTGTGTGGAATTTGTGAATATGATTGAAATGTTCTTGCGCCAATGTAAGGTGAATAATGTTATGCCAATATGAAATTGGAAAATGGTTAATGACTTGTTTGGTTTTGTTCTATGTAAATGTGATGGTTTATTTAAATTCTTTGATAAATATTTTTTTGGATTATTGTAATTTGTTTTATTACTTAAAAGGGTTTATATAAATTGTTTCATATAATTTTGTTAACTTGTTCTACCATAGAGGTGTGAGTAGGGAAGTCACTTGGGGGAAGCCTACAAAGTATTATTACTCACCCACTGCTTTGGCACTCTGGTTCTTTTGTAGATGTTGTATTCCAAGACACTAGTAAAGGTAAGGAATCTCATTTCCTTAGTGGATCTTCATGATGCTCTAAGATGTTTTGTGGTGTTGGGGTATGGAGCTTAGTGTGGAGCTATACAACATATTCTTGGTGTCCTTATGTTTATCCTTGTATACTTCCACTTAATATTATTATTTGGTATTGTTTTGGTTGTATCATTGTTACATAGAAATGTGTTGAATTGGTTTACATTGTTGACATGCATCATGTAGTTGTGGCTAGTTATGGCATGTTTTGTTGGTTTCTTTTATTTTAAATGGAGAATATTCCCCCACTTATTATTGAATCCCTAGACATTTATTTCCATCCTTTAAAACCTTGTGGAAGTTACTTAAAGTCCATGTAGAACCTCTAAATCCACTCAAGACAATGAGGAGGGACGAGATGTTACATGTGGTTTCAGTTTATTCAGTCTAAGAATTTCAAGTGAGACCAGACTTGTTTGGTAACTTTTCATTGATTTTCAGTCTTGGAGTTGACATTCATTATTTTTTATTTTTCATGTTGGGATGTTATCAAGGATTAGGATTGTCATAACATGAAATGTATATCATAAAAGTATGTAGCTAACCATTTTATATTGAAATTCATGTTATCAGGGTGTTGCATACGTAAGTGTTTTTGAGACACTTACAAGAGTGTGATCTCATTATTGTTGGTGTATCCAATTATATGAGCATTGAATTCATGGTAAAAATGACTCCCCCCAGGATTTTCAAGCCCCCATAAAATTTAAAATTTCATTTGGAGTAATTATCATTGTTGGGGTATGAATGTGTTGATTTTTGAAAATTTTGGATATGGTGTTCAAATGTGTGGTTTTGAAAAGAGGATGGTTGTGGTATTTTTAAAATGGGTCATTTTTTAAAACACAATGGATTTTTCAAAAATGGTTGAAAATGAAAAAATGGTAATTTTGGAAAGTAAGTTTGGGATAGTTGAAATGTGATAGAATTTCAAATTTTAATCCTTCAGGTGCTAGGGAGTAATATTTATGGTGGGTTTTATGTAGATAGAAAATGAACTGGGTAGGTGTCGTAGGGACCAACTGGAGGATACTTCTGAAAATGTGGTTGCACCTAAGGCTCAGGTGAACTAGTAACCAGTTCAGAGTATAGTGAAATATTTCTAATCTATTTAAAGTGAGAATAGAAAGGATAAATTGAAGCATGTAGACCACTTGGTCCAGTTTCAGAAATAGAATCCATCCATTTTTCAGGGTGATTTAGAACTGGAATGGTTGTAAGGGTGGATGAATAGGATTAATCAAATATTCAATTTCTATTGAACACCTGTAGTGTTTAATGTAAAGTTATAAAATTAAATATTGGAAAACATTTCACATCAATGGTGAGAGATGGTGGTCAAAGTTAGAACAGACCAAGGGATGATATGCGAGGGTTTTGAGGGATTTTTGAACAAATAATTCTACCCAAACACTTTTATAATATAGTGAAACATTTATTTAATCATATTGAAACAAGAGAACATTCATTGATAGAATATGGTTATTTTTTCAAGAAATTTGTCTATTTTTTACCTGAGGTTTCAGCTAGTGTGCCCTTAAAGTCACACATTTTTTTAAGCAGGCTTGAAGTAGGAAATCCATTCAAAGATCATGGTACTCTATATAACGGAATATAAAAATACGAAAAATACAGAAAAAATGGATAAAAGATATATCTTGGGAGCTACAAGTGGATGAATCATATTGGTAACCATGAAAAATTGTGTGAACTCTAATGTGGGGAGAATAAGGAAGAGGGAAATTTATTTCTAGGGTGGGATTATGACTCAGAATTAGAAGGAAGGATTAGTGAATCTTCTTCCAGAGCCTTAGAATAAGAGAAGAAGTTTCTAGTGTGGTTATATAGACCACATGGAGCGTAATTGTACAACACAACCTCAAGCATGTCATAACTGCAAGATGATGTGGGCATCTTCGTCAATACTATCACAATTCTTTGAGGTCTAGTGTTTGTGACACTCCTCAGGGGTTGCAAGAACTGTATGATTCTATAGGCCAAGGGAAAAACATACCCCTCAACATCAGAGTAGAGTTACCCATGATGATTCTATGAAGACCATGACTCTCCTATAAGGAATAATAAAGAGTAGAGTGTTGCCAGTAAGTATGTGTTTGGAGGTCATTTGGTTATAGTGGATGATCAATTGGAACCATCTAAGTGTAGAGGTATGAATCTTTTTAATTCTATCTTGACACAAAAATTATTTTATATGGGTGCATATTATTATTTTATTGCTTCTTGTACTATTGATTTATTGGGTTTAATTGTGGAAATTATTCCTTCTGTGTTAAAAAATTAAGCTCCTCTGGGTCAAAGAGAGTGTCAAGCCTTCATGTGTATAACATGTTTTTTAGTGGTTGATAGCATTGAATCTTGGTGGGATTTATCAGTTCTTGAGATATACCTTTGTGATGTAATCCTAGGTATGGATTTGTTGAAGATGTTTATGGACCACATTGACTATTATGTGTGAACAGTTAGTTTCATGATATATGATGACATCAAGAATCTCTTTAGAGGGGAGAAGAGTGAAAGGGTGGATGCAACGGATTTTTTTGCACCAACTATGTGGAAGAAATCATTTCATTTTCCGTCTTTGTCATTGGAATCAGTGGAACAAGTTAATGGAAGAGGTTTTCCATTTTTTTGGATTAGTTTCTATATGTGTTTTCTAAATAATTATCAAGTTTCCACCCATGGGAGAACTAGAGTTTATAATTGATCTCCTTCTGAGGACATGTCCTATCTCACTTTTGTTTTTCCATATTGAACTAGTATAATTTACGGAAGTTAATGTAAAGTTGTACGAGCTAGAGAATAATGGTTTCTTTTGGCCTTACACATCCCCATGTCTAGGAATGGTCTTGTCCATGGTGTATTGAAATTAATCGAGATCAGGGTTGGGGTGTGTTGTCATGAAAGTGGATCATGTGGTTGTATATGGATCATGGAAGTTGCGGTTTCATTATAATAACTACCCAACACATGATTTGAAGTTGTTAGTAGTGGTTCATGCATTGAAAACATGGTTTCACCATATCTTTGGTGATAGATTCATGGTGATTATAGTTTATAAGTGATTGAAGAATACTTTCTCACAGAATGATTTAAATTTTATGTAGAGGATATGGATGAAGTATCTCCAGATGATTGACGTCAACTTGATGTCTACACTGGGTAATGTAAATTTAGTGGCAGATGCATTAAGCATGAAGTCATATGATCAAGTGGTAAAAGAAGCTTCAGATTAGTGGTAGTTGATGTTGGTCATAGACAACATATAGCTAGAATATGAAGATCGGGGTGATATAGTAGTTTTCATTCTAGTTTCACTAGTTCTTGACTTCAGTGGATATTTTAAAGAGTCTCAAATGTCTAATTCCAAGTGTATGGCTATGAGGATGAAACTAAACGGTGGGAAGACCATTGAGGTTGAGAAACTGGATTGGGATTCTGTGTTGTATTTCAAATTCTGAAAGTTTTAATAGTGGCTTGTTAAGAGTGAATTCTCAATTATTATCATCATTCCATATAGGATGTCCATCCTAGAATTTAGAAAGTGTAGAAGACATTGAAATAAAAATTTATGTGGGCTGGTATGAAAAAAAAGTGAATGAGTTTGTTTTGATATGCTTGACTTTTCAGATATTCATGTTAGATCATTAGTGACCAGTAGGTCTGTTACACTCTTTACCCATCCCTATATAGAAATGGGATTAGATAGTTATCTATTTAGTTATGTGTATCCCAATAACATTTAAACAGAATAATTCTATATGGGTGATTTTGGATCAACTAACAAAGTCAAATCATTTCATCCCATTTTGTGAATATTATACATTAGAGGATCTGTCTGAAATCTATATCTATGAGGTTGTAAAGTGGCGTGGGGTTCCAGTTTTTATTTTATCTGATAAAGATACAAGGTTCAAATCGTGGCTCTGCAAATCCTTTACTAAAACCCTAGGGAATTAGTATATAATGAGCACGGTGTATCATCCTCATATAGATGGGAAATATAAGAGGAAAAAGAAAATGTTGGAATATATGTTGCAGGCATGTGGGATATATTTTGATGTATAATGGGAGTAGAAATTGTCCTTATTGGAGTTTTCATATAATATAATTTATCAGGAATAAAAAAATATGACTCTATTTTAATCATTTTTTGGACGTTCATTTCATTCTCTGCTATGTTGGGTGGAAACATGTCAGACTTCGTTGTTTGGGCCGAGCCTTGTCCAAGACACTATAGACAACATTAAGATGATCATGATGAGAATAGAGGCAACTCAGAGTCATTAGAAATCAAATTAGGATCATCATTGATGGACATTGTCACTCAAGGTGCATGATCATGTGTTTTTTAGAATCTATCGTAGGATTGGAAATAACCATTTTGAAATATAGAGCATGTTTTCTTCGAGCTATAATGGGACTTTGAAGTTAATTTATAGGGTTGGAGAGGTGTAAAATAGGGTGTATTTTCCACCAAAGTTTAGTGTGGTGCATAATGTGTACCATGTTTCTTAGATAAATAAGTATCAACCTGATCCCAAAAATGTGATTCAATGTGATCATGTTGTTCTAGAGTCTGATGCTTTATTGGTCAAAATTTCTCTATGGATTTTTTATAGGATAGAGAAAGTGTTTCATGGAAAAAAATTCATTCTAATATGGGTTTTGTAGATATAGGGTCAGATTCTGGGGGAGACTTTGGATGGGAGTAATAAATGGCTGAGAAATGACCTAAGTTTTTCTGGAATGCATTGGTTTTAAACTTTATAAGGACAGAAAGGATAATGGTGGGGAGAATTTAGAACCCCCAGTTTGAGGAATGTATCCCTTATATATGAATTTTTGTGTGTGTGAAGAGGTCGGATAAGGTTTGGGATAGTTTTGAAGGATTTTAAAAAGGTTTCGGGGCTTTTCTAAGGGCGCACAGGTTGAGAATGGTGAGTAAAAACTATGAAGAATAACAAGGTAACCGTGAACCATGAGGAAGTGTCTAATGGGTTGGAACATGGTTTTAGAAAGAGCCTAGCTACCCAGTTAAACCATATAGCATGGTACCATGGGCTTTGGCATAGTTGGTGTATGGTTGGTCTAACTGAGTGGGCCAACCATGTGAGGTCCCCCTGGAGTAAATAGATGGCACATGATTAGAAAATGGTTTCTCTAATTGTGTGGCTAAACTATGCACAATTTAAAATGATGGTTTTAAAAAATGTATTGGTCATAAATTTTCTTAAGCACCCCCTTATTTCTCTTGTGTAGCCCTAACTCTGGATTCCTTCTTCTCCATGGTTAGGCAGGCCCTCCCACTCATTTTGAAAGTGATTTGAAGGGTTTTCAAGGTCATTTGATGGAAATTCTCCCTTGTTAAATCTCCTCTATTGTTGGTTTCAATGTTTTCTTTAAATCTACTTCTCGCCCTCTCCTAGTTTCTTAGATATACTTATGTCGCATGTATATCTAGGGTTGTTTTCACATATAATGGTAAGATTTGGGCCTGTTAATGTTTGTGAAAGGGACCTAAAGTGATTTTTTGGAAGTTTCACCTGGATTTGGTGTGTGGTTATGCAGTGGGTTGATTTCACCAAACACTAAAGGTAGGTGGCTTCACCCTTGACTCTGTTTTTCAATATCTAGAAGGATTAATTTAAAATTAAATTGTTTTATTAAAATTTCTTGTGATATTGATGTGTGAATCTTGGTTGGAAACCATTGTGTAAAGATGTGTGGATTTTGGGGAAAATTCGTCAAGGTTTTGAAATGTGCTTTGTCCTTGGATTTTAAAATGATTATTTTACAGTAAGAGAATAGGTTGATTTATGGAAAATAGTTTCTGAAAATTGGTTTTCAATAAAAATATTTTTAAATAATGAGTGGTATAGCATGGATAATGGATTAAGGGTGTTTTCAAAAAATGGTTTAGTTATTGAAGTGGGTTTATAATGTTGTTGGAACTTTTTATTGGGCTAAAGGGTTGTTTGGTTTGGAAAGTGTTGGGTAGTATGGATTGTCATGCATTTTTTATATGATTTTGTGAAATTATGGATTTTCTTATTGTATTCATTTCAGTAAATTTTGTTTAGGGAATGGTTATTGTATTAAGTGATTAAGAATTTGTTATACAGTTTGGATAATTTCAGGAAGTACCAATAATAAAAGGGTTGGAAGGTGATGTGAAGTACCACTATAAAAAGGGTATTGGTTTCGACCGGATGTTCTACTATCAATGGTTCACTGAGCTAGGATGTGTGTAATTTGTGAATATGGTTGAAATGTGTATACGGCTACACAAGGTGAATTGAATTATGCTAACATGAAATTGGAAAAAATGGTTAATGGATTGTTTGGTTTCTTTCAATGTAAATTTTATGATTTGGGTAAAATTCTTTGGTAACGATGTGTTTGGATTATTGGAATATGTTGTATTGTTTAAATGGATTAAGGTAAATTGTTTAATATAATTTTTATAACTTGTTATATCCTAGTGGAATAATAAGGGAAGTCATTTTGGGAAAGTCTACTGAGTATTATTAATCTCCCCCTATATTGGAAATTTGGTGATTTTACAAATGTTTTATTCTAAGACACATTCAATGTTAAAGCATCTAATTTCCTTAGTGGCTCTTCCTGATTCATGGGGGTGTTTTGTGGTGTTGGGTCTTGGATCTTGTTGTGGAGCTATGTATCTTATTCTTACAATCCTTGTGTTTGTCCTTGTATTCTTCCTATTAATACTATGATTTTTTATTATTATGGGATTTCATTGAATGTATTTTTTTCACTAGGAAATGTGTTGAATTTGATTAAATTGTTGACATGCATCATGTAGTTGTGGAAGGTTATGGAATGTTTGGTTGGTTACTTTCATTTAAATGGGAAAATCATCCCACACTTTTTCTTGAAGATCTCGACATCTATTTCCAGGCTTTAGAACCTTAGGGATTTTTCTTAAGGCCAAGTAGCACCTCCTCCTCGACTCAAGACAATAAGAAGGTTTGGGATGATACATGATACACATAATTTGAAATAAATATATTCTTGATATCCCATTATAATTACTCGTCCATATCTCTATACATCTTCATACTTCCTAGATAGATAGATAACGATGAACTACGATCCTCACCCAATAGTTTTTTCTTTAAATATAGTATTTATGATAAGAATACATGGTTCTTGAATGTTATCACTCCATTATATCCAAGATTAAACACGTTAACATTTCTTACCATCTTCTACAACTTCATATCTTCCTTCTGAACATCATCAATCTTTACATACATAGATGGATATACACTCATTTGAGATTGATAAGATTTTACCATTACTTCAGGATATATAGACCCCTCATTTTCATATATAAAAATATTTAATCTTTTGAAATCAATATCATAGATAAAAATTTATGATTCTTTTGACTGAGATAATCTTCCACATTTTCTCTTTCTCATGATGTTAATTTACTGATAAATAATAGTGTCTAGTCAACTCCAACTATCAACTCTTGCTCATAATCAACTCTTTTTTAGTGAATATATAATTTAAAATTTTATTATTAGTATATATATAACACTTTTATCTTTATATATAATTCCTAAAAATATTTAATGAAAAAAATAACACAACTAACTCCAAATCACGAGTTGGAAAATTTATATCACGAACATTTTATTGTCATGATCCATAAACTATAACCATATCATTTGGACTAGAGATGAATCCCAATCCATTATTTGAAATAATAGTATAGAATACAAATCCTTGTCCACTGTAGAGGAGTGTAATATTAGGTGCACCAAGTAACATTATCTTCAGTTCCATAAAATTTTGGTGACATTAATATTTCCAAAGGAACTTCATTACCTTCCCGGTTAACAAGGTGATTTAATCAGATAACAATGTTAAATTCTCAAAAAATACTTAATAATATCTAACCAAAAAAAGAAAACAATAGATCTTAGTCAAAATGGTTAGTCTGATCCAACTTCCAATAACCTCCCCCTTATATGGATCCACCAAGATACAATTGCCTGAGATTAAATTAGACTAAAGTGAAAAACATTTTATCCAAAATTAACTCTTGGTAAATTTTAAAAACAACTTCTAATTACCCAGGGTCTTAAAAAAATCCTCAAATAATCATTATTATATTCATTTCTCAATTAATAAATAAGATTATCATTTATAAATACAACCAGAAACTGGTCATGGTAATATCGAAAGATTCAATTCTATAAATCCAAAATGATATAAGGGGAAATTATAAGTCAAAAAATCACCATAATAAACTCATAATATCCACACATATTATGGAATTTAGTCTTGGGTATTTCTAAATTTTTGACCTTCTATTGATGATATCTAGAATGAAGGAAAGTTAGTGAAAATTATTAATCTTTATGTAGTTGATCAAATATTTCCTTATTATATGGAAGATGATACTTTTTCATTATATTTTTATTTATATGTTCTTAATAATCAAGTCATAATTTCATTTATCCCTATTTATTAATAAAAATTGAAAAGGTTCACCCAAAAGTGATGAAATTGGATGAATGAGTACCTTGTCAATATTTTCATAGATATTCGTCTTGAATTATTGTAACATAATTATGGGAATTCTTTAATAAGTCCTTGAAAAAAGAGTGGAACTTGTAAAGAGTTTGATTGAAAAATCAACATCATAATTATTTTGAAGTAAAGGTAGATCTTTTATAAAAACATCCAAAAAAATCAAATATAATAGGCACATCTTTGATGATGGTTTCTCCCCATCCATTTTAGATAAACTCCCTTTTTTAGGAATCAAGACCAATAAAATTGATGAAATTTCCATTATATGTTCATATTTAACATCACACCAATAGAAGATATATGTTAGTAAATAATATCAAATATGGGTTCCCTTCCTCGAAAATTGATATGAAATTTAGGTAAAGAAATAAAATATTACCCCAAAATAACATTAAATTCAAAAAGAGGGGGGATAATTAGATTTATAGTAATCAATTTCACACAAACATCAATATGAAAATAAGTTTAAACATTTTATGTGGTCATCGTAAAATTAGAAGTTTTTAATACCAATTAAGTAACTAATAATTGGGGTTTTAATATGATACCAATAGAAAATTCATTAAATAAAAAAGACCGGGTAGATCTAGAATCAAATAATAAATCATAAGTTATAGTGTGGATGGTAAGTGTCCCTTTCAACACTCTATTATCATAAACCACATCATCAATAGTGATCGCCTGATATTTTCATTTATCTTTAATATTAGTATATTTTTTTCATTTATTATATTCATTAACTTTAAATTAATGATCTAGTTAAAATAATACACTTACTCATTACATTTTAAACACATGAGTGTGGGTGATTAATTATATTTAAAATTTTCAAAATTCCTTTCATTGACTAGTCTTTCCACATCAATTAAATATTATCTTCCCCGATGAATTTCCTTTCCACATATAAAACATCTACTAGACCCCTTAAGAAAATATAAACAGTTTTTCCTTCCACACAATGAGTATAAATGAAATTTTATCTTCTACTCTATATTGTTCTTGAATTTACCATATATTACGTATTTCATTTCAAATAAAAACCCATTAGATTTATGGGTAACTTGAATCTCCATTACCACCTTGATATCACATCGAACAATTTATTCACAACTTTTAAATTACCATACAAGTATCTACATTTGGTGACTTGGTTTTAGGCTACGTAAGAGTGGATCAACTTTAATTTTAGGTTAGATGACAATACCATTAGTGTAACTGACAAGGCTTGTAAAATTTACCTCATAAGTTCTAACTTATTCATCATCCTTCTACTATAGATAAAATAATTTTTTTCCATTTTCATATAAAAAATACGAGTAATGTACCTATTGATAAATAAGTTATTAATCTAACATAAATACATGGATAAATTTAAACCTTTTTCCTATGTTAATGATAATATTTTACCATTGTTATGATTTTATTTCCAAATAATAAATTGAAGAAATAAAAAGGTAAAGTTTCGAACCTAGGACAATCAAAAATATCTTTTTAATGGTACGAATCTATTAATCAAGAGATAATGGAGCAGTAACCCCATGAAAATATGTTGGTTGTTTCTTCATAGGGTACATGACAGAATGTTGTTACCTCCCATTCTAGGTTGTAATATCAACATTATTTATAGAATAAGATATATTTATAAGCATAACAATGATATTTGTCATCCCATATCCTATAAAATATGGTTTCTTATGAGAAAAAATAATTTAATTTTCCATCACTTCTAGCATTAACACAGCTCCATTAGGTTTCAAAATTTTATTAAAACCAAAAAGTATTATTTGAGATAAAATATTCCCACTGGGAATCTATATAATAATTAGAAATAATTTATAAGATATATAAATCAAGACACCTGTTTTAAGTCTTTTACACCATAGGATTAACCAAGGTCATCTAGGATCATTACCAAAACTATAGAATTTTATCATATACTAAGACTCATTATAGTTACCAAAGGAAACTAAACTTGAATTTGATACCAACTATAATTAACTATTAATTTTATTCATAGATATTATATCTTTTTAGATGAATATTCATTATATAAAGTAATTATCTATGATAGAATCTTGTAGGTCTAGTATATTTGGAAACATAGATACATAATAAACCAATTAATATAAGATCTACAATTTCACTCACTTAATTCACTATAACATTCACCCTTATAATATTTATCACAATTAAAAAAAACATATTTTGGGGAAGAAAAACATAAGAATGGGTGTGATAAGATTCTCAGTAAAGGTAAAAAAGGGAGATATCAATGGTCACATATTTATAACATGATCATAAGGGTTTGTGAACATCAGATTAACATTTTAACACCAAATACTTCATATTATAGACAGAAATATTGATTCATGGAATATTATTTGGAATTTCATGAGATATGACTCATAAAGGAATCAATGAACCTAATCTCTGGTGGAATAACATTAGAATATGATATAGATTTATGGCATATATAAAATAAAATAAAATAATTTACTTTGTAGCCAAGGTTCAATGCTAGGAATATAATAGTGGATTGGGTTACCTCAAGATTATATCATATTATTCATGGTTTATTCCCAATAACATCATAGTGGATAGAGTACCATATTGAACATGGTCCACTCCCCATTTTATTCTTGTCTATCTTGTGAGATATCTATCGTTACTGAATGAATTGGATTTCCATATAATTCTAGGTCCATCAGTCACATAATGAAAATCACATTGATCTGTTCCAATAAATCATACAAAATTATTCATATAATTAATAGTTGCAAAGAATTGGGTTTCATAAACATTTCATCATAACATAATCCATGGAAAAGAAATGGTTTTCAAAAAAATTTCCTTAATTCATCATATAATGACTTATAGAAAAAGAAAATGTTCCATTAAAATACTTTCAGATTAATTATAAACCATCCAAAAAATAATTAGGATGGTATCACTATATTATATTCATAATAAATATAATGAAATATCAAAGGATGATATATTTTATGGAAAATTATTGTTAATGATCACATGGACTATTTCTTGAGAAAAATAAATTTTTTGGTTTTAAAATAAATTATTTAAAATCAATGGATTTCCCAAATATTAAATAAAAAATATTCATTGAAAATAGACTTTTAAATATGTAAGTTAATATTATATCATTGAAAGTTTAATACAATAGTAAATTATATTGTTTCAAAATAAAATAAAATGTATATTCCATTAACAAATTAAGTAAAATTTAAAAAGTAACTCATTTAGAAAATGAAAAAAAAATCCTTTTAAAAAAATTGTCAAAAATTCCACCATGGATAAAAATTACTTTAAAAATTACTTTTATAATAAAAAATCATTTTTAGAAAACATGGACATGAAAGTGAAACATTTTTAGAAAGAGGAGAGAAATAAATTATGTTTTCCATAAAAACATTATTTCCATCTCTGGAGTTTTTAATAATAGTAAAATGAAAGGAAATCATGGAATTTACAAAAGTAAAAATGGTATAAGAATAATCATGAGTTTATTGAGAGTTAGAATATAATATTTTATT
Source organism: Viscum album (assembly GCA_963277665.1). Lineage (NCBI taxonomy): Eukaryota > Viridiplantae > Streptophyta > Magnoliopsida > Santalales > Viscaceae > Viscum > Viscum album. The sequence continues at coordinate 1,734,692,664 of OY728122.1, forward strand.
AAAATGACTTTAAAATAAACAATCCCAATAAATAATGATATTTTAATAGAAAAACTTTAACACATGTATTTCCTTTCTTCAAAAGCATTAAAAACAACTCTATAATAAATATAAATAAATAATATATTTATTATAAAAATCATATATATTATACAATATATGATTTTATTATAATATTTATTCATGAATTTATTAATAATTTTTTTATCAAAATATTTGTTTTAGTTTATAACTACATTATTTTTTAGGCATATTTCATTTTGGATGTCTCGATCATTATACTTTAATCATGGGTTGGATATATATATAATTATTAACATGATATTAATATTACTTATATATATATATATAGAAATCCATAGAGCTTATAGATAGAAAAATGAATGACACAGTTAATTGAGACAACGTTATGTATGTACACATGAAAGACATTTCCTTTTTTTGATAGATGGAATGAAAGAAAGGTAAATAATAATTAGAACTTATAGAATAATAATAATATCATAAATAAGATATATATTTACTAAATTCCTCATGGTAAACTCCCAATTAAAGTATAGATGAAAGAAAACTGCATAGCTATGTCTAGACATGGATTCATTCTTATGCACGAGTGATGTTTTCGCTTAACATAGGTTATAAAGAAAGTGGAGAAAACCGGTTAATCCATTATAATGAAAATTAAATCTATTTGAGATACTATTTTTTTATTTTTGAATGGATTCCATGGATTTAGAAGAGTTTTAAGATGAAATAAATTGTAAAACACTGGATTAATATTATCACCTCTTCATTGAGAACCCACCATTGGATTATATATTAATCATTAAAGGGGTAGTATATTTGAAAAAATAGAAGATAAAATATGTTTTTAAGGAAGATATGATTGTATTAGGGTACATCTTGTATGAGATATAACTCTCAAACTGTCTAAGAAAGAGATGATAAGTGGTTTCCATTTTTAAGCTAGGAGTGGGTCATAAAAGAAATTACCAAAAAGATTAAAATATAAATAATTAATTATAAAGTAAAATGCATCCAAAGTTAAATATATTAATTAAAAGAGTATAAGGTAGAAATATAAAAAATAGTGAAATCTATATCATTTTTGGTGACATTCTAAAAATTATCTTTTTTATTAACCCCTTTGTAATTCCATTATAAACATAACCAGAGTAGCATATTTTTCACTCTTAAAGGGTTTTGATTTTATATATACGGTAAAAATTTCTTCATAAATGGATAAGTTATGATTGTTTATAAAATATTTTATCACATTATCATATTTAAAAAATTTATTGTTTTTAAATATTTTAATATAATATTATTTTAATAAAATATCATTAAATTCATTTTTGACCATATTAATTAAATTTGGCAGTAAATACATTAGAAAAAATATATAATTCGAATATAATATTTAAAAATACAATAATATCTTGTATTAATATATAAAATTCATGGAACACTATAAATCATTCAAATTATATTATTTTTTTATAATCATCTATTTTATTTTACTATTAATTAATAAATGATATATCGATGTTGCATAATAATTTAAGGTAATTAATATAATCTCTAAAAATTAGAATTAAATTATCGTATTGAGGTTAATTTTATAATTATCAAAAATAAAATTATTATTAATTCCCAAATTTCTTATTTTTTAATGTGAACACTCAAGATATATTTCAAAGTACGATAGTGGAATTTTTTATTTTTCTTTTCTTTAAATATTATATAAGTCATTTTAATAGAAAAATGTATCTTAGTAAATTACTTATAAGGGATATTGTGTTAATGGGTGAATTAAATTCATCCAATAAGAATTAATTAGAAAAATGGTGACATTAACACTATTTTAAACTAGGTTAACCTGATTTACCCTTTAGTGAGGTGGTAAATTTTGGCATTATTACTATTCATCTTGAAAAAAATATATGGGACTTATTTAGAAAATTAAGAACATTTGATTAAAAAATAGAATCAATTTTTTCCAATTAAATTTATATTTGTAACAAACATTCATTTTAAAATAAGTGCACATAACATGATGAAAACCATTTTTTAGAAAAATATATTTTTATGCATAAAATTTGATTTGTTATTATTCCATGAATAGAAAAAATTAGATCAATGTTATAAAATTTCAATGAATATATATTAAATATATTTCATTATAATAATTCATAAGTAGTTATTAATTTAATTTATTAATATTAAAAAAAATTCACCCATAAATAATTTTTTAAAAAAATCTACTTTATTTTCAAAGGACTTTTATTTTCTTTTCTAATTAGTTGATAAAAAAGGAATTCATTTTATACATGTGTAAACTGTAATTTTTTTATAATTTATTTAGTTATATTCACACTGGCCAATCCAATAGTTAGGTGATAACTATCACATTAAATAATATTATTATAACAGTATATCATGATTTGTTTAAAATAGGAACTGCATGTAAATTTAGCTATTAACGAAATAAAATTTATTTATAAAGAACTATATAATAAAATATTAAGGGTAAAATTATTTATATAAATGTATATATTATTTATTATATTAATTATATAGGGGATATTAACTTTGACATTTAATTTCTTAAATATATATTCTAATTTCAAATTTTAATTAATACATGTAAAATCTAAAATTATATTACTTTAATATATATTCAAATATAATGTAAAATTAAACATATAAAATGATTAATATATATATATATATATATCATTTTTTGAAATAATTTATTATTCAAATTTTTAAACTTATTTAATTTTATATATTAATAATGATTATATTATAATAATGCAATCATAAGTGATATTGATATATAATTTTTATTTATATAGTGATATTTGACATATTAAGGATCATCACTCAAAGAAAAACAAAGCATAATAAGAATGTGTATATATATATTCACACATAATTTAATCGTCATTGTTTATTTTACATGATAAATTATTTATCGACACTAATCACAACGTTGATAAAAATATAAATTTATCAACTCTATAATGTGTGATAAAAAAATCTAATATTTATCAGTATTGTTTTCTCTTGATGATAAAGATTAAAATTATCATTTATTATTAAAACAATTGATAATAACCATCACTTTTTCCCCTAATAGTGTAGTAATTTCATCAAATAGAGAATTTGATTCATAGAGATGTCTCCATCAAAAAAATACATTGAGTTATTTTATTTCTTTAACAATGGAATATACTTAATATTATATAAATATAATTGGTCTCATAAGGAATCCACTAAAATATCTTATCATGAATCTATTGACCAACTACTGGAATAGTTGAAAAAAATGCAATAATATTCACATATAAAATATATTTTTATCATAGTTGACTTTACAAAAAATTCTTGAATTTAAAAATAAAACTATCAAATTTTAGGTGCTTTATTTTGAATTTTCAAAAATATTTAATGAAACACATAGAAATTTGACATCTCATTCCCATACCAAAAATAAAATTTAATAATGTTCATCTCCAAGGAGAAAATATTCACAAGTCATTTTCTTTCAAGTTTACATAAAAACTCAATCATGATCAATTAACGATGGGTCATATAATTGAATAACCGTCAATGTATAAGATTTTATCAATAAGAAAACGATGGAACATTTATTGTTACCTAGACACATAATAATAGGTCCTCACATGATATTTTATAAAATAAATAATTATAGAAATGAATTGACTCATAGATAAATTACTGCTTCCAATGAAAAAATATTCCATCAATAAACGAAATTGGTGGACATATTTGAAATATTATGATTCCAATAAATTTTGGGTTTCCATAAAAAGTCTTCTATTGGGAACTAGAATCAAATGATGAGTCATATACATCAATATGATAATTATCATGTTATATATTAGAATTTCATTTCCAAAATCACCATAAAGACATCCAAATATAAAATAAGAATCCTAAAACTACACCACTAATAAATAAAATTATTTATCAAAGAGAAAATCAGATTTATTATAAACTAATATTATTGAAGCCACATTTTTATATGGATACTAAGAGACATATTTATTGAATTTTTTATTGTAAAATGTTTTTATATAAATATCAAGAATTTTAGTGATAGTTACAATTATAAATGGGACTGATGAAAATGGATTGAAACCAATAATGACCAAGTAGTAAAAACAGTTTCCTCATTTATGTTTATATTTCTAAAAATATTTAATATCCTCTTGATTATAAACACGAAATATACTAAAATGGATTTTGGATAATTAAATGATTCTCATTCTAAATTAAATATAATATTATAGTTATTTATTCCCCTCTTACAATTATTTTTATTACATATTGTATTTTTTTTCTTCTGAAAATAGAGAATGAGGGAAATGATAGGTTGGTGTATGATTAAGGAATATGTTTTGTGAACCATGTATCAAAACCATGATAATACTTTATGTTGAAAGGATAAATTTTCTAGATTATGTTAATATTTTCTAAATTATTCATAAAAATCATATCCAGCCTTTATTTTGTGAATTATTACATTAAACAATTTATTAGCGCAATTTTAAAATCATTCACATTAATATTGTAATTATTTACATCATGTAACAACATATCAGAAAATCAACTTCTGATTACCCAAAACCTCATTTTCCACCCTCTTGGGCACCACATGACTATTAGGGGTTCTTAGAAATATTTTTTTAGATCACTTCTCCTCAATGATTATCAATATTTTTCATCTTTTTTCTTGCCATTTATTATGGGAAAGGGCCTTGATCACTTATTTTTATTCATTTCCTACATTTACCAAAATTCAAATACTTTATATATGAGTTTTATTTTCAATTTAAGGATAGGGTCGTGATCATTATAGTCTTTGGATAATCCAAAATAAATATTTGTCGAATAATGGTGATCCAATAATCATATGGGGTTTCACAAATTTCATATCCTCATGAAAACCCTTGAATATTAGATAAATGTGATTAGAGTGGACCCTTTTAATATATTAAATCATCTTGTAATGTGTTTACAATAGTTTAAATAAGGGCTAATGCTTTCCTACATGATATTTTTGTCTTCAATGTGTATTGTGTCATGACCCATCCCCCAGGGCCTGTGTCTTAACTATCCCAAGCCCGCCTTCCATAGGCCAGGGGCTGACAACTAGCACCAAAGGCGTAAATCCCTATAACTGGGAAGGCATTTCCTTTATAAAACGAAAACTCACACAACCAGAGATCAAGCGGAAGCATACACTAAGTAAAGCAGTAAAAAAAGTGTGCTGAAAATACAAAAGGGGCCAGAAATAGAAGCCCAACAGAAAGGTACAACTACATCTGAAAGTAAAGTATAACTCAAAGGACAAACAACTAAATGGTGAAGCAACTCCTGGATCGTCCTCCGGGTTCCTACCTAAAGGGTAGGTACAAGTGTCCTCCTCAGCACTCCGCGTCTATCGTCTACTCCGTGTGCCGTCACGCCGAGTGTCCACCTCTAGGTACCGTCCATTCCTCGTACACTCTTCCTCATTCAGCGCTATCTACCATCTGCATCCAACACAACAAGGTGCGGGCATAGCCCGTGAAGGGGTGAGTATAACTATACTCAGTAGGGACCCTGAGGCCCTTAAGGTCTCACTAAAATCCAACAAGGATAAACCAGAAAGAAATATCTCAACAAATTTCCTTTACTTAGGTATATTCCCATACATATACCTAAGTTATCAAATAAACCACCTCAATCGTGAGGAAAACACAGGGGTCATTGACTCAGCTCAAACCAGGATTTTCATTAATGATATCGAAACCACAACTGCTGAAGAGCTCCTCCTCTGTTGAGTACAGTGATCCTGTCACGACTTTGAGGTGCTGCTCACTAACCTTAGACTGCTAAGGTACTCCTCCTATCAAGTACCGTGGGTCTGCCACCCCAACACAGTAGTTCTCTTCGCCATGGGTCTGCCACCCCAACACAGTAGTGCTCCCCCTAATATCCTATAGAGGTACTCCTTCGGTTGAGTACCACAGGTCTGCCACCAAAACACAGTAGTGCTCCCAGCCATGGGTCTGCAACCCCAACACAGCAGTGCTCCCCACTGGGCTGTACAAGTCACTCCGACTCGAATCGGACAAGCAGTCATCAGGTCTCAGCCAGCTACAAGGTCTTTGTACTCCGTACACTCGTCTCCGAGTGGATCCACTCCACAAGATACTGGTCGATACTCCAATTATCACAATGTCCCACGAATAAGTATCTCATAGGACTGTCTCGTCAAAGGGGTCTCAACGCAACAGACGGCGCGTCTATCGGACGCACGATCTGTGAGTTATTAGCCTTTTAGTCCCGGGGGGTCGGTTGGTTTCGCGTACGAACCAACCTGGCCATATCTCAACTATACCCTGAACTCCCATGGTATATACTCAAAGGAACTGTTTCTCAACGTGGTTACCTACCCCGCTGACGTTTCATCAAACAAATGTCTGGTCTGAGTGTTATTAGTATTACCGTTCCAAGGGCCCGGTTGGATTTCGGGTACAATCCAACCCGTCCATACTCCAAGTGCCTCCAAACCTCAGGTGAAGTATGCCAAAAGAACCGTCTCATCAAGAGAAATCCAAGAAAGTCGACGGCACGTCAATTGGACGTCTGGAGCTTAGGTTATAAGTGTTTCTGCTCCGAGGGACCGGTTGGTTGTGGGTTCGAAGCAACCCGGCCATACTCAAACTTCACCAAAGCCTTGAGTGTAATATAATTAAACGATAGTCTCGATCTGAGGAATCCTATGCAACTGACGGTGCATCGATCGGAGTTTCACAACTCAAGTTATGGGCGTTTAACTGAAGAAGGTCCGAAAATAGGGGGTCTGGGCCCGGTCCGACCCGACCAAACACCCCCTGGGTCGGCCCGAACCGGGTCGACCCGACCCATGTACGGGACTGGTCCGGACCATGGCTGGCACGGCCCGACGCACGTGGCCCATGGGCTGGCCGTGTGGCTGGCCGACCAAGAAGGCTGGTGGTGCCCTGTGGGGCCCGCCCTAGCTGCTGGTCCGGGGGGTTACACCCCCCGGTTTCTGCGAAACGGACGACCCCTGGGTAACCGAGGGACCCCCTTGGGTCCCGCCACTTGATGGTGAAGGCAGCCCGCACAGCTGGCCGCCCTTCCAGATCCACCGCGCGACATGTCGGTGCCACGCCTTTGCAGCGACCCGACAATCATGCGCTGACAATCCGCTTGTGGTCGGCCCGTCACCGGACGGTTCTTCACAGTCCGCCTCCATCGTACGCAAACAAAAAATGAGAGGGGAAGGTTTGAACCATGTTCGTGCGGTCTGAGCCCTTCCTCTTCAAGATGGTATCATGCGGCCAAACGAAACTCAAGAAAATAAAGAAGAATGATGAACGGTATTAAGACTTGAACATAACAACCCCTACCTCGATAAGACATCGCACATCATCGAACCGCGGAAGACGAACGTCGTGGTGATCGGACGTCGCGGAAGATCGGTGTCAATTCCATTGACGTCGGAGGAAGAGACATCGTCATTGGCAACGTTCCCTGCAGTGGTGTCTCCTCCCTTGATGCGGAGGAAGAAGAAGAGAAGGCACGTCATCGGTGACTTCGTGTTCTTCGTCGAAGTCGTTCTTCGTCGAGAGTGGAGGATGTTCTTCGTTAAGAGAAGAACACCAATCTTTATTTCTCCAGAATTTTCCCCCACAAAATATTTGCTAACCCCATAATAAAAATAAGCTCTCCCAATTTATATAAGTGTCATTCCATTTTAAAATAAATCAAACTCTTTAATTAATTTAAGAGGTCGATCTCCTTAATTAAAATGTGTTGGCATGCATTTAAGAGGGGAAGAGGGAGGTGAAGAATTCTCATTAATAGGGGAGTTGAGGAGTTAACAAGTTAATTAAAAATGGGTTTAAGGGAGATATTTTGGGAGTTTAAAGAGGGGTTTGAAAAGTGTTATGGAAGTTGGAAGGTTGGGGATCGTGTGGGCCCCACCTACCAAATATCCACACAAGGGTAGTTAGGTGGTTGTGGGTCCCACCCTTAACTCTCCTTTGAAGGATTTAACCACATTAGATATAAATAAAATTATACACACCAATTTTATTTATTTTTAAAATAATTCCCCAAAAATTAATTCTCAACCCGCTTAAAACGCAACTGTGCTAATGGTCCCCTTAAGCAATTACCGGCGCTGCAAGTTCATCGATGCCCTCATATTTCAATTATGAGCATCGGTTCAAAAGATAGAAAATCCCAGTAGTTCGTTCACTGAACGTACCTGAGCTAAACTTCAGAAATTTATTCCGGGCACACCGGGCCTCAGAATAAGGTGCCGTTAGAAGCCACAGACTTGTAAAATTCCAAAGTAATTAAGGAAAAAATTTCCTAGAAATTTTCAGGTCTTTACATTACTCCCACCTCAGGTCTTTATATAAGGACCTGTCCTTAAACATTACATAATATTGAATTTAATGAATAATTCACATTGAGGATCTTTTCAGGTTTAGAGTTTTAGAGAATTATGACATAACTATTACATCTCAAAAGATTACAAGGTAGACATTTCTACACAGATTTCCGTTTTTCTCATAAAATAAAAACTCTCGAAAAAAGAGTCATGTCTACTTCCATGTTTTAGACAACATGATTTTTCCTTGATCCCATCCTTGACCCTATTCATCTTTAAGTCCTGTGAAAACATTTCAAAAATGGGATGAGCATTAAAGGCTCAATATGGGTTATAAAACAAAGAATGAAATAATTTTTTCATAAATACATACAAAACATGAAATCTTTTACTTACCTCGTGAAATCATAAGATTTATGAAGGACACATAGAAATCATAAATCATAAAGGTAACTTGTGGCATCCATATCAAACTTACATTGTAGCTATCACAGCTACATAGGGAGTTACTTTGGAATACCCATCATAGTATATTCCCTAAATCTCTTAGGAGAAATAATCACGTTTACCTCTGCCACGTTACCCAATGCATTGGAGAGCTATCTCGGGCTCACCCACCCTAGGTTATTAACGGAATCACCCGTATATATAAAAAATGCCCAATAACCACAACATAATCATAACATATAACACATGTATAATGGAAAGATAACATTTCCACATTCCAATATATCAAATCAAGATATTGAAATAAACAATGTTTAATCAAATCATTTTCAAAACCTTTTAAAAATAGATTTTTGAATCAAAGTGTCTCATACCACTTTGAAGCTTTTAAATGAATTACCATTTGAAAACATTAATGTCCATATAAATAAATCCTTAAACTCATTTTGAAAACATGGACATTAATGAGAAATATTTATAAGAATAAATCTTTAAAACATTTAAAACGATATTTTAGTTAAAGAGTTTTTTTTAACAAAAATAGAGAGACACTTGAATACAAATAATTGAGGTATAACATTTAATAAAAACTTTATAATATCATGAGAATAAATGGATTCATGATATAATACATCAATGTACAGTATATACACCATATAAGAGTGAATTGGTGCATAACAACAATGAAGTCTAAATGGAAATGTAAATTGAGACGAAATCCCTTATAAAGATGGTATCCTTAAATTAAGGATAAATCAATCACATAATTATGTGTGACAAATATAAACACACCCAATATAAGTGGATATTAAGTGTAAAAAAATCATATTTCATTCACACATATTCATTGGATGACATATTCAATGAGTACAAGTTGAACCCGAAGAATTTAAATTGGTTTAAGAGGTTCCCTTGTAAAAATTCTACAGCCTAACGATGTCACATTAAAGTTTAGAAAATGAGTTTATGAGATAAAAAAGGTAATATCATCACCTGGATATAAATTTTACATCAATAAGGAAATAGTAGAACATATCTCAACATAATAAGATGTAAATTAAAAGACAAAAAAAAGTCTTTTATAAAGAGGAGGGTGAATGGTTACCTTACCGATTTGGTAATTCACAAAACATATGCCCCATGAAATAAGGATCATAAAATGAATATGTAAATACCCATAAATGAAATTATATTAATCAAAGATTACAATCATGTATAGTACATATTCCACACAAAAGTAAATAGTGGCCAATATAGCATGAATCTCATGGGAATAAAAAGTGAGATGAAAAACCCTTCATTGTATTCAAATTTAATCATATGACCAAAAGTTAATGACCAAAAAATGAATCACAGAAAAACATGAATATAAAGATAATCATGGTAATATAAATCAATGGTAGTACACATTACACCACATGTAATAAATAAGTGGCGAACAATGGAAATCTCACGGAATTAAAAGTGAGATAAGAAAATCCCTTACAAAAATTCGGCAGCCAAACGACGCCACTTAAAAATTCTTAAAAAGAATTTATGAGAGTAAGAGAGGGTCTCTCATCATATGAAAATACAAATTAAATTATGGTGAATATAAAATAACATCTTCCAACATAATAACCTGGAGCATAAATGAAATGACATAAAAGAGAGTACTTGAAAAGAAAGAGAGAGGTCGGATCCCTTACCTCGTGTCCGACTTGACTCGATCGTTCTTTAATATCCTTAATAATAAACTGAAGTTAATTTCATCTTTCTTAATAAGACTTTTCAAGTTTATTATTCCTTTTATATCACTTATTACCATGTTATAAACATTATGTAATCATTTAAGTTAATAACGTTCATTTTTTCGATATTTGGTACTTGAGTCAAAATGAACACCTTATATTTACAAGTTGTCCATGTGGTCAATAGTTCATTATATCCAGAATTATATTCATGATTTGGATATCATATATATAATATATATCCACAATATAAATGTTTTTTTATAATAGTACATAACATTTATAGGTAATAAATGAAATGCACCGTTCATGGAGACGGTAAGCCGTACGTACGCATGAACACTACTTTCATTTCTATTTCATATTTTAATGGAAATAAAACATAATTATACAAATTTATATTATAATTCCTGTATAATATCATATATAATATTGTTAGCTCTGTCCTTTATGCATCCCACATAAGGCATTAATGAATCTAATCACTTTGAGGGGGCGGTAGTCCGCACTTCCTCAAATGAGATTATCGTATTTACCCACTATGGAAACCATAAAGGCATGATATTAATGAGAAGTAAAAAAGAATAAGGAAATCATAAAAATAATATATATCATATATAAATACAGTTCCATCATAATGGCCACCATGAGAGGTGGTAAGATGTAATTGAACAATCATCGTTTCGTGATGCCATAGTTTTCCATCCACAAAAACATTATGTTCTTCATACATTAGAAGGAGGTGTGTGTAAGTGTAGTTTTAATCCTTATAATAAAAACATAATAGTATATTGAGGATAATATTGTTGTTACAAAAGAATGGAAACAAAAAGATTTTATGGGTTGGAGAAGTAAAATAAAAGAAAACAATTTAAGAGAATCTGTTACCTTTAATTTGGGAAACTCTCTTTGGTTTGAACCAAAGGACTTCTTGAAAAGCCTTCTTCCTAAGTTAAGGCTTCTAGGAGGAGTAGAGGGATGTAGGGAGATTAATTGGGCAGAGTTTGGACGAGCCAAATGACTTGATAGGTGTGAGGAATTGGATGGAAATGGTCTCCTTTTATAAGGGAGAGGAGGGGCTCTTTAAGAATGTGTGAAAACATTATTTTATTATATAATGATATTAGGTTTCTAATGGTCCAAAAATTATTAAGGTAGAAGATAATATGTCTCATAATTGAAATAAAGTCATAAAATCAGAATTGGACATGTTTTGGATAATATTTTAATCATTATAATCATATTTATTTTAATCATTTATTAATGAGGTAAATACTGCATCATTATTGTGTCATAAATAATTTAATTTATTAGAGGTCTAAAAATTATATAAAAAATACTATCGTGTAGGAAATATTTTTATCTTTCCAATGAATATTTATAGTCGAAAATAGGACTTATATTACACCGTATAAAAATTAATTACTAAAATCTTTTTGTTAATGTCAATTTTGTCTTTACATTAAATTAATTAATCTAAATTGTCATTTTCACTTCCAAGTGGATCAATGAGGTCCCAAAATCGACCCAAAGATGACCATGGTCATAAATGACTCAACCAATAAGGTTTGGACAAGTTTTAAGGTAATTTTGAATTATTATAATAATCTTTTAATCTTGAAATACCCTATTTACCTTTAACCGCGGTAAATAAAAGTCAAAAGTTACTATTCACCAAAAATTAATTTCGTCTTATTGAACCACATTTTACTTCTTAATAATAACCATGAATGTCATATTATCGAAATTCAATTCACAAAAGTGGTAAAATTTTATTTAAATGAAAATATCAGTTTTTTTAACTACCACTAAGTGGTTTCACTATTCATAAAAAATTGAAGTTTTTCTGAAAAATACCAAAAATTTAGCCTAATCTATATTTGATATTTTGAATTCAAAATTGATGTATATTTTTCCAAATTAAAAACATAGAAGTGGCATTAATTAATTTAAAAATCAATTCCCGTTGTTAAAACAAATAGCGTGTTTTTAAGAAACAATAACTATCAAAAGATTGATACTTGTTTTTGTCCAATTTCAAAGTGAAATTAATTCGAATGACCAATATTGGATTAAATGGTAAAAATATATTTTAATTTAACTTTAAAAATAATTAAAAATATAATCTAACCATATAAATAAAATTAGATTAAAAGGAAGTTTTGAATTAAAATACAATATTTTTCTTTATTCATTAAAAAATGAACTTTATCGGCAAAATTGCAAAAATTTACACAAAGTAAATTTTGATGTCCCCATTATAAAGAAGGATTTTATTTGGTCATATAGAATGTATTAAATTGACAAAAACTATATTTAAAAAGGGTTTTCCATTAAAAGGCGGTAAATCGGCCTTTTAATGTAAATTATGCTTAAAATTATATTCATTCACATTTTAAGCCTCTAACTTTTATTGGATAAATGTAAATACATTTAACAAACATGTATAATTATATTGTAGTTAGTTTTGTTCATTCCCTCCAATACAACGACTAGGAGTTAACTACTATTTAAAATAATAATATTATATTATTATTGTGCAACGTAAGATTCCAAAGAAACCCGTTGTTGCTTATCGGGTACGCTATCGAATATAGCAACCCCTTTAAAGTAAAATTAATATTTAATTCAGAAATATTAATAAATATGAAATATATCTTATTCTTCATTTATCTGGGATGTTACACTTGATGTCCTCCTAAAGCTACAACATGAACTATGGGAACTATAAGAGGTACCGAGCACGCATCTGAGCCTCCCGCTCCCATTTGCTCTCCTAGAGGTTCCCGTGCTGCCAACGAAAGCACACCAGAGGAATTGACCATCCTCATAGGAATCGCTCCTGTCGATCCTCAACCTCTACTGGAACCCCCGTGAAAGTCGCCCCTGTCATCGATATCCAGCTCTCTATGGTCAATGATGACAGATAGGTTGTGCACACGTCTCCTCAGCTGAGATACATGGATGATGTCATGCACCTGGTGCATCTGAGGTGGAAAGGCCAGGCGGTAAGCCACCTCGCCTACTCTGCTGGGGACCTCGAATGGTCCGATGAAACATGGAGATAACTTGCCGCCTCGGCCAAATCTCTATAGACCTCGTCGAGGTGAGACCCGTAAGAAAAAGTGATCTCTATCCTCGAACTTCAGTGGTCTCCATCTCCTATTAGCATAGGATTTCTGCCTTCTCTATGCAGTCTTCATCCGATCCTGGATGATCTGCACCTTCTCCGGTAGCCTCAAGATGAGCGCACTGGTCAACCTCTATCTCAGCTCCTGAAAAGCTCTGCTGGAATTTCTCTGACCACATGAAGGGTTTCCCATTCTTCATCAATGATAAAAGTGGTGCAGCAACTCAGGAGAAGTCTGGCACAAATCTAAATTTGGCCGACTCATGAGTGATCGACTACACCCACTTATGCATGATTATATCCTATGCTGCCTGGGGTTTCCTTTTCGCCGACCAAGGAAACCCATCCCAATGTTGTAGGTAAATCACAACCTTTTTTCCTAATATAGTCAATCTGTGTATGAACTGTAGTTGCCCAATCCATATCCAAACTAATGTCAGAAGGCCTCGACACTGACACCAAGAGGTTCCAACTGGAAATCTCGCCTCAAGGGTCCGATCACACCGTCGGCATAAGCATGATTATTGAGTCTCCTCCCAAAGGTATCTCCAGACGTAAGGGTCAAGTCAATGGATTAATCGGAAAGTCTAGGTCTGGGACAAGATTTGTGGAAATAATGAATGATTTATATCAATGTCTATTGTTATGGTAGCTAGTAGTAGACACAGACCGTACTTCAAATCATTATTAGATCCCTTGGGTCACACTCCTTGACCGCATGCATCTACTCTCTTTCCCTTCCCTCCCACTCCCTGAGCCTGGCAGGAACTACAAAGGTGGGTGGTTATAACATGTCGAAATGTACACCACCACATGCTGCTCTCCCAGCTTTGCTTCAACGTCTGCTGCTCTTTAGATTCATCTCTCCTTAACACTTCCACTTCTTGAAACATTTTACATGCCCATGTCTCTAAGACTGGCGCTAGTTTCCTATTTTCCCACTGCTAACATTCAATGGCTGTATCCATTCATCGAAAAAACATTCAACCACAAAGATTCTCTCTAGAACCATAGCATAAGTAGGAATGCATAGAGGAAAAGTGCTGGCTCAGATGTCCTTTAAACGCACCTCGAAATGAGGTACGAGATCTGGAGCACTGATCGTATCATAGTCATTAAGTACCAAGAACGATCGGTACGCCTCGATGACTACTCATCTACCGACATGTCATCCTGCTGAAGCTATATAAGCTCTAGAAAACTCTCAGCCACCTCCTCGAGCCAGTCCTTAGCCACCTGTGAGTCGGACTAAGCCTATATGTGTCATCTACTGGTACCTACGGTTGTAACTACTGACCAACAGGTAGTGATATAGCTAGAAAACTACCTGAAGGTACTATCTTAGGCATCAGTTCACGTACCGAATCCTCATCACTATGCGGACCAACCTCATGGTCACTCACTGGGAAACACCAGTAGCTAAGATCACCATCTTCTATACTAGTGTTTAAACTAGGTGTAGAACTCTAGCAATCGCCTCCATCCAGTCCACTGCTGCCTGGGAATCTGTCTCGCCTTGTAACCTCAGAGGCCTCTGCTGCTGGGACCCATGCAATGTGCTCTGTCAGCGTGCACCATCCTCTAGTACAGCTGGTGGAATCTACTGCCCAATGGGTGGTGGTGTTTCTGGTACACCACTCGAAGGTGCCAACATAGTAAGAGGATCTGCACCGAACCTCGTCGCTCAGTGGGCCATCATCGGGTACTCTCTCGGAACTCCAACTGACTATCTGTGTGGTGGCATCCTGAACAGATGAAACACAGTCAAACATTTATACTTGGTGAGCTGACTTGGTTTAGCTGACTTAAAGAAACTTTTGAAAACACACACGCAATCAGTGTTTTCATGCACTGAGTCAGAAATCAGTAGTCAGGGTCCTGGTGTATGGATACGGCGGTCGTCGCACCAACACTGGACTCCCTGAACTGAAATCCACACTTGGTACCCTTAACACTATTGATTCACAGAAATTAAATATCAGAGTTATACATTCTACGGTAGAACCGACTCCTCTGATAACAATTTGTCACGACCCGTCCCCCAGGCCCCGTTTTGTAACTACCCCAAGGCCGCCTTCCATAGGTCAGGGGCTGGCGACCAGCACCAAAGGCGTAAATCCCTATAACTGGGAAGGCATTACCTTTATAAAATGAAAACTCACACAACCAGAGATCAAGCAGAAGCATACACTAATTAAAGCAGTAAAACAAGTGTGCTGAAAATACAAAATGGGACAGAAATACAAGCCCAACAGAAAGTTACAACTACATCTGAAAGTAAATTATAACTCAAAGGACAAACAACTAAATGGTGAAGCAACTCCTGGATCATCCTCTGGGTTTCTACCTGAAGGGTAGGTACAGATGTCCTCCTAAGCACTCCGCATCTATCGTCTGCTTCGTGTGCCATCACACCAAGTGTCCGCCTCCAGGTACGGTCCTATCCTCGTACACTCTACCTCAGTCAGCGCTGTCTGTCGTCTGCATCCAACACAATGAGGAGCGGGCATAACCGAGGCAGGGGTGAGTATAATGATACTCAATAGGGAACTCGAGACCCTAAAGGTCTCACTAAAATACAACAAGGATAAACCAAAAAGATATATATCAACAGAAACCTTTACTTAGGTATATGCCCATACATATACCTAACTTATCAAGTAACCCATCTCAATCATGAGGAAAACACAAGGGTCATTGACTCAGCTCAAACTAGGATTTTCATTAATGATGTTGAAACCACAACTGCTGAAGAGCTCCTCCTCTGTCGAGTATAGTGATCCTATCATGACTTTGAGTCGTTTCTCACTAACCTTAGACTGCTGAGGTACTCCTCCTATCGAGTACCGCGGGTCTGCCACCCCAACACAGTAGTGCTCCCCGCCATGGGTCTGCCACCCCAACACAGTAGTGCTCCCCCTAATAGCCTACAGAGGTAATCCTTCTGTCGAGTACCACGTGTCTGCCACCCCAACACAGTAGGGCTTCTCACCATTGGTCTGCCACCCCAACACAGTAGTGCTCCCCACTGGGCTATACAAGTCACTTCGACTCGAATCGGACAAGCAGTCAACATATCTCAGCCAGCTACAAGGCCTCTGTACTTCGTATTCTCATCTCTAGGAGGATCATCTCCACGAGCTACTGGTCGACACTAAAAGTATCACAATGTCCCACGAAAAATTATCTCAAAGGACCTCCTCATCAAAGAGGTCTCAACGCAACAGACAGCGCGTCTATCGGATGCCCGGTCTGTGAGTTGTTAGCCTTTTAGTCCCGGGGGCCCGGTTGGTTTTGTGTACGAACCAACCCGGACGTATCTGTACTATACCCCGAAATCCCATGGGGTATACTCAAAGGAAATGTTTCTCAACGTGATTGTCACGACCCGTCCTCGGGGCCCGTGCCGTGACTACCCCAAGCCCGCCTTCCATAGGCCAGGGGCTGGCGACTAGCACCAAGGCGTAAAATCCCAGTAAACAGGGAAGGCATTGCCTTTATAAGTAACAACCACACAGAGTCAGCAAGCGGAAAGTAAAGTGCAGAAAGTAAAGGGGGCCGGAAATACAAGCCCAACTGTAAAGTACAACTGAAAAGAAAAACAGCAACTGAAGAAAAGACGGCGGCCTCGTGTCGTCCACTGGCAACCCCACCTGAAGGGTGGGTACAGATAGCCTCCAGGCTCCTCGGGTCCCACGTCCGCTCCAAGTACGTTCCGTCCAGTGGTCCACCTCCAGGTACCGTCCTGCTCCACGCCCCAACCGTGATCAGCGCTGTCCGTCGTCTGCAACCAACACAACAAGGTGCGGGCATAGCCCGTGCAGGGGTGAGTACAACTACTCAGTAAGGACCCCGAGACCCCCGAAGGTCTCCCGAAATCCACAAAGGATATAGCACCAAAGAAAGATGCAATCACGAAATAACATCCGACTCGACTTAGGTATATGCCCATACATATACCTAAGTCCCCAATTCTAGCTCTGCTCACGAGCTCAAGAACAACTCAATCCACAAAGGAAAGCAAGACCCAAATCCACAAAGGAGAGTAAACAGTAAATCCACAAAGGATGGTTCAACACAATCCACAAAGGAGAGTAACATAAGATTCAGCTCAACCAGGTATACTTTTTCAGATGACGTCAAAGATGATCACTGATCCATCTAAGTCGTCGGACCCACGAAGGATCGATAGGTACTAACCCCCGCAGTAGACCCACACAGGATCGGGCTCACACAGAACCTGTAGGCAGTGGCTCACACAGAACCGGTAGGCAGTGGCTCACACAGAACCGGTAGTAGGACCCACATAGGATCGGGCACTGATCCGCGTAGGATCGCTGAGTGCAGTAGTCGACGCAGTCCACTGAGGATCTCTGCACAGTCGTCGCCGCAGTCCACGAAGGATCTCTACTCTGCCGTCGTCGCAGTCCACGGAGGATCTCTGCTCTGCCGTCGTCGCAGTCCACGGAGGATCTCTGCTCTGCCGTCGTCGCAGTCCACGGAGGATCTCTGCTCTGTCGTCGAGGTCACAGCCAGCGCTAGGGTTCCCGCACGTAGCGAGCTCGTTTAGGAGGGTCCGCTCCACGAGCCGAGGGGCTGATACATCAACTGACACGTAGTCCGAAGTTGATGTATCCAAAAGTTCCGTATCGACAAAAGGATCTCAACGCGACAGACGGCGCGTCAATCGGACGCCCGGTCTGAGAGTTATTGGCATTTTCGTCCCAGGGGCCCGGTTGGTTTTTAGGGCAAAACCAACCCGACCGTACTCCGCCTGTATCCGATCCTCGGGCGGAGTATGCCAAAAGTTCCGTCTCACTTAGAGGAAACTACCACAGCTGACGGTACGTCGTTCGGACGTCCGTAGCTCAAGTTATGAGCGTTTCCGCTCCGAGGGCCCGGTTGGCTTCGTGTACGAACCAACCCGGCCGAACCCAAAGTCTTCCGAAACCTTGAGTATAATATACCGAAACGACCGTCTCGATCCAAGGATCGCGTAGCCGCTGACGGTTCGTCAATCGGAGGTCCCAGGCCCAAGATATGGGCGAAAGACCGTAGAGGGCCCGAAACGGGGGTACTGGGCCCGGGGCGACCCGGCCCGAACCGCCCCCTGGGGTCGGCCGAACCGGGTCGGCCCGAACCGGGTCGGCCCGACCCGGCCCGAACCGGCTCGGCCGGGTCCGGTCCGGCCTGGGCGCGGCCCGGCCGACCGGACCGGCCGGCTCGGCCTCGGCCGAGCGGCCGAACTGCCGCCGCCGCGGGGTTGAACCCGCGGCTTGAGAGAAACCGCGGCCCCGCGGGGGGCCGCCTGTCACGCGGACGCGGCCGGGCCGCCGCGTCCGTCCCGGTTCCGCGCGGCCGCGGAACCGGCTGCCGCCGCCGCCGCGGCTTCAGCCGCGGCGGGAGATTTCCACGGCGGCGCGCCTGGCGCCGCCGCCTCCGGTCGCCGGCGCCGCCGCGCCGGCGACCCGCGCCGCCGCCTCCTTCCGCGGGCCGCCGGAGATGCTCCGGTGGCCCGATTTCTTTCCCGTCTGCGCCGATGCTCCTCCCGGGGGACGATCTTCACTGCGGAGCCAACAAATTGCCCTTGCCGCACGGTTCGTCGTCATCCGCCAAATCCGCGCAAAAAGAGGAGATCGGCGGAGGGTTGCCGGGTCTTGTTTGTTAGACCCGCACCCTCCGCGTTAGTCATAATCCACGGGAGGAACAATAAAACAATCAACAACAATTTTAAATGTTAAAATTGTTCGAATATCATGCTTCTTTACTTTAAAAGAAATAAATCACGGGAAGGAAAATATTCCAATCAACCCTTACTTTATCGTCGTCGTCGGATGAGAGGTCGTCGCGGAATTGCTCGTCGCGGAAGATGGAGATCGCCGCGTCGTCGCGGAATCGCTCGTCGCGTCGCCAATCTCCGGATCAAGATCAACGGATTTAATTAGTTTAAATCCGTTGATATTGAAATTAAAAAGGGAGAAGAAAAGATCTGATTCTCACCTTTGTTGCCGAACGAGGGTCGGCCGCGGAAGAAGAGGCGTCGCCGAAGAACGTCGCGGGTAGATCTCGTCGACGTCGCAGATCTTGGTGTGCGTCGTCGAATTCCGGTCGCCGGCGTTCTTCGCGTTCTTCGCGTTCTTCGCGTTCTTCGCGTTCTTCGCGTTCTTCGCGTTCTTCGCGGAGAGGGTGGAGGAACGAAGATTCTCTCAAATCCTTTCCAAGGATTTTTATGTTGGTCTTATTTTATAAACATGCCAACACGAAACCGGTTAAGAAACGATCCATCAATTCGTTGAATTAATTCAACGAAAGAAACGACCCATTTAATTCACGAAGAAACAGTCCATTTAATTCACGAAATAAACCGCCCAATTAAATGGTCTGTTAAGAATTAAAGAAAACGCGTCGGTTGACTTTTCAGTTACTTTGACGGGTTTTCGCGGGTGCGTTACTTAGCGAAAGAAACGGCGGGGCTCGTGCGGGTCCCACCGCACAAATATCCTACCAAGGGGTAGGATATTTCTGGATAGCATCCTATCCAGTTCAACTCAGTTCAAGCCGTCTTTAAGTGACTTCAAGTGGCTTCCAAGCAGCTTAAGTGAAATAAAATAAAGTTGTCGCACAAACTTTATTTTATTTCTGACTTAAAGCCGTAAAATTTAAAAACCACGTCTGAGCAAACGCAACTCCGGAAGAGGCGTTTCTAAGCAAATACCGGCGCTGCGATTTCATCGGTGCCCTCAGAATTCGATTCCGGGCACCGGTTCAAAAGATAGAAAAACCCGCTCGTCCGTTCACTGAACGTACCCGAGCCAAACTTCGGAAATTGATTCCGGGCACACCGGGCCTCGGAATCAGGTGCCGTCTGAAGCTGCGCTCTTGTAAAATTCCAAAGAAAATTAAGAAAAAAATTTCCTTGAAATTTGCGGGTCTTTACATTACTCCCACCTCAGGGCTTTACGTCCCCGTAAAGATACATCAAAACTAGGGGAACAAATGGGGGTACTGAGCACGCATCTGAGCCTCCCGCTCCCAAGTGCTCTCCTGGAGGTTCCCGTGCTGCCATCTGACGCGCACAAGAGGAATCGACCGCCCACGTAGGACCCGCTCCTGTCGATCCTCGATCTCCACTGGAACCTCCGCAAAAGTCGCCCCATCGTCCACGTACAGCTCCCCAAAGTCGATGATGTGCGTCGGGTCGTGCACGTATCTCCTCAGCTAAGACACGTGGAAGACGTCGTGCACCCGGTGCAACTGAGGTGGTAGAGCCAGGCGATAAGCCACCTCTCCTATCCTGCTGAGGACCTGGAAGGGCCCGATGAAGCGTGGAGACAACTTTCCGCCTCGGCCAAATCTCCGTAAACCACGTCGAGGTGAGACACGCAAAAAGACGTGGTCGCCATCCTTGAACTCCAGTGGCCTCCGCCTCCTGTCAGCATATGACTTCTGCCGGCTCTGAGCTGTCCTCATCCTCTCCTGGATGATCTGGACCTTCTCTGTCGTGGCTCGGACCATCTCTGGTCCCACGAGTGCTGACTCCCCAGGGTCTGTCCAGCACAACGGTGATCTGCAGGGTCTGCCGTACAACGCCTCGTATGGTGCCATCCCGATGGTGGAGTGGTAGCTGTTGTTGTACGCGAACTCCACCAAGGGTAGGTGGTCCTCCCAGCTGCGACCAAAGTCGAGAACACATGCACGGAGCATGTCCTCGAGTGTCTGTATGGTCCTCTCCGTCTGTCCATCCGTCTGAGGGTGGAAGGCTGTGCTCAGATGGAGCCGCGTCCCGAACGCCTCCTGCAACCCCTTCCAAAGCCTGGAAGTGAAACGAGCATCTCGATCGGAGACGATAGACGATGGCACACCGTGAAGCCGTACGATCTCCTGGACGTAAAGACGTCCCAAGCTCTCTACTGAGCCCTGCTCTCTGATGGGTAAGAAGTGTGCCGACTTGGTGAGTCGGTCGACAATCACCCAAATGGAGTCGTGACCTCTGGAAGTGCGTGGAAGTCCAGTCACGAAGTCCATAGATATGCCGTCCCACTTCCACTCCGGGACCTCCAAGGGCTGTACCAAACCTGCTGGTACCTGGTGCTCTGCCTTCACCTGCTGGCAGGTGAGGCATCGTGAAACGAACTCTGCCACAGCTTTCTTCATACCCGGCCACCAGTGCTGTCGCCTGAGATCCTGGTACATCTTCGCCACTCCGGGATGTACCGCCAAGAGAGAAGTGTGAAACTCTCTCAGCACCTCCTCTCGTAAAGCGACTGGTACGAAGGTACGTCCTCTGAAAAGGATGTCGTGCTCTGCTCCAAGGGAGAAACCATCAGGCGCCTGACCTGAGGATATCAGTGCACGCCGGGTCTCACAGTCAGCGTCCCCACGCTGAGCCTCTCTGACCCGCTGTAGAAGTGGAGGAGAGACTGTGAGAGACTGAAGAAAGGCTGTTCCGTCTCTATCCACGAAGGATATCTGCAAGGAGGCTAGCTGCTCCGTCGCCTCCTCAAGCAGCTGAATGCCCGTCCTCCTGCTGAGGGCATCGGCTACCACGTTCCCCTTCCCAGGAGTATAGACTATCTCAAAGTCATAGTCCTGGAGGAACTCAAGCCATCTCCGCTGTCTCAGGTTCAGGTCCTTCTGAGAGAAGATATACCTGAGACTCTGGTGGTCAGAAAAGACTGTGAAGCGCTCGCCCATCAGATAGTGCTGCCAAGTCTTCAGAGCGAAGACCACTGCTGCTAACTCCAGGTCATGAGTGGCGTAGTTCTGCTCATGCGGCCTCAACTGACGTGATCCGTAGGCGATCACGGCCCGCTCCTGCATCAGGACGCACCCGAGTCCAGTCCCTGATGCGTCGCAGTAAACTACGTACCCAACTCCCTCCTCAGGCAACCTCAAGATAGGTGCGCTGGTCAATCTCTGTCTCAGCTCCTGGAAGCTCTGCTGACATCTGTCTGACCACACGAAGGGTTTCCCCTTCTTCGTCAAGGCTGAGAGTGGTGCTGCAACTCTGGAGAAGTCTGGCACGAATCTCCGATAGTATCCCGCTAGGCCCAAGAAGCTCCGCACCTCTGTCACGCTCTTGGGTGGCTCCCAAGCTAGCACTGCCTCGATCTTCGCGGGATCCACTGCAACTCCCGCCTCAGAAATGACGTGCCCCAAGAAATGGACCTCACGTAACCAGAACTGGCATTTTGAGAGCTTGCCATAAAGCTGGTGCTCTCGGAGTGTGTCTAGCACAACTCGCAGGTGGTAGGCATGCTCCTCCTCAGTCGTCGAGTATACCAAAATGTCGTCAATGAAGACAACGACAAATCGGTCGAGGTATGGCTGGAAGATCCTGTTCATGAGGCTCATGAACACCGTTGGAGCATTGGTTACGCCGAACGGCATAACCAAGAACTCATAATGGCCATACCGACACCTGAAGGCCGTCTTCTGCACGTCCTCGTCTCGAACTCTGAGCTGATGATAGCCTGACCGGAGGTCTATCTTCGAGAACCACCGCGCTCCCTTGAGCTGATCGAAGAGGTCATCAATCCGTGGCAGCGGATACTTGTTCCTCACTGTCACCTGGTTCAGGCGACGATAGTCGACACAAAGTCGCAAGATCCCGTCCGCCTTCTTGGCGAACAAAATCGGGGAAGCCCAGGGTGAAACACTGGGTCGGATAAACCCCTTGCTCTGCAAGTCCTCCAACTGTACCCGCAGCTCTCGAAGCTCGGCGGGGGCCATCCGATATGCTGGAGTAGATATCGGGGCTGTCCCGGGGTACAAGTCGATGTAAAAGTCTACCTCTCTACGAGGAGGTAGCCCTGGAACGTCGTCGGGAAAGACGTCCACGTACTGGTCCACCACTGCAGGAAAAGCCGGACTCCGCACGTCCACTGCTCCTAGGATGAGGCTAGCCAACTGATGTGAGATGGGCTGCACTCTCCTCCGCGGAAGTCCATCCTGTGCTGCAAAGGTTCCCTTCTCGCCGGTGAAGGTAAACCTGCTCCCGTCGGTACGAACACATCGCACCTTGCGCCTAAAACAGTCGATCTGGGCATGAACCGTGGATAGCCAATCCATGCCCAAGATGACGTCGTAAGGCCTCGACGCCGCTACAAGGAGATCCCAGCCGAAGCTCTCGCCTCCTAGAGTAAGCTCACACTGCCGGCACCAGTGCGTAATCGTCGAGTCTGCTCCCGTAGGAGTCTCTAGCCGTAAGGATCGAGCCAACGGCTCAGTCGGAATCTCCGAGCTCCGAACAAGGGCAGAGGCTATGAAAGAGTGACTCGCTCCTGTGTCTATAAGTACTGCAGCAAGGGTGGAATAGACACAGATCGTACCTCGAATCATCTCTGGCATGTCGGGGTCGTAGGCCTCCACTGCCTGGAGCTGGGCCTGTCCCTGCCCGCCGGCTCCCTGTGGTCGAGGTGGCCCTCCTGGTGGTGGTGGGGGTAGAGCCTGGAAGCGTCGCCCACCACCCGCTGCTCGGCCAGCTCCTCTGCCTCGTCCGCCTCCTCCCTGCGGACCGCCACGGTCGACCCTCTGCCTCTGCCTGGGTGGCCCCTCCACCGTCTGCTGCTCCTCTGGTCGGCGAGTCGGGCAGTCACGAGCCATGTGACCCTGCCCGCCGCAAGAGTAGCACAGCCTGCCTCTCGAAAGGCTGGCACTCCGCTGTGTGCCCCGCACCGCTGAGCCGGTGTCCTGAGGCCGTCTGCGAGGGGGTCTGGTCTGCCTGGACCCGTGAGTCATCCGTCGGCTGCCTGCTGCCGATGACTCAGCTACCTGCCGCCCTGCGCTAGGTCTCGCCGCTGAAGAAGGCTCTGCCAGGAAGCTCTCGATCAGGAGGGCTCGCTCCAGCACTCCTGCCTGGGTCGGAATGCTGAGGGAGATCAGCGACGCACGAATCTCCTGTCGCAAGCCCTGCTCGAAGGTCCGGGCCCGGAAGAAGGGGTCCCGTACCATGTCGGTCGAGTAGCGAGATAGGTCCGTGAACCTCGCCGCATACTGAGCGACCGTCATGCTGCCCTGGCGCAGCTGGAGAAGCTCCTGGATGCGCACCGCTCGGAGGGTGGCCGGGACGAACTCAGAGCGGAAGAGGCTCTCGAAGTCCGTCCAGAGCAGGGATGCCTCATCGTGAACCTGGAGCATCAGGCTCCACCATCGTCCTGCCGCCGCCTGCAGGAGGCTCGCTGCGAGGATCACCATGAGATCCGCTGGTGTCCTCACTAGCCTGAAGATCCGTACCACCGCCTCTAGCCAGTCCTCGGCGGCCTGGGGGTCCGCCTCACCGCGAAACCTGGGCGGTCGCTGGCTCTGAAACTCGTGCAGTGCCCTGAGGCGACGTGCATCGTCGGCGTCTGGTACTGGAAGCATCGGTGGCTCGGCGGGTAAGGCTACCGCCGGTGCCACTGCTGGCAAAGGGCCCTGCACCGAGGCCTCGTCGCTCGGTGGGCTGCCGTCGCGCCCTATACTCGGAACCCTAGCTGGCAGTCGTCGCGGGGCCATCCTGAAAAGGAGAACAAGAGCACCACAGTCAGAACAGTATACCTGGTGAGCTGGCACAAGTAATCACAAGGAAAACTTGAGACTTTCATAAAGCAGATCAGTATACCCGGTGAGCTGACATAAGTAATCACAAAGAAAACTTGAAACACACACGCAATCAATGTTTTCATGCATTAAGTCGGAAATCAGGAGTCAGGGTCCTGGTGTACGGATACGTCGGCCGCCGCACCAACACTGGGCTCCCTGAACTGATAACCACACTCAATACACTAAACACTATTGCTTCACATAGAAAGAAAGGACGATCAGAGTCTGCGGTAGAACCGACCGCCTCTGATACCAATTTGTCACGACCCGTCCTCGGGGCCCGTGCCGTGACTACCCCAAGCCCGCCTTCCATAGGCCAGGGGCTGGCGACTAGCACCAAGGCGTAAAATCCCAGTAAACAGGGAAGGCATTGCCTTTATAAGTAACAACCACACAGAGTCAGCAAGCGGAAAGTAAAGTGCAGAAAGTAAAGGGGGCCGGAAATACAAGCCCAACTGTAAAGTACAACTGAAAAGAAAAACAGCAACTGAAGAAAAGACGGCGACCTCGTGTCGTCCACTGGCAACCCCACCTGAAGGGTGGGTACAGATAGCCTCCAGGCTCCTCGGGTCCCACGTCCGCTCCGAGTACGTTCCGTCCAGTGGTCCACCTCCAGGTACCGTCCTGCTCCACGCCCCAACCGTGATCAGCGCTGTCCGTCGTCTGCAACCAACACAACAAGGTGCGGGCATAGCCCGTGCAGGGGTGAGTACAACTACTCAGTAAGGACCCCGAGACCCCCGAAGGTCTCCCGAAATCCACAAAGGATATAGCACCAAAGAAAGATGCAATCACGAAATAACATCCGACTTGACTTAGGTATATGCCCATACATATACCTAAGTCCCCAATTCTAGCTCTGCTCACGAGCTCAAGAACAACTCAATCCACAAAGGAAAGCAAGACCCAAATCCACAAAGGAGAGTAAACAGTAAATCCACAAAGGATGGTTCAACACAATCCACAAAGGAGAGTAACATAAGATTCAGCTCAACCAGGTATACTTTTTCAGATGACGTCAAAGATGATCACTGATCCATCTAAGTCGTCGGACCCACGAAGGATCGATAGGTACTAACCCCCGCAGTAGACCCACACAGGATCGGGCTCACACAGAACCTGTAGGCAGTGGCTCACACAGAACCGGTAGGCAGTGGCTCACACAGAACCGGTAGTAGGACCCACATAGGATCGGGCACTGATCCGCGTAGGATCGCTGAGTGCAGTAGTCGACGCAGTCCACTGAGGATCTCTGCACAGTCGTCGCCGCAGTCCACGAAGGATCTCTGCTCTGCCGTCGTCGCAGTCCACGGAGGATCTCTGCTCTGCCGTCGTCGCAGTCCACGGAGGATCTCTGCTCTGCCGTCGTCGCAGTCCACGGAGGATCTCTGCTCTGTCGTCGAGGTCACAGCCAGCGCTAGGGTTCCCGCACGTAGCGAGCTCGTTTAGGAGGGTCCGCTCCACGAGCCGAGGGGCTGATACATCAACTGACACGTAGTCCGAAGTTGATGTATCCAAAAGTTCCGCATCGACAACAGGATCTCAACGCGACAGACGGCGCGTCAATCGGACGCCCGGTCTGAGAGTTATTGGCATTTTCGTCCCAGGGGCCCGGTTGGTTTTTAGGGCAAAACCAACCCGACCGTACTCCGCCTGTATCCGATCGTCGGGCGGAGTATGCCAAAAGTTCCGTCTCACTTAGAGGAAACTACCACAGCTGACGGTACGTCGTTCGGACGTC
This sequence comes from Viscum album, assembly GCA_963277665.1. Lineage (NCBI taxonomy): Eukaryota > Viridiplantae > Streptophyta > Magnoliopsida > Santalales > Viscaceae > Viscum > Viscum album. The sequence continues at coordinate 1,734,719,738 of OY728122.1, forward strand.
CGTATCTCAAGTTATGAGCGTTTCCGCTCCGAGGGCCCGGTTGGCTTCGTGTACGAACCAACCCGGCTGAACCCAAAGTCTTCCGAAACCTTGAGTATAATATACCGAAACGACCGTCTCGATCCAAGGATCGCGTAGCCGCTGACGGTTCGTCAATCGGAGGTCCCAGGCCCAAGATATGGGCGAAAGACCGTAGAGGGCCCGAAACGGGGGTACTGGGCCCGGGGCGACCCGGCCCGAACCGCCCCCTGGGGTCGGCCGAACCGGGTCGGCCCGAACCGGGTCGGCCCGACCCGGCCCGAACCGGCTCGGCCGGGTCCGGTCCGGCCTGGGCGCGGCCCGGCCGACCGGACCGGCCGGCTCGGCCTCGGCCGAGCGGCCGAACTGCCGCCGCCGCGGGGTTGAACCCGCGGCTTGAGAGAAACCGCGGCCCCGCGGGGGGCCGCCTGTCACGCGGACGCGGCCGGGCCGCCGCGTCCGTCCCGGTTCCGCGCGGCCGCGGAACCGGCTGCCGCCGCCGCCGCGGCTTCAGCCACGGCGGGAGATTTCCACGGCGGCGTGCCTGGCGCCGCCGCCTCCGGTCGCCGGCGCCGCCGCGCCGGCGACCCGCGCCGCCGCCTCCTTCCGCGGGCCGCCGGAGATGCTCCGGTGGCCCGATTTCTTTCCCGTCTGCGCCGATGATCCTCCCGGGGGACGATCTTCACTGCGGAGCCAACAAATTGCCCTTGCCGCACGGTTCGTCGTCGTCCGCCAAATCCGCGCAAAAAGAGGAGATCGGCGGAGGGTTGCCGGGTCTTGTTCGTTAGACCCGCACCCTCCGCGTTAGTCATAATCCACGGGAGGAACAATAAAACAATCAACAACAATTTTAAATGTTAAAATTGTTCGAAGATCATGCTTCTTTACTTTAAAAGAAATAAATCACGGGAAGGAAAATATTCCAATCAACCCTTACTTTATCGTCGTCGTCGGATGAGGGGTCGTCGCGGAATTGCTCGTCGCGGAAGATGGAGATCGCCGCGTCGTCGCGGAATCGCTCGTCGCGTCGCCAATCTCCGGATCAAGATCAACGGATTTAATTAGTTTAAATCCGTTGATATTGAAATTAAAAAGGGAGAAGAAAAGATCTGATTCTCACCTTTGTTGCCGAACGAGGGTCGGCCGCGGAAGAAGAGGCGTCGCCGAAGAACGTCGCGGGTAGATCTCGTCGACGTCGCAGATCTTGGTGTGCGTCGTCGAATTCCGGTCGCCGGCGTTCTTCGCGTTCTTCGCGTTCTTCGCGTTCTTCGCGTTCTTCGCGTTCTTCGCGTTCTTCGCGGAGAGGGTGGAGGAACGAAGATTCTCTCAAATCCTTTCCAAGGATTTTTATGTTGGTCTTATTTTATAAACATGCCAACACGAAACCGGTTAAGAAACGATCCATCAATTCGTTGAATTAATTCAACGAAAGAAACGACCCATTTAATTCACGAAGAAACAGTCCATTTAATTCACGAAATAAACCGCCCAATTAAATGGTCTGTTAAGAATTAAAGAAAACGCGTCGGTTGACTTTTCAGTTACTTTGACGGGTTTTCGCGGGTGCGTTACTTAGCGAAAGAAACGGCGGGGCTCGTGCGGGTCCCACCGCACAAATATCCTACCAAGGGGTAGGATATTTCTGGATAGCATCCTATCCAGTTCAACTCAGTTCAAGCCGTCTTTAAGTGACTTCAAGTGGCTTCCAAGCAGCTTAAGTGAAATAAAATAAAGTTGTCGCACAAACTTTATTTTATTTCTGACTTAAAGCCGTAAAATTTAAAAACCACGTCTGAGCAAACGCAACTCCGGAAGAGGCGTTTCTAAGCAAATACCGGTGCTGCGATTTCATCGGTGCCCTCAGAATTCGATTCCGGGCACCGGTTCAAAAGATAGAAAAACCCGCTCGTCCGTTCACTGAACGTACCCGAGCCAAACTTCGGAAATTGATTCCGGGCACACCGGGCCTCGGAATCAGGTGCCGTCTGAAGCTGCGCTCTTGTAAAATTCCAAAGAAAATTAAGAAAAAAATTTCCTTGAAATTTGCGGGTCTTTACAGTGATTACCTACGCCGTTGACAGTTTATCAAATAGACGTTCGGTCTAAGAGTTATTAGTATTACCGTTCGAGCGGCCCGGTTCGATTTCGGGTACAATCCAACCCGGCCTTAAACCAACTGCATCCAAACCTTAGGTGAAGTATGCCAAAAGACCCGTCTCATCAAGATTAATCCAATAGAGTCGATGACACATCAATTGGACGTCCGGAGCTCAGGTTATAAGAGTTTCCTCTCCGAGGGCCCGGTTGGTTTCGGGTTCGAACCAACCCGGACGTACCCAAACTTCGCCAAAACCTTGATTGTAATATACCGAAACGACCGTCTTGATCTGAGTAATCCTATACAACTTACAGTGCATCTATCGGAGGTCCAAAACTCATGTTATGGGCATTTAACTGGAGACGGTCTGAAAATAGGGGGTCTGGGTCCGGTCCGACCCGGCCCTACACCCCCTGGGTCGGCCTGAACCGGGTCGACCTGACCCGGGTACGGGTCTGTCCCGGTAGGGCATGGCCTGGCCCGGCCGGCCGTGGTCCAGCACGGCTGGCGCGGCCCTGCCCGGCCGGCGCGGCCCGGCGCACGTGGCTGGCCGCGTGGCTGGCCGACTAGGGGGGCTGGCGGCGCCCAGTGGGGCCCACCCTAGCCGTTGGATTGGGGGGTTACACCCCCGATTTCTTCAAAGCTGCTGGCCATGAAGGTCCGTCCCTGGGTAACCACAGGACCCCCTCAGGTCCCACCTCTTGATGGTGTCGGCGGCCGGCACATCCGGCCGACCTTTTAGTTATTCCATGGCCTTAGGTCGCAGCATTGTTCAACTGGCACGGCGCGACAGCGCCACGTCCCACCATCACGACCCCTGAAGCTCCGGCGCAGCGCGATGGTGTTGTGCCCCTTCACCGAGGCCCGCCCCGGCCGCGGCCAGACTCTACTCTGTGCGACACGTTGGTGATGCGCCTTTGTGGCGACCCGACAATCATGCGCTGACAATCCACATGTGGTCGGCCCGTCGTCGGACGATTCTTCGCAGTCCGCCTCCATCGTCCGCAAACAACAAACGAAAGGGGAAGGGTTGGACTGTGTTCGTGCGGTCTGAGCCCTTCCTCATCAAGATGGTGTCATGCGGACAAACGAAACTCAAGAAAATGAAGAACGATGATGAATGATATTAAGTCTTGAACGTAACAACCCCTACCTCGATAAGACGTCACATGTCGTCGAACCGAAGAAGACGAACGTCGCGGGGATCAGACGTCGCGGAAGATTAGTGTTGATTCCGTTGACGTCGGAGGAAGAGCCGTCATCATTGGAAACGTTCCATACGGCGGTGCCTCCTCCCTTGACGCAGAAGAAGAAGAAGAGAAGGCACATCATCGGTAACTTCACATTCTTCGTCGAAGTCATTCTTCGTCGAGAGTGGATGATGTTCTTCATTGAGATAAGAACACCAATCATTATTTCTCCAGAGTTTTCCCCCACAAAATATTTTCCAACCCCATAATAAAAATAAGCTCTCCCAATTTATAGAAGTGTCATGCCATTTCAAAATAAATCAAACTCTTTAATTAATTTAAGAGGTTGATCTCCTTAATTAAAATGTGGTGGCATGGATTTTAGAGGGGAAGAGGGAGGTGAAGAATTCTCATTAATAGGGGAGTTGAGGAGTTAACAAGTTAATTAAAAAGGGGTTCAAGGGAGATATTTCAGGAGTTTAAAGAGGGGTTTGAAAAGTGTTATTGAAGGTGGAAGGTTGGGGATCGTGTGGGCCCTAACTCCCAAATATCCACACAATGGTTGTTAGGGGGTTGTGGGTCTCACTATTAACTCCCCTTTATAGGATTTAACCACTGTAGATATAATAAAATTTTATAAACCAATTTTATTTATTTTTAAACTAATTCCCCAAAAATTAATTTTCAACCCACTAAAAACGCAACTGTACTAAAGGTCCCCTTAGGCAATTACTGGTGCTGTGAGTTCATCGGTACCCTCAGATTTCAATTCTGAGCACCGGTTCAAAAGAGTGAAAAACCCGCTCGTCCATTCACTGAACGTAACCAGGATAACCTTCAGAAATTGATTTCGGGCACACCGGGCCTCGAAATCAAGTGCCGTCATAAGACACAGGCTCGTAAAATTCCAAAGTAATTAATAAAAAAAAATTCTTTGAAATTTCAGGGTCTTTACATATTGGGAGTGATGTGGTTAATCTTCTAGTTGTGTGTTTTCTAAAATATAATGGTATATAATATAATTTTTGGTTAAAAAATTATATTTTATATTATTCATTCTATTTTTAATATAATAATTAGAGTGTGTATAGTAGGTATCTATGGGAGTACCATTATAAATTAAAATTATAATTTTGTAGGAAATACTCTTGATAGCATAAACATACCTTCTATGACCCAACCATTTTGAAATCCATCTGTAAGGAACCATCCTAAATCACTGTATATTCGAGTTCCATTAAAGATGTAAAAAAACTATTACAAAACCAAGGACAATTTTGGCATATAGTTTTAGTTAAATAATTCACAACCCATACATAAAAACTCATATATTAAAAACTATACACTTATACTCAATATTTATTTTTTCACAATATGAATATTTTTGAAACAGAACGTAATTTATTTTCATGGAAATATTCACTATGTTAAATTTGAATTATTATATTACTTTTTCCCGTATTTAAAACCTTATAAAAAAACTAAAATTTTATGACCTTAAAAATCTCAGTAAGGAACATAAAAAATAAATAAACAAATTGTTAAGTTCAAAATACTTATTAAATTTTTTCCTTTTCAAAATAAATTTGGGCTCAAAATAAATGGTTTCTTACTGAGGAAAACATGTTTTTTCTAAAAATTTTCTATAAAATATATCAAAATAAATCCAAATGAAAAATAAAATCTACATATTTTTCAATTAAAACATGATAAAATTAAGAAAACTTTTTCACAAAGGTATACTTTCCACACTTAAAAAATATCATATAATTTCCTTTGAAAATAAACTCAGTATATTTCAATTTTAAAGAATGATATTTCTATAAAAACGTAGATATCATAGTAAAATAATATATCTAATTGGGGAATAATTTATATATCATACTTATGGAGTACCACTCAAGGATACACATGAAATAACCCTCATGGTTATATTTGAAATAACCCTCATATTAATACTCAGAGTAACCATTGTAGTTACACTTGGAATAACTGCCACAATAAATATACAACATAGACATTCCTGATGAATTAGAAATCTATCACAAAACCACTCATATGTTTTGTATAATGAAACCACTCATATTTATAGAAAATTCACAACAACCAAATCATAATCATAAAACTAGAATTCATGTATCATAAAATCATTCCTTGATAAGAATCACTTATTTAAAAAGAAAATTACAAAAAAAAAGTTTAAAATTTTCCGTGGAAATAGAAATTTCAGGATGTAAATTAATATTCAAATAAAATATTAGTCATGAAATATAGAAAATACTCTCATGATGAACAAGTTTTAAAAACATTCCTTCCATATATAGGTCAAAAAATTCCTAAAGTACTTCATTTAGAAGACGATAATAATATTTCTACCAAAATAATCAATATATAATTAAAACGTTTCAAAAATTTCATTAAACAATCATAGGATTATATTATTAAAATTTGAAAACATTTTTATAAAAAATCATATAGTTTTGTAAGGGAAAAAGTATTTTAGTGGAAACTATTAAAGAATATTTTTTAACATAAATCCCCTTAACTTGAGTCAAAAAAATAAAGTACATTCATTATCTTCTTGAATAATAATCATAGGTTAATTTATAATTTCATAAGAAAATTCTTAATTTTTCTTATTACTCTTTTATAACTTATTATCATGTTAAAAAATTACTTATTTTTTTACATTATATGTTATGACGATATTAGGTTTATAAGTCCAAAATGAATTAGGTATGTTGACTATGGTGAAAGTGGTAAAAATTAAACCATATCTAAAATGATAATCGTGAAATAATTACCATTTATTTATATATTAATTATAATTTTAAATCCATCCATTAAATATGGTTATGAAAAGTGAACTTTGTTAAGAACCTGTATATGGTAGGGTGTACACACGCATGAGTAACATTTATATTTTTCAATGATAATTATGGAATGAAGATAAGTATTATTTTATCTTTAGATAATTATAATTATATAACATATGTCATATTACTTCTTTAAATATACCTATATATATTATCCGTGTGATATAGTGATGAAAAATAAATCACATCGCTAGTTAGAGGTGGTAGCCAACATGTTTGCAAGATTGATGTTATTGTTTTTTGTGCATAGAAATACAAGAAAGTAAAATATATATTATATTTTATAGTTATAAATATTTCATTAAAAACATATATAATAATTACTTCCATAAATATATATAGTCTTGTGATATGGTGATGGAAAACAAATTATATCACTTTGTTGTTCGTTAGTCCTCCCTGCACATTAATGATGATTTTGTTTCCCATTTAATTAGAGAGGATATGGATATAGGTTGTACCATTAAAATAAAAATAAATAAATATATGTAATATGATATTTTTATTATTTCATAACATTTTAATTACATTTCAATGAGGTTGGTGAAGAAACAAAACTAGGATATGAAAATAAAAAATATACCTCTTTTTTGGAAAACCTTTTTTGTTCAAAACATTTATAACTATAATATTGATATTATACAAGAAAATGGGTAGGGGTTATAATAAGGTATTTGGAATGGTATTGTATGAAAAAAATGGATTTTGAAGTGTGATGAAATGAGAAGAACATGTTCCCTATTATAAGATAGGGGAGGGGAACTCCTGGAATTTTAAAAAATAATAAGATAATGTAAAATAATATTTAATAAAAAAATATCTCCAATCATATTAATTTTGAAGATAACATGAGGATGGGTTTAAATACCTTCATCAAAAATTATATAATTATTTATAATATTTCTACCCTTATCTTTTTGTTTTAACACCTTTTTAACCCCTTTAACTCTTACCTAGATAATATGAATTTTTAAAATTTGAGGGACAATATAGTGACTATGAAGTGAAAAAAAACCCATAAATTAACCATGGTTTATATTTTCATCCTTATCATAATAGCGTGGACGAATTTAATATTTTTATGATTTTAATATCATTTAGTGATATATTATTTACTATAAAATATCCATATTTTCAATTTTTAGAACTATTCACTACATTGACATTAATAATATCAAGATAGCATCTGAAATTATAAAAAATAATTATATTCCTAACATTTAGTATACATCTACAATATTTTTTAGAAAAAATTTTATCTCAAATTATTTTTAGTTTAATATTTGTAATATCTTTTTTTATTTTTCATTTTTTTAATTAATTACCACATTAGTGTTATGTCAGAATTTATGATAATTAGTTATCCAATAAAAATTAATAATAAATTTCCATTATGAAGATAAATATTTTTTATTTAAAAATATTATTTAAAATTGAACATATCCTCTAGATAAAACCATATTAAAAATATTAAACTAATTAAATTCATCAGTGTGAAAAGTTTGAGATTTGTTTAATTAAAATAGAATAGATATCATAATCATCCAAGTGGTCCCAAAAGGTCAAAAATTTTCCCTTGGTTGATAATGGAATGTATAGACACATTGAATAAGATTTATGTCTATTTTGGGGTTATTTGATGGTTCATAACACGTTTTAATCTAAATTACATAATTTACCCTTAATCTGGTAATTGAAATTATTAAAGTTACTCTCCAGATTTTCCTAAAATAAAAGTGATAAAATTAATAAATTATGAACTTATAATGAAAAATATGGAATCCATTTTTCATAATTCATAACACGGGTGGAAAAATATAATTTAAAATTATTCCGGTAAAGAGAAATGAAAAAAAATTATCTTGACAAGTGTGTTTTAAGTACAAAAATGTAATTATTCTTAAAAAAGGTATATTTATAATTAAAATTATATTATATATTAATATTGATTAATTAAGTTAATTTGAGATGAAATTCAATTAAAAAATAGGCATTCTAATATAAATAAAATGATTGTTTTATAAAAAACATTATCTCTCACAATTCAAAAAAAATAAATCTTTTCATAAAATTCTCATAAAATCATCTTGAGATAATTTTGACACACTGTATAAAGAAATAAAATTCATTTTGAAAAATATATTTTATAATATTTCCAAAAATTAGTTATAATATTCAGTCATAAGAAGTAAGAAATCCCATTTTTTTAAGAAACTGCATTTTTTAAGAATTAAATTACTTTACTTAAAAAATTGTGCTTATTTTAAAACAATTAGATCATATATTTTAATTGATTGTAACCATTATATGAATCATAATTTTATTAATGTAATTAATTCTTTCTTATTAATATCTAGTTTATAACCGTCAAATTTAAATATTAGTATTTTTTAGTTTATTTTAGATCAGTAAACATATCTTATACACTATCGAGCATAATGTTTATTTTTATAATTTTAGAATGTCACATTATCCAAATTTATTAAATTGTGACCAAATAGTTTGAACTTTGGTTTGGTAATCAGGGTTTAACTTTTAAAAATACATTTTTTGAAATCTCTCATGCGGAAGAGGATTTATAAAAACTCTAATTTTTAGGAGACAAAAGGGTTGTATGAAGGTCATCTTGAATAAATAATACTATGTTTCCAAGTTTTAGAACATAAGTGGGAAGTGAAAACATTAATATGGAATATAAAACTAACTCCCAGGGACTAATATAGTGTTATGGAGAACATAGTCATGAGAATGTTAAACATAAAATATTTATATATATATATGATGGGTTAAAAGCACCTTGATTTATTGATAAGAAAAATTTTGAGAAAATTTTTTTTGTTTAAATTCTTTTTAGAAAAAATTAAAGAATTATTTTACTGCTTTTACTAAAAACATTAGTAAATATACTTACTCAATAGGAATATTATCAATGTTTAATAAATCTAAATTGTAATCTCATGTTTTTCTCCAAAACAATTCATGACGAACTTTTCATGACTGACATATTAGAATAATCCTATAGGGATCATGAAATCCACAAAATAATAATTATATATTCCTATTTTATTTTGAAATTAATAAAAAAATTGTTAGTACAAGAAAAGATAATTTCCTAAGATAAATAAAGATTAAAGTGAAGAAGAACTAATTTTAATCTCTAAAATTAAAGAGTAATACAAAAAAAATTGAACATAGATCATTCCAAAAAAACTATCTAAAAAAATTTAAAAATATTCTAAACTAACATTAAAACCCAAACATTATAAGGATAAGTTCACATAATCTTCCAGGATAATTTTTATAATTACTAAAAAATAATATCAATCACTTATAATGTCTTGTACAAATATTATAATTTCCTAAATCACATAATCTATAAGATATGCTAACCATTTCCAAAAAATAAGATGAATCATCATAAAAAAATAAAATTATATATTATTCCAAAATATTATTCAACTATTATTCCTCAAATAAAATCCTATAGTATTTTTTACCTTAATCATATATGGTTCCTAAAATACTGAATGTATTCCAAAATAACATTAATCATTTAATGACCAAATCATTTTATAATACCATGGATATCTATTAGATAAAACATATGATACCAATATGTCCAGAAAATTTCAAGGTATCATTACAAAAATAAATCATAATATTAAACCTAATGGTCATATATACCTAAACCTAATAAAACATCTCCCAAAATTTCATTAGTTATATCAAGAATTCATTAATTAAATCATCAAAAGTGGTTACTAAGATACTGAACTTATGATCAACATCAAGCATATAAAACCTTGATTTTATCTTTATCTTTTACATAAACCTCACATTAAAACATCTTAATCTCAAATGTTTTCTAAACCCTCATCTAGTTCTAACTATAAGGACACACACATAAACTTTACATATTCTAGTGTCCTTGAACAAGAATTAACATTATAACAATCTTGAGGATCATATTGGTATAGTGTTTTGTATAAATAGTTCTTAAATCATATTTATGAACTAATATATTACAAACTTGACACTTCTACTCAATATCCATTTTTCACAATATGAAACAATAAAAAATATGATTTAATTTGTCCCAAAAGTCTTCATGAGTTTATACATGACTTCATATTTTCCTTTACCCATAATAAAACCTTATTGATATCATTTAAAACATGGTATTAGAAAAAAAATCTTCTTAAGGGATATTAAAAGATGAAATAAATTGTTATTCCCTGACGACTTATAAAAAATTTCATTTTTCAAAAAAAATTATGGTCTCGAAATAGATAGTTTCTTACCCAAGAAATCACATTTTCATCCCAAATCATTCCATAAAACATTGAAAAAGAAATATAAATTGAAAAATAAAATCTATATAGATTTATTTTAAAACAATATAAACACATGAAAATATTTTTACAAAATTATACACTTCACCATTAAGAAGTAACATATTCTTTCCGTTGAACATAATCTCAATAAGTTACCTTTTCAAAACATGATATTTCTTTATGTAATGCCCCGACCCCAAAAGCCCAGAGTTGGTGCATTATTATGTATCATTGGAATCATCACAAAAGATCAGGTCTTGAAAGACCGATTAATTTAGTAGCCTTGGAAGTACTAAATACATTCATAAGGTTTACATTACATCATAAAATAGGAAACTACAACAACATTGTTTCCATAGAAAATACTGAGATACCATAGACTATCCCGGTAGGTTAGTCATAATATACTTCTTCGCATCCTGGGAAAAATAAAACATAGAAAGGGGTGATCTCAGATGCTCATTAAGGGTAACAATATAGTGTAAACTTTCATAAATAAGCATAAACATTTAAGGTAATGTATAAAACTAAAACAAAAGACTTTTCAACATAAACTTCATTATAATATTGGAAAATATAAATTAAAATAATGTCATTTACTTACTCACATGGATATTCTACTAGTCGAATAATCATATGCAATATCAATAGCCACTTTCATAATGACGGAATGCAAAATGCCAGACTTTCATACCCACATAGTCAAGGCCTTGTGCCAAGACTACAAATAATATTTCTCCAAGGCCTTGTTCCAAGACACTAGTTTTTCCCATGAGACCTACCGATGCATCAAAGAGCTATAGTGGGCTCCACCCGTCACTTACTATGTCTAATGCATTCCTCATATGAAAAGGTTTAAACATAACATAAACATTCTTATTAAAACTGGCATAAGAAATGTAAATATTTTATCCATAAACCTTGACTGGTATGAAATAACACATCCACAGTAAAACATGTCACAAAACCCTAAATACAATATGGATGTTTTGTATCAGAATAAATCAACTTCAAACAAACTTAAAATCCATCAAAGGATGTTGACATAGATGAAATAAAAACCTTTTTAGAGAAATATCTCTTTGTATTTTGAAATCATATAAAAAACATTTATTTTAGAAATATTATTATAAGATTGTAAGGTAAATTTCGACGATGTTATAATGGTGGAAAATAGCCTCACCCACCGTATAAGTTAAAAAAAGACATTCTTACCTTAATTTTGTCGAAAAGGATATAAAGGACCTTGTTTGGAAAAAGACGGAATGATTCATTTATAGACATATTATAAAAGTAAAAAATGGGTAAAAATGACTTTGATCCATAGTTTATAAAATAGTAAGAATGTTTTGAAATAAATTTCTAAGAAACATGGATGTGGATGATAAAGAGGTCCTAGTAGATAATTACATAAAAACAACCTCGGATAATGAAGAGATTGTAGAATTAACCCTTACCTTTTAATTTTCCTTGGTCGAGGGTAGGTTAACCTCATTTATAATGGTGAAATAATTGTTATTAAATTATTCAAGAATCATATACCTTGATATGCTATCATATATGATCTTTTAATATTTCTTTGTTAATAATATTTTAGTATTATCATCGTTTTGGGTGTAAACTGGTTCGTTTTACTTTATATGATTTGTTACGTAAGTAATGTTTTTTATGGATATGATGTATCTTATTTATATATAGATTGATATTATGTCTTTAAACATTATTTTTAAAAATTAAATGAAAATTAGTCTTGAATGGATACGATGGGGAATGAATCTCATCGCGTTTGTGGAGATGGTAATCCGTACGTACGCACGAGTGACAATATCATTCTTTTGATATAAAAATAATATATAATTGGATGGTATATCATATATAAATAATTATTATAATGTTATATTTATTATTTACAGAAATTTCACATCATTATTATACCTATCCAAATAATAATGTATTGAATAACTACTACACCACGACGTGGAGACGGTAAGTCGTACGTACACACGTATGGTGACATGTCATTAAAAGGATGGATAGAATAATGAATTTGGTCATACCATATTTATAATAACATCACAGTATATAAAAGATACTGGAGTTATTATTTTTAGAATGGAAACAATGAAGAAATAGGAAGTGGAAGAAGAAAGGAACTTGAAATAGGTGACGAAATATTTACCTCTTCTTCTGGTTCTTCCTTTTGATTTGATAAAAAGGGCTCCATAGGTTGGATTTTTGACTAAACGAAGGCCTCTAGGATTAAGGGAGGAAATTTGAGAGGGTATTTGGGTAGGTTTTGTCTAATCCAAATTGATTCTAAGGTGTGAATTAGAGAGAAGGGGGAGTGCCCTTGTATAAGAGGGGTTAGGGGCACCTTAGGAAAAGCTAGAAATATTATTTTATAATAAAATCATTTTTGGTTTATAATGGCTCAAAAGTGAATTATTTAAATTCTAAGGTGGTTATTGGTATAAAACCACTCAAAAAATAGGTTTTATACTGGTTTGGGTCAGTATATTAAGTTTATCGTTTAGATTTAACTCTTAGTTAAATAGTTTGACATTTACCGTGTCTCATTATATTTTTATATTATGTGGTTAATAAACATACTATATACTTCCAAGAGAACCCCAAGTGGTTAATTAATGATACACCTATTATTATATAAGTCTTTTGGCTGAAACTTAGATTTTTATGAATATAATATCAATTAATAATATAATAATTGTTTTAAAAACTATTTTATGTCAATTTTGACACGATTTGGTATTTCGTTTTTTCTAAATCCATAACAGCATTATTAATTTGAAAACAATTAATCTAAACAACCCTAATATGTCATATTAACCGATAAAATTAGTGAAATTCATAAAAAGTCTCAAATTACATTTATTTGGATATTTATAATATCAATTATTTTAATATTTCATTAATTAGGTAATTACTACATCATCATTGTGTTATAAAAAATTAAATTATTTAACGTCTAAAAATATAAATAAAATACCATTATGTAGGAAACCTTTTTATATTTCTAATTAATATTTATAGTCGAATTTATCTTTTGTGTAACCCTATATTAAAAATGTTTTAGTTTTTAAACCTTTATTTTAACTCTTTTAACTCTTCTTTGAATTAAATAATAATAAATTTCCTAATCTAATCCAAGTGGACCTAAAGGATCATATTTTATTCTTAAGTTTGTTTTTGATTGAATTATACTTGTCCAATAGAATTAGGACATGTTCTAGTGTAATAATAATATCATTTTTACCCTTAATTACCCTATTTACTTTTTACCGTGGTAAATAAAAATAAAAAGTTACTATTTACCAAAAATTATTTTCATCATATTGAACCAATTTTCACTTACTGATATAAACTGTGTCTCTATAGTTTTTAATTTAAACTCACATAAGTGATAAAATTATGTTCTATGTAAATTTGCAAATACTCCTAGGAGGTGGGTAAAAGACGGTAAAAAGTTCAATAAAATTTTTATATATGTAAAATTATTATAAACTGACACAAATGAATTACATTGAACCTATATAGGTACTATGTATTTACTTTGACCTAAAATAAATTTAAATAAAATAAATAATTATTTAAATAAAAATTCTTTTTTAAACTATAACTCAGTGTTTTCCACTATTCATCAAAAATAGAAAGTTTTCAGAAAAATACCAAAAATTTACCCTAAGCTAATTTCGATATTCCGAATCCAAAGATGATGTCCATTTTGAAAGATAAAATTTATAAAATTTCAAAAAGTGGGTTTTACTATTCATAACAGCTAGTTTGATTGGTTGTGGTGTGTTAGAACTCGAAGTTGCGTACAACACATGCAATTGTATTATTCAAAGAGAAGCGTACCATGGAAGATTGATGTATCACATTATCCACTCCTTCAAATAATTGTGTCCTCAAAATTTCTAGAGTTTTACTACATAAAAAGACTCGGGTGGTTCTTCATCATAAGTTCCTCGGGTTCCCACGTTGCCTCTTCTATCTTATGGTTTCTCCATAGAACTTTTACCAGACGAGTCGTCTGGATTCTCAACACTTTTTCTTTTGTATCAAGAACCTTGAAAGGATCTTCGCAATAAGACTAATCAGGTTCTAGTATTAATTCCTCATAGGTGAGTACATGTGTTGGGCCAGGCATGTATTTTCTCAATAGTGAA